>NW_011627245.1:40375-114787 GCF_000204515.1 Acromyrmex echinatior | reverse complement strand
TATATTTTGTGTATTTTAATTTTTCAAATTTTTTATATTACATAAAATTAGAATAATTTTATTTTGAATTAGACAAGTACAATTAGGAATTATAAATATTTGAAGTAAGGATTTTAAACTTTATAATTCTACAAATAAATGAACAGAATAAAATATATTTAAATATAGTATTTTTATGAATAAAAATAATTGTCTTAATCTTATGAAACATAATGTTTATACATATTGAGTATACTTTCATATTCTTTAAACTAGTGTTTGTATATAATTAAATATTCCATAATATTATGTTATACAACTTGCAGAAATGCCAGTTGCACAAAATGAAGTCAAGTCTAGCTGGGCTGATGAAGTTGAAGAAGAGGGAGGAGCATTACCTTCCCCTTCAGAAGTCTATGAGAATGGTTTCAAAATTTTCACCGAGTACAAGTACAATCAAGATAATAAAAAAGTTAAAGTTGTCCGTGCTTATAAGATAGAACGACGTATAGTGTCGAAAACGATTGCGGCGCGTAAGAATTGGGCAAAGTTCGGCGATTCTGCTGACGACAGACCGGGACCTAATCCAGCTACCACTGTCGGTGGTGAGGATGTCTTTATGCAATTTATATCCAGCAAAGAGGAAGAGAACAAAGTAGAGGAAGATTCTCTGGACAAATTGAAAAGCATGGGCGACAAGGGAGTTGTCAAGTGCCGTAACTGTAATGGCGATCACTGGACGTCTAAGTGTCCATACAAAGACACTGTTCTTGCTGGTGGTAGGTTTATTGTCAATTGATACAGATACGAAATAAAATTTCATTATATCTTACATGAAAAATATTAGTTTAAACTCTGGCTGAAATATAATAATATTTTTCGCAATAAATTACTTACAGGTTTTTAAGATGCTTATTAGCGTTATTATTAATACTGATAATCTAGTTTGAGATTACTAAAATATAAATAAGAATTTTATTTATATTTTAATTATATAAATAATTTAAATTTCAGTTATATAAATTAATATATCAAATATACATTATTTTTGTACAATTGTTAAAATTCTATATTTTAGGAAAAGTACCAGACGACAAGAAACCCCTCGTTAATACTGGAGTACCCGGTGCAATGGCTGAACTTAAGCCACAAGGTGGCAAATATGTGCCACCCGGTATGCGCGATGGTGGCAACAAACGCGGCGACTCGATGCAGATGCAGAGACGTGACGACACGACTGCTATACGTATTTCCAATCTCTCGCAAAGCACGACTGATGCAGATCTGGATGAGCTTGTGAAACCATTCGGTTCCGTAGTGAAGCAATTTCTCGCCAAAGAGAAGCTTTCCAATCTCTGTAAGGGTTTTGCATATGTACATTTCAAGCACAGGGCCGATGCAGCGAGAGCAATCGCCACTCTGGATGGTTACGGTTATGATCATCTAATTCTGAGCGTGGAATGGTCAAAGCCACAAGCTCAGAATAATTAAAGTGATGCCAAGGGTATGACAGTTGTAAATAAGAAAGTGAAATTACTTAAAATGAGAGAGATCTTTATAACAAACGAACTGTATTTGTGCACATATCTATGTATGTTCTTATGATATGAAGTTGAAAACGATAGAAAAATTGTAAATTTTTTTCTATACGGATTCATTTGTTAGGAATAAATATTTCGAGACAAGTAAATAGAAAGATAGTAATAGTTAGTTAAAAACATGCAAAACACAGTCATATACACACTCTCCAGTAGAGATTAGATAGACTAAATAGAAATTATATTTGTTCTTCTTTTTCAATGGTAAGCGCTCTTTCAATCTTCAAATTTTGCAAGCAATTTTTATCAGCGAGAAACTCTATAGATTTTCTCTCACAGCATTTATAAAGAGAACTGTTATAGGAACATTTGCCGCTGATAAAATCTTATTTAAATGAATTTCTCCAATTCCACTTTCAAGTGTTCCTATAATAAAAAATAATTACTATAAAATCGAATTTTTTGAATTGATCATACTTAAAAAATGCATTTGATATCCAATAGGCTATTTTTTATATAGATTAATTTGGTTAAATTTATTTTTGATTCAATTTATTCTTCATCTTTTTCTTATCTTAAAAATTAGAAAAAAATGAAGAATAATTTGAACCAAGATTAAAGTTAATTTACATTGATGGAAACGACATAAATGTAAAATTTTGCTGTCAACGCGTGACAGTAAAATCAGTATTTTTTTCGGTCGATTTTGAAACTAAATTATATATCAAATAATATCTTTTGATGAAACATTAATCACAAAAAAATTTTTAATTGAGACTAGAAGTGGTTTAAGAGATATGGACTACATTTTATATACTGTTTAGATACGAGTGGCGCAGTCCATGCTCTATATTTTTGTAGGCGATCCAAGAAACCGCTATAAAAATTTTTTTCGTTATAAAAGATCACGCTATTAAACTCGAAAATTATATTCAAATCTTGTTTTGTTCGAAATTGTATCATCTTATCTTATACATTTATTTATATCATTGTAATATAATATAATATTGTTATAATATTCGTATTTAATAATTTCTAATTAAAAAATGAAAAATTTCTTTTAGTATTAAATATATCATGTGAATAGACTGTGCATCCTACCTTTATTTAAAAATTTAGGTACATAAATGTATAAGTACATAAAAATATGTAAATGTATAATATACATATGTTCACTATATATAGTAAATATATATATATAATTAAATATATGTATTATATATAAAAAAATATATAACAAAATATATATAGAGATAGCAAATCAGTTTATTCATTATAATTTTATTAAAATATAAGATCTAATTGCTTTTAATATTGCAATGTATTTCATCTATTATTTCAAATCTTTATTTATTTGTGTGAAAAACATTAATAATTAAAGTATACTTTGTTGTGAAAATCTTATCAATTAAAAAATATTGAAATACATTGTAAATTCTTATGTGATGAATCGATTTCCTTAATTCTTATTTTTTTAATCACTGACTTACAAGAAAATTTGGAAAAATTGCAACCATTAAATTATCAAGATGAAACAGAAATGATTATTAATTTATTAAAAGTAATATTAAAGATAATATTATATCAAACTTAAAACTTCGTTTAATAAATATTACAAGTGTGACATTACAAATGTAAATCGTTAGTATAGACTATGATTTTATTTTAATATAAATAAGTAACATGCCTTCTTGTAGATAAATAAAGAAATTACATGTAAATCTATCGATAATGTCTATTAACTGCGTAAACATTAAAACATTTTAATATATTAAATAAAATATTTAAATTGTGTCAATTAAAATATATACTAATTTATTTATATATTACATATTTTGCACATTCTGGAAAGAAATTAGCTGATTTACTATTGCGTTGGTCTGTTCGTTTCTGTTAATCTTCATAGGCTCGTTTTTTTTAATAACTGAACTTGTTGCACGATTTATTTTTCTCTTTTTTTCTCCAACGTGGAGAGAAAAGGAAGACATATGAATCGTGAACTTTAGCTAAAGAGAACAGACTTCTTGCACCATTTATTTTTCCTCTTTTTCTCTTTACGTTCGAAAGAAAAGGAAGAAAGATGAATGGTGCAAGAAGTTCAGATGAAAATTATGACACGAGCAATGACCAATCGCATCTCGTTCAGCCTCGTTCTCTTCCGTGCGCATCAGCAGTCGATCGGTAAACAGTCGCAAACGGTCGGTGCAATGTACACTCGCGTGATTTGATGTATTTGACAAGTTTCGAAACACAGATTTTGGGAGCATTTTAGCTGTATGCGGAACGTCGATCGCGATCGAAATATCCTTTCCTTTAGGGAATAGTATCCTTTTTTTTTTTTAAATTTCTTCCACCATGGATACGGACAGGCCTCAACATGAGGAGTGGAAAAAACGGGTATGTACGCCACAGGCTGTGTCACTTGTTAGATGGAGATAATTGAGGAAGCCTTATGAGTATTTCACAATGTTGCTTGCATTCTTGAATATCTGGGCAAACAAAATAAATCCGTATTTCATTTTTCTACGCAGTAAATGAGGCAGAATATATCTCGATTAATGCTTCAGCATTTAATTTACATACTTAATTTTTGCTATGAGTCAGCCTAGCAGAAACCTTTCTCTTGTGTGAATTTCATTTAAAATGTATAACAATAAGTACATTCATATTGAAATTTCCAAAAATATTTGCATTTAAAACGAGATAAATATATATTCAGACGTTGAAAACAGCGAAATTTCTAAAAGCAAAAAAATAAAAAGCAATATGATCTAATGTATCTAATGATGCTATATTAAAGGTTGTCAAATTACTGAGTACTAATCCAATATTACTGAATTCTAATCCAATATTCAGGCTTTTGTGGGACCACTGCCAGACAGTTTCTTAAGAATAGAAGAGCGTAACGCACAGTTGCAGCAGGAGGCAGCAGATCAACAAGCTGCTTTAGCTCTGCATCAGCAAATGCGGAGTATGTCAGTGGCTCATGATCCACGAATTGGTAGACTTAGCGTAACAATTTCTCAGGTAATTCTCAGATATCCTTGTATGATTGACATTTCCAGTATTGTTATAAATTGAACATTTCCAGTATTGTAATAAATTGAACCAACAACTTAATAATTTGTACCATCTTGTGCTATAAGAAACCGCTTCTTTCTCAGGCCAAATTAGTGAAAAATTATGGAATGACAAGGATGGATCCTTACGCGAGGATACGAGTGGGACACTCGGTTTTTGAGACACATACAGACTCAAATGGTGGCAAAAATCCACATTGGAACAAAGTAATCCACTGGTGAGAAAGCATACTTTGTTTACACATACGTAAATGTGCTATATATGTTACAATATTGATTTTATTACAGTAATCTTCCACCTGGAGTTACTCAGATATATATAGAAATCTACGATGAATGTTCCTTCGTGATGGATGAATTGATTGCATGGGGTCATATAGAGATTCCACCACAGGTCATTCAGAAAGGAGAAACACACGAAGATTGGTATATGCTCAGTGGGAAGCAGGGAGATAATCAGGAGGGCATGATCAATTTAGTTTTCAGTTACACGGTAAAAATAATGATTATACTATTTTCGCGTATGTTATATATTTGTCATTTATCACTAGTTATACAGTATTTATAATATCAAGCAAACGATTATGAAGTAATAGAGTCACTAAAATTCAAAATGCAATTGCGAATAACTTTTAATATTATTTTCGAGTGTTCCCTAGTGAAAATTTTTTTTATTTTCATACGAATTGGAACATTATTCAGAAATACTCAGAAATATTTGACAAGTTTACATCTTCTCTCAGAATTTTTCATACATGTGAATTCTGAAATATTCTCGTTCCATAATTAAAAAAAAATATTTTTAAATTTTTCAGATTTTATAACATTTCATCAGAAATTACAGTTACAAAAAATCTTAAAAATTTTATGATATTTTATAATTAATATATATGAAAAATTCTGAGAAAAGATTTAGATTTTCTGAGAAATGTTCTAATTCATATAAAAAATGTGAGAAAGTTAAAATTATATAGAAATTTTGAAAAATTATATGAAAAATTCTGAGAAAAATTTTCAGCTTATTTTCAAGTTTCATCTTTTTGTTTCATTTGAACATATTTGTAATAGACCAACCATCCGTACATGGGATCTTCGGTAATGATGGTTCCTTCTACAACCATGTTCGGCATGCCATATGCCCCGGTTAATGTTTATACAGCACCTCCGCCTATTGTTACACCAACGGTTACACCAAGTTCTTTGCCAAATGCTGAGGTCGAGTTGAAACAGGTACTTAGTATACACTTCGTCTATTCTAATTTTTTGTTTGATGTTTTTTTCGTTATATACGCATAATTGTAACATCTATATTTTACAGATCGCAGAAATGTTTCCGAATGTTGACAGGGAAGTTATTAAATCGGTATATGATGCCAATCACGGCAAGAAAGACGTTACAATTAATTCGTTGCTTCAAATGTGCGAATAAGTCCTAATTTTTTACAGTTAGAAATGCCATACGTAATTTTATCGTATCCTTTATTATAATAGATATTTCTTTGAAATGTAAGATGATGTATGAAAATCTAATTTGTAATACTTCCGTACATAACATATATTAAGGCCCAAGTATTCTTTGAATATGTGAAACGAAATATTTCTCTTCTGAAGAAACGTATTATATTTTAATTGAATATAACATTGAATTATTTTTAGTCAATTTTGTTATATATGTTATTGTTATTTCAGAGTTTATCTTTTTCCTCGTAATTCCATATACATGAATATTTATTTTTCAATTACATTATATATTACGTGATACATGATTTATTTGTCTCTGTATATAATTTAAATATACATGCGCGCTCTACAAAATTGTAAAAAGATATACGCTTGATTGATAAAATGTTGCACATAAATTGTAATAAATATTAAATATAATAATATAATTTGTATAATTTTATTTATATCAAAGGAATAAATTAAACCGAAAATGTTAAGGAATATCGAAAATTTTTTACATAAACAGCAAAACGGCTACAACTGCAAAAATAATTAGTGTTGAATATCTATTTCTTATTGTTGAGTTACAGGGCATAACATTGCCATTTTTAGATTTACAGGCACATACTTCGATAGTATATCCTTCAGTCTAAAAGCATATTTAAAAAAGTATCATTATAGTATCTTGTATTTCATTAAATGCACACTGAATATAATTGTAAAGTAAAACGAAGTTAATTACGAAGCGTATGTTATACATACGTGTTTGAGATAACAGTCTGACACAATCGGTGTAACTTGATCTTCTGTGACTTTTCCATGGAAATAACTGATGTTCATAACTACAAATAACATTTATGTTTATATTTATATCTATATAATTCGGATAAATCAATTCTATTTTGTCATGAAGTATATTTACCTGCGCCATTGTACATAAATGTATAGCTTACACAAACGTAACCAGGTTGCATTCGTTGTATGTATCTTGTATTATTATTTTTATCTATATCCTCCCATAGTTTAGTTACATTTGGCTTTTTGTCGTCTGAAAATATGATCAAATTTCGTTTAACAATCAAATTTATTGCTGAAAATGAATATGAACATTATACACTTACAAAAAAATAATGGTTCTATACAAGGAATAAATGGCATATTCTCATTATATTCCTTACAGTCTAACTTGTTGACTTCTGCATGGGAAGGGCCTGGCCATGTGAAGTGAAAACAATACGGTCCTTCGATATTTATCGCTATATAAAATATAAAAGTAAATTCTAAGAAGATATATATTAAAAACAGTTGATAAACTGTGAAGAGTCGAAACAGAATGAAATCAATTGTATGTAAATTAAATCAGATTAATATATATATATATATAAAAGTTTTATGATTTCTTCATATATGTATTCTAGCTCGAAGAATCATCTCTCTCATTCACAATGTGATACAGACTAAGTCAAATCTGTCCTCTGTATTTTTATATATAATTTACATGCTATGTGTACGTAATTATATACATATATGTATATACACATAAGTTATACAATGCGAATTGTCTTAATGTTCTATATGTGCATGTTTGTACGCGAATAGGTGTTTTTTGCGATCTATTCTTATACTGACTGAATATCGAACGAAAACTAGTGATGGTTTAAACATTTTTGATCGGTTACTCCAATTTAAATGAAAGTATATTGCTAACATTAACGGCCTGGAAAGCTATGCGCTGTTATTTGGTACTTGTATTCTTAGCGTGCGACATTTATAAGACATTATCGAGGCGTATAATGTTGTAAAAAGAAATAAATATACTTACCTAATATGTATGTGCAAATCGTTAAAAGCACAACCAAATATACCTCTTTCATTTTTACATATTTAAGAGTTAATTCACACAAGAATATCGCGGATATTATCACATTGCTGAGACATTGGAGACTTCTATCTGATAAAATCGATCATACAATGCCAGTGTCCTAGATATGATAATCGTTATCAATGTACAGCATGATAACATAAAAATGAATCGTAAAAATAATTAACCCTATTGATTTTTAAAATATTTTGTAAAAACTTTGCTTTTTTGTGAATTATTTGCGTTTTGTAAGCTCCTATTTTGGCTATTAATATTCTTTACATTTCGCTTCGAACGGATTTAATCAGAATTGACTTGTGCCTATTTATGTGCTAGATTGACGCGACTGAAGAAGAGTTAATGTTTCTCAAAGTATATGGAGAAAACAATGAAGAGTTAATACAATATAAAAAATTTATTATAACAACAGCTAATCGAGATTTACAATTTTTGGCAGATATAGCATATTTTATGCATTTCTCTCTACAATATCAATTATGTAAATACCACGATATATAAAAACATCTATTTATTACAGTAAATATAGGTATTTTTCTTCTTAGATAAACTATATCTTAAGTAGATTTAAGTATTATGAGTAATTTGTTCGTTAGTGATTTCTTTCTTATGAGATTACGTCTCATTAAAATTCATCATGCCTCGCTAATGCCTCGCCGAAGTCCGTCGCCTGTGATCCGACAAAGATGTCATATTTCTCCAAAATCTCACTTTTCGTCAGTTTGTGATCCGCATCTGTGTCCGCTTCGTAGATCAAGTGTCTTGACTCCGCCTCAGCGTGATCAAATTCCGCAGGAATAATCCACGTTTTTACCTGTTTAGATTGGAATTCGAACTTTATCAAAATCAGTTTTATCGAATTAATTTATCAGTAATCCTCTTCAATATTTTTAGTATACATTTTTATTCAACAATTAAATGATATAAAGAATGATTAATTACCTCGTCAGCGTTCAAGAATCCATCCCCATTTTTGTCTCTATACAAGGAGAATTGTTCTTTTTCGTTCTTTACCCATTCTGGTTCCTCTTCACCTTCCTCACCTCTGTACATATCACCTGCGGACAAATTAAAAATTTAAGAACTGTTTAAGCTACTTTTAGAACGACATTCTAGTGAAAATTCAATAATTATACGTGATTTTAGTTATTGATTTTGTTATTGATTTTGTCATTAGCAAAAGATACCCAGCTCAAATAATCCATGTTTCATATTAGTAAAAATTGTTGAAAGTCTACATATCTTTTCTAAAATTCTTCATATAAATGAATTCTAAAATATTATAAGATTTCTAAGATTTTTTATTTTATAAAATTCTGATAAAATTTTATAAATCTGAAAAAGATGAAAGTATAATATTTTTTTTTAGAAATTATAGAATAAGAAATTTTAGAAATCTTAGAATGCTATAGAATTTATACATATATAAAAAAATTAAGAAAAGATATGGACTTTTTCAATATTTCTGAAAAATGTTCTAATTGATATAAAAAATTTTAGAAAAAATTTTCATCAGGGTAATATAATTCTCCCTTACCAATATATTCTGCAAGAGATATCTTTCCATCTTGATCCTTATCAATATCCTCCATCGTTTCCAGCACTATCACGTCCTTCATATGTTCCGCATCTTCTGCATGAAGAAAGGCAGTGAATTCTTCTTTGGTCAGAGCATCATCACCATCCAGATCCGCAGTGGTCCATCTCCTGCGGTCCCTTTTGTACATTTGGACATACGAGAATGACTCGTCCGTTTTGTCGCTCTCTCGTTTTTCCGCCTCTTGTTCCTCCATATCACCATAAACCATGTCTTTGTATTCCGTCCAAGACAATTTCTCCTTCCCCATCGGATTGTGGGATACCCACTGACGCTCCACGTCATCCCTGATGTAACGTTGCTGTGTGTACATTATCCAGTCTTTCAGTTCCTCTTGCGTCACATAACCATCACTATCCTTGTCTATTTTATCAACAATTATTCCCAATCGTCTTGTACTTTCCTCAGGAGTCAGCTGATCAAAGGTTTTGGCTTCTTCTCCAAGGAAAGCTTCGTGGTCATAGGCTGGATTGTGTTGGGAATGAACATAGTGATCTTTACTGCCTGCATCCTAGAATATAATGCACTTGATAAGTTTTTGAATCGTTTCTTTTTTTTTATTCCTTACAACTATAACTAATTAATACAAGTAATACAAGAAGAAATTTTTAATAAAGATAATATATTTTTGTGAATTAAAAAGAAAGATAGAATGTAGTTAAGACTTCAATTTTATGAAGAAAATTGAAAAAATAATTTAATATCTGTTTTAAAATGTCTTGTGCTATCTATATAATATAATATCCTGAAGGAACAAGTTGAAGAGACATCACCCCGTGATGCCTTGCAAAAAAAAGCAATGTCACATTACCTACCAATAGAACTTCACTTTTCTGTCATAGAAAAAAAATGCTTTCAATGTCAGAACTAACTTTTATTTGATCATTTATAAAATATGAGAACAATTATCAAAGATAATTCACAGTTTCTCTAACCTTGTTTAAAATGCGATGCTCGCTGTCCGGGATCACCTGCTTCGGGATCGCCGTCGCCAGAATGGAGAAACCGATTAGAATTTGAAGGAACATAAGTGCTCGCATTCTATGGAGATCGCGCGCGTGCAATCGGGACGAAGAAAAAAAAAGGAAAAGGCGTAATGAAAAAAGAAAAAGGGAGAGATCGTCGATCGACAGGCTCGGTGAATTTACAAGACGTCTTTCTTATGTCGGAATGAAGAAATGACAGATGAGTTGAAATGAGATCTCTTTCGCCAACAGCTCGCGCGACTTCCACATCAGCAAGAAAGATCGTAAAGCAGCACACACCCCCACCTTCCGCGCTCGTTTATGAGAAGACGCGCCGTGACGACGCTACCGACACCGACGAGACGCGCCTCTGCATGCTGATCGTACGGCGGACGAAAAACGTACGCCAGACGTTCAGCGGCCGATGCTCCCTCCCCGAGAAAACGAATCTACAGCCTCCACGTGGACCGTAGCGATGATAATGGGGGCTCTATTACGGAAATCCTTTAAATAAAGCGCTCTCGCGCTTCTTATTTTAGACTTTTCAGTCTCGCGATACAGATGGATAGAATTATGATTTTTTGAAAAAGAAGAGAAAGAAGGGAATATAAGGACAAATTGTACAAATAAACAGTTGTGTAAATAAATTAACAATTCTGCCGATTGAATCGTCGATAAAGTGAATAAATCTAATTGCGAAATATTCTACAGACTGCGTTCTTAAACAATTTTCAATCGACAGAATTATTAATTTATTTAACTGTACAATTCGTTCTTAGTTTCTTCTTTCTTGCGGTAAAAATTGGTGAGTCATATTCATGTTAATAAAATATCGAAAGTGTTATTTGCTAAGTTAATCGCTGATTAAATTAAAACATGTTACAAAAAATTGTATGTAATAACACAAAATAAAAAATTTGAGTTTGAATAATATGCGAGTTGGCGATTTAAACGGAGTCAGCAAAATCTGCAAAAATATGGGAATTAAATTCGCGTGACTCAATTTTTTAAACAAGTTTTTATTTAAAATAACATGTGCCAGTTCTGTCAAATGTTTATATTATTTTTTTATTCTATTGTAGATCTTTGTTTCTACCATTATTAGATATTTATTATCTCAGATATCACAAAGAGTTCAAAAAGAATTCAGTGATTCAGGTACAAAAAGAATTCTTTTTTTGAAAAAAAGAATTCTTGTTGCATCTGAAAATGAGTTCAGAATTGATGACCTATCACTGAATTCTTTTCGAACTCTCTGTGCTATCTGGAATGTACTCGTTGAGAACGTTCGATCATACTACAATGGTATATATATATAATACTATTTTACACTGCATACAACAAGTAGAAGCAATAGAAAGTAACAATTTAAAACAGTTTATCATGTAGACATTCAACTACAATGTGAATTCAATGCAAGAATCAAAATCAATATAATTTTACTTCTAATTATTCGTTTTCAGCTTTATTAAAGCAATCTCTAAGCAATTTTCAAAGCTTTTTTTTACTGGTAGAATTGTTGGTGAACCAATCACAGATGTTATATTTAAAAAGCTAAGTGAAAAAACACAATCTCTGTACAATTGCCAATTCATTTTCTATATGTTCACATTGATGAGCTCTCCAGTCTAACGCTTTTTTGCTTTTTGGGAATACCAGTCTTTCTAAATTCACTTCTTTCCATCAGGTACTGCTCTGTGCATTCTTTAATAAAGTCTTGATTGTAGAACCACTTTTCCATGCAGGCCTTCATCTTATCATTTTCTTTCCTACATTTTACGACATGCAATAAACCAGAATTGAGACAGCAATCGTGAAATTCTAAAAAAGAGAAGATGTTTGCATTTGACTCTCGCTGGCGCAAAGCCAAGTAATAAAATAACATTATTTGTTGTCATGTTGATCATGATGAGGGGGGGAGGGAACTACTAAATTTACAAAACAAAAATAATTAAACCTGTTTAAATAGACTATGCTTAATAAATATTTACAAGAAATTAATTTTGAAAAAGAAGAAAGAATTGGAGGCGAATATTATAGAAAGATTTTCTGAGAATCTCCAAGATGCTAATACTATAAATTTGAATTTTTCCAATTAAAAAAATCAATTTTAAAAGAAAATAAAGTAAATTCAATATATGAATTTTTTTATTCATCTGCTGGTAATTAATTAAAAATAATAAAACAAATCCAATAATCCATATTATTTGACTATACCCTCCTTTCCAGAGATTCGAAAGTTTTAAACAAAATCCTATAGTCATGACAACAAATAATGCGCTATTTAGAAATCAAATAATTTATCCAGATAAGTTACCTTTGACCTCGTTGACACACTTTTCGGATTTGGTTCTCTCTCGTATCAACTTGGGTACCAACACATCTTTCTCTACCTTCCTTAAACTTTTGTCGTTAGGATCTCCTGAAATAAACATAAAATATTCACTCCGAAAGAAAGAGAGATCATGAGACTCCAGCGAATATGTGAATTGCTGAATAAGAAATCATTATTATTAATTGTCAGCAGCTTATTTTTTATTGTCAGCAAATTTCAGATTTCAAATACAAAGAGTATAAAGATCCCGAGCTCGGTTGCTCTTAACTCTCTTTCTGTCGGGATTAAAAACTCTAACCTGTCATCAACAGTTTTCGGCAACCGGCGACAAAGTTATTTCGCCGATTGCGGAATGTCGACGTGAAAAGTGCGTCGCAATAAAAAGATTACCTAGTCCCTTCGGTCCCTTGCTAAATTTCGGCGAAAGCACCGAGTAATCCTCCTTCATGCTGTCGGAGCTTTTGGAGCAGATAAAAATATCTTTACACGGGTGCACCACGTTGAAAGATCTTTTACTTCCATACTTATCCGCATCCATCACACATGTGTCAAACCACGTGACTCTCTCTCTCTCTCTCTCTCTCTCTCTCTCTCTATCATGATAGATTCGTACTTAAATGTAACAAAAGACATTATCACTTGTTTCTTTATAAATGTTTTCGAAACAATCTTTACGATAAAAGTTATAAAATAATATTTTAAATAAAGTCTTAACTTTTTATACCTTTTATCAGTTTATTGATATACGCTTAGAAAAAGAAAAGTCGATTTTTCTTGGGAAAGAATTTTACTTTTAATGCGTAAAAAATATAAAAGCTCAAAGTCGCGGGAAAAGAACATTAGTGTGTATTTCCATGCGAGTTTATATATACATATATATATATATATATAAAATAAAATATAATATAATGTATATATAATATAAAATATGCGAAATATAATATAATAAATGTAATATACGATTTGACAGTTCTGTTTTCGACTCGCCGTCTTGCAATACTGGGCACACTTGGAGCAACCAGCAGACTGCGCTCGTGATTGTGCACATTTGAGACTTGTCATCGGTGACTCCAAGTAACTCCGAAGAAGGAATGCTCGTTCGATCTGTCACAATAACGGGGAAATTCTGTTGCTGAAGACAAAAACTGTCGTAAGAACAACTTATATCTTAATCTGATAAGAGTCGCGCATCACTTTTGAACTGTATATCGTCAAAGGATAACAGAAAATCCACATAGCGTTCTTTTCCTAACCTCTAAATGTTAGCTTGTACGTACATACAATATAACATATATATACCGGATTTCTAAAGATTTTGTGCTGTAATTGTATAATGTGTTTCAAATATTTGCAGAGTGTAGAACACATAAGAATGGACAGGCTGTTGCGATTAGGCGGTGGAATGCCAGGCCTAAATCAAGGGCCACCACCCTCTGATGCACCCGTTGTGGACACAGCTGAGCAGGTACCTATCATTCAGAACATTGTTTTTTATTCCCTTTATGTTGTCTTATTTTTTTGCATTATTATAGGTATACATATCGTCCTTGGCTCTTCTGAAAATGCTTAAGCACGGCCGTGCCGGAGTACCGATGGAAGTGATGGGTTTGATGCTGGGTGAATTTGTTGATGATTATACCGTTCGCGTTATCGACGTCTTTGCTATGCCACAAACAGGAACGGTAAATGTTAAGATATAAATGAGAAAATTGATAAAGTTTACTTTTGTATATGTCATTTGTTATTTTTATGTTCTCTTAGGGTGTTAGTGTAGAAGCGGTAGATCCAGTGTTCCAAGCAAAGATGTTGGACATGCTAAAACAAACTGGTCGGCCAGAAATGGTGGTTGGCTGGTATCATTCCCATCCAGGATTTGGATGCTGGCTGTCTGGAGTAGACATTAATACACAACAGTCCTTCGAAGCTCTTAGTGAAAGAGCGGTAGCTGTTGTCATTGATCCTATACAATCAGTGAAAGGAAAAGTTGTTATCGATGCATTTAGACTAATAAATCCAAACATGATGGTGAGTACATTTGTAACAACAATGTTTTCCAATTGTGACTCCATCGTACCGATTACAGGTTTTAGGACAAGAACCCAGACAAACGACATCGAATTTAGGTCACCTACAGAAGCCGTCTGTTCAAGCGTTAATACACGGATTGAATCGGCATTATTACAGTATTAGTATTAATTATCGCAAGAACGAACTGGAACAAAAGATGCTGCTGAATCTTCATAAAAAAACATGGATGGATGGTCTTACTCTTGCCGAATATTCAGAACATAGTCGACTCAATGAGAATATCGTTTCCGAGATGCTTGAACTCGCGAAGAATTATAATAAGGTGAAACATTGCACAGATATTAAGTATCTTTTATCATAATAACCACAGAATTTTATTTTCACAGGCCTTGGAAGAGGAGGAAAAAATGACACCAGAGCAATTAGCGATAAAGAATGTGGGCAAGCAAGATCCGAAACGGCATCTGGAAGAGAAGGTCGACACATTAATGGCTACAAATATTGTTCAATGCTTGGGAGCTATGCTCGATACAGTTGTATTCAAATAACTGTTTTCCAATACATCACTTGCAATATGATATTTAAAGGAAATATACATCTTTTTAAAATAGAAATATAATGTTTTGTTACTTTCCAAAATGAACACAATTCAGCAAAAACTCGAATTAATACATGGACTATTCTATGTTTTATAAAAAAAAATGTTTTCTTTATAAAATTTTGGTATAATTAATCAAATTGATACTAAACATTGTTATAAATTATAACATGTGAATGTTTAATGGAAAAAATGAGGTACATAATAATTCTGATATTTGACACAGAATAAGTACAATATGATAAAAAATAATCAAAAATAAGATATTTTCTAATTATAATATTATATAGTATAATCTATATCATTAATTATATTCCTAATATAATGATAGATATAGATTCACATATTGCAGAGAAAACATAAAAAATGCATTAGTTACATAAATATACTCTAAACATGATTCTTATCTCCGCGTGATAAAAAGGTATATATGTACACAGTATAAATTCTTTGAATTTACCGAAACTCAGATTATAAATTAGAATACTAGTTTAGACGTATATATTTGCATTTAAGAAAAAAGATATGTGATAGATAACATACGAAAAACATTAGGAAATGTAAATTAAAGAATCGCAGAATAGTTTGTATTCCTTTAGATTTTCGGAATACAAACATTTATAAAGTCAAGAAAATAGTGTATATATAAAACTGGAACATTCTCTCGTAACATATAGCAGAATGTATAATTCAATAAAAAAATAACTGTACATTTTTCTATGTAACAGTTTAATCTAAAAATTTTTCTTTTTTTGAGTATCGATCTAACTTGACATAAGTTCTTGATCTTGATCTTTATCCTTCTTTTTCTTTTTCTTCTTCTTTTTCTCTTCCTTTGCTAAAGATTCCTATAACATACACACACACACATATAAATATCTTGTATAACGCCCAAATTTTTAGATTATATAAATCTAATTGTGACAAAAAAATCCAATTACCCCACTGGTAACTTCCTCCATTACTACTTCGTCTTCTGTGTCACGTTTCTCCTTCTTCTTTTTCTTTTCTTTTTTCTTCTTTTTCTCTTTCAGTGATGATGTTTCTAAAATCTCCGATGTTTCTTGTTGGACTTCGTCCATTGTAATTGTGTCCTCTCTCTTCCTCTTTTTACCGATGACTATGTCACCATTCTTTTCCGTCTACATTTATTAAAAATATCTTGTAAATAATATTTCTAATACTTTATACATGTATATACACGTTTATAAAAAATATTGAAAGTTTAATTTAATAAAATATTGGAAGGCATTAGAATAGTTGACTTACCGTTGATGCAGTTGTTGATGCCGTTGTCGTTGATGGTGTTGTCAGGTTTTGGTAATCTTGGTAACTATGTGACCATTCAGGAGGTGTTTTTTCATTTGGTTTTCCATATTTATCTAACAATCCTTCAGCTACCATACGTTTTTTTTGCGACGCTTTTGGTCCCAAACCCCACTTTCTTGGATATGAATCTCTCTCCATGATTACCCTTTTGAGTTTTGCAGCTACTCCATGATCACAAGCAGCCATAGTAGGAGAAGACATCAAAGCTATAGCTGATGTATACAAGATAAAAATAAATATTGTTTGAAGACCACAGATAAAGTTAAGTATTTTGAAGATTAAATATAAAAATGGACATTAAGTTGAACAGTTTTGGATGAATAGTAGAAGTTAAACAATGTTGAGTTAAGCATTATCGTTACTTTGAAAATATATTTACCAATTGCTACAGCTTCACCCTTGGTAGTTACGATTACAATTTCTTCATTTAATTCTATCCCTTGATCGTACATCAAAACGCCTGGTAACATTATTTTAGCTCCGTAACAAATTGCGTTTACCTAATAAATTTTGTGTAACATAATACTATTAAATAACAATAGACTTCTTTTTCAAAAGGTAAAATAAGTGGAATACATACAGCGCTGTCCTTTATGATGATTCTTTTGTGATTTATTAGCAGTGACTCCAATGGCCTTATAACTCTTCTTAAATATGATTCATCTCCATGATTATCGTACAGCCATTGAGCATCAAGAATATCCTGCATAGTGACCATACCATCCTGTTCAGATAAAACGCCAGAACGACTTCTTCGAAGTTCTTGCATGTGACAACCAGTACCTAAGAAGAGTCCAAGATGGACACACATAGTTCTGATATAAGAACCAGCTTCACAACTGACACGGAATATTCCCATATTGCGTTCTTGGTCATAATCGAGGAACCAACTGTCGTAAACTGTTCTGACGCGGAGCTGTCTCTTGACCGCCGATATCAGCGGCGGCCTTTGGAAGAGAGCACCGCGCAATTTTTCCAAGGCTTGATTCACCTAAATCATCAGTATTAGTGTGAAATCAATACAAGATGCCTATTTGGATATTGATATACAATAATTATCTTTTGGATAATAAAGAATTAATAAATATTAACATTTTCGATTGTCAGATAGGATCTCATGTTTAACAATAATTTTTACTAATTTTGTACATATATTTAAGAGTTATGAGATAAATAGCTGCAAATAAATGATACAGTAATCACTTATCAGAGATAAGAGATTCATTATTTGATTCCCAATCATACTATCATACATTTATTTGTATAAATATTTGTTTATTTTGCATTATATTGATTTATATTTGTTTAAATATTTATTTATTCCATTATCCACAATCACCTATATTTACCTTTTGAACACTTTCAGCAGCAGAATGAAGCTTGAATACAGCAACATATTCCTTTCCAGCAGACTGCTGCGACTTGGCTAGTCTCGTCGCTCTGTCTATGCAGACTATCAAACATCCTGATACTTTGGGATCCAATGTACCAGAATGACCAGTCTTCTCCACCCTTAGGATCTTTTTTATCCAAGCTACTACTTCGTGTGATGATGGGTTGCATGGCTTGTCCAAATTGATACAGCCTGATTTTATATACTCCGACAAGCTGCGATTTAGTGGAGTAGAACCACTGGTCAATGGAGTAAAGTGCTTCGTACGTGTCAACATTTTATCAAAATTCTGCAATAAGAAATAAGAAATTTGTCTCTCAAATTTTTCAAATTATATTACATAGTTGTTGCAATTACGTAGTATATAAAGATTTATTGAAACAAACATTACCTTAAACAGCAGAGGCCAGTCTTTACATTCGAGCTTCACCTCCATCTTCGAAGGGTCGATCTCACATTTGGTCGTCAATTGCAGTTCACCAATCGATTTCTTATCCTTTTTCTTGTTCTTGTCTGTAAGAAAATTGGGAGGTATAACCTAATCTACCTTAACCTCCACTTAATAAATAAAGCAAGCTAATTTTCTCGTGTTATATTCATATAAGTAAATGTAGTGCGCAACGTTTCTTTGGTCTGTTAACTTTGTTTAATATTTTAAACAGTACTATCATCGTAGGTGACCGATGTTGCGCTGAGTGAACACGTGTTCATCATGGGATTACTGTATGAATTCATAACAGAAACGACGCGATCCGGATTAACGCAAATAGAAATCGATGTGATATCTAAAAAAGTACTTCGTATGGGAGCGATGTTATTTACCTTCTTCCATTTTAAAATTTGTTAAAACTTATGTAAAATTCAAATGCCGCCAAATGCTACGAAGCGTACTAAAATTCCAAGAGAAGAATGAACTTGTGAAGCAATATGTGGAGAACGTTTCTAGAAGAACAGTGTTCTGAAATCTGAATCCTAGTGTTCCTAGCATAAAAAAGGCAGGTATACCAATAAGTCTGTTTGCATTGCTCAAAATCCCCAAAAATTTTTGAACTAATAGCGTTTTCGACCTGACCGGGTTTGCACTAACTTGGGTTAGAAAATACTTCGCTATTGGTTGACGTTACACGCTCTACCAATAGGAGAGCACGAAACATCATTACTTCAACCCAAAGGTTAGTGCAAAATCGATCGGACCGAAAACGCTATAAGAGTACGGTCAACGCGATGCTGCAAACGCTTTGAAGCAATTCTTAATTGGTCAGTTTGTAAAACTCTTTCTAATTGATCCATTAAACGCTTCAAATCATTTGTAGCGAGACTTTGATCACAGCTTAATGCTTCCGGCACACCAGGATATCAATTCTCTAACTTTCATCATGAAAAAGTGAGTCATGTCATGCGAATTCGTTCGGCAAGAAATTTCTTGTAAATATATCTGTTTTATTATTGAATAATGAGGAAGATAAAGAGGTTTTTGAAATACACGATGAAATGAAAATTACTCAGAGAATACTCAGAGATGTATCAAATTCTTTTTCGGTTTCTGATAATGAATTTCGTAGGTTGTACAGCTTAATACTAAAATACCTGATAATACTAAAATCCTGATTGGTTCAGGTTAAGTTTACATCTTATGCATACTATTATGGAATTTTGTGTGCGACAATACATAATTTTCTTTATAACTATGAGCACTGTTGACAATATCAGAATGTTTTATTAGCCTTATATACAATTTGCGTTATTACAAGTATAGACAATACGTTACTGCACTGATTCATTAACAAATATTAAGTTTTTTGAGTTTTGTCCAGCTAGATTGACATTTTATCCCATTGTGTGTCAAGTTGTAGCCAGATTCCAGATCATTTATTTAATAAATCTGTTGTTACTATATAATTAAATGGTCGCCATCTCGTTTCTCCAGCCATTGGAGAAGGAAAAGCCGCTAGCCTCTAAAATAGATGACCTGTCAGAAGAATGATAGTTCCATCAGAATCCCAGCTCTTCTATTAATTGTGAATCCCGGACTTGGTCCATCCGCAAGTTATTCTAACTTGAAGTAATCAATCTCAATCATGAACATTAACTTTTAATCGCTAATTGATTGTAATTAATCGAACTTTGATTAATTACAGCTTTAATTATTAACACAGAACAAGGGATGTGATGAATGTGGATGGATGGCTAAACTAAGTGTTATAAGTAATAATATCTATTTATTCAATTAATCTATGGTATCACACATTCACGCATAAACATACAATTGTATAATCATATTTGTATCAGGAATACATATTCATATCCTGGATATAGGAATATATCTGTCGTGCCTGCGTTATATATTTGTGTGACATGTATTTTTTAACGCACTTTTTAATAGTATTCATAGTGTTTTGTTTACAATCATGTTCGTGTTTTATTTGCAATTATGCTAAACAGGGCTTAGCATATAAGCCCGCGATCGCGTTTCATGTTCTGGATGAAGACAGTATTACGTCATGTCATGTATTCGCGTTTTATGATTTTTCATACTTATGCCAATTCGTATGTACGTTCTTATAACTCTATTTTATTTTCGCATGAACGCCGTAACGATCAAATACACGATATTATACTAATTAATCAAAATATTCCGGTTTTATGATAATGTCCGCAGCAATATTGATATCATGTACATTATAGTCCTCTATCTGCATGGTTTGGCTTCTATTGTCTCGCTGTGTTTGCTGCACATCCAAGTCGTTATTTCTATCTGGCTGAGTAGTTGTATTTTCCTTCAGAAGATTCATAGGTAAACGTTTCTGCTCGCTTACTTGAATTGTATTATTCTTCTTTGACAATCCGTCAATTCTATTGATTGATAGTATCATATTAGTCCTTCTTATACTCTCCATAAGTTGCTCTCGAGTACACCGATTCTCCTATATCAAAAGACAAATTTAAACATGAAACAGAATTTATATTCGTTTTCATTCTCCTTGCTAAATTGTCGAGGGGTAAATATTCACGAGATAATTTATATAAATTTGATAAGTAAAACTTTCGCATAAGAGTAGAATGTATTAAACTGAGTCGAAAAATCTTCTACCATTATAAAATTTTCGCAAAAGTTAATATCTATATTAAATATTAATAATCACTAAATATTGGTTTTTAATAATTTTTTTATTCAAATACTATCAATTTTACAGAAAAACAGCAGATGACAAAAATTGTTTATTTTCTTCTTATAAAGTTCTAAAAACTTTTTCATAATTTTTTAATATCGCATTTTCTCATGTTAGTAAAAATAGTTGCTAATGCAGTACTACAAAGTTGACAAAAAATTCTGAAAAAATTTTTAGAGCTGAGAAAAAGCTATGAGAAAAAAATAAACAATTTTTGTCTTTTGATGTTTTTCTGTAAAGTTGATAATACTTGAATACAAAATTATTGAAAATCAATATTCGGTGATTTTTAGTAATTGATATCTTGTTAACTATTGCGGAAATTGCAAAATGGTAGAGGACTTTTCGACTCAGTTTAGTCCGCTCTACTCGTACGCAAGATTTTTTATCGTTACTTATCAAACATCCTGTATAAATTGTAAAAATTTGTTACATTTCATTTAGTTTTCCAAATTACCTTATTTGTCGTTGTTTTGTTTCTTATAGGAATAAATCTTCCTTCATGTGATCTCGGTCTTGATTGTGCATACAGGCTTAACTTTTTATTCATAGATAATCGTTTTTTTTCTAGTTCTGGATACGATCTTTTAAAAGATTTGTACGGGTGTTTCGCGGAAGATTTTCCCTTTGTTGTACTTCTAGTACTTATTACTGCTTCTTGCTGTTCCTCTTCAGTATCTGTTGAAGATTGTAATTGTTCCATTTCCTCGCTTACATTTTGATCTATAAACTGTATCTCATCTAATACTTGGGCAATATCGTCATATTCTTTTATGGTTTTGTTGATTTCTTGGTCTTTCATTTTTTGCTTCGAATTAAGCTTTTCTTTTGGGAAGGATTCTAATGTCTTTAAGATGATTTTCATCTTTTTTATTCTTTGAATTCTTTTTAATATCTCTTGTTTTTCCTGCAATTGAATTTGGATCTTGCGTAATAATTCATTCTCTTCATTCTCGATTCCATCTTCATTGTATAATTGACTATCCTGCAGATCGAATTCTTCCATTTCGATTGCTACTTTAAATTGCCTTTCTGAATACGTTTTGCTGTTATCTGTTGTGTTCGATCACGTGTTTCGAACGTTTCCTATTTATTCCTTCCACCATTGATGATATTAAAGGCTTAAACACAATAAGCACAGACAATGAGCACAAGGAATAGGGAATAACGAGCTGTCCAATTAGAGTTCTGGGATGTAATATCTCGATTTTAACCTATCAGAAATCGGATACATCAGAATACATGGTTTCTGATAACTTGAAATCGTTTATTCTTTATTCCTAATTCCGTATTCCTTTTATTGTGCGCAGAGCCTAACGATTCACTAGATACTTTTCCCTGCTGCAACAAATGATTGCAGCAGCTGGTAACTTTGGGTGCATCCAGAAGCACAACCGCTTAAGGTGCGATTACATGTAGCGCGGTACAGAAACTAATTAGGTAACTATAGGAAACCGCTTGCTTTTTTTCTTCTCTATTAGGATGAAATCATACGGTGCGGAAAATGACTTCGGAAAGCAACCAATCAGCGTTATTCTGCGTTATTCCGAATAGCGCTAATTGGTTGTTTCAATGACGCATTCTCTATTCCGCAGTCGTTTTTCACACCATGTGATTTCACCCTTATTCTCTGTTCTCTGTTCCCTGTTCCTTTTATTGTGTGGAGCCCCTTACCGTATCAGCTGATCACCATATCAGTAGTATGTCACTGACTGTGCGCATAATGTGTGTAGGAGATTGATTAGGATTGACAAATATGTAAAATAAATACGACAAAAGAAAGTAAAGCGAAATTAAAAAATGCATCCGTACTGGATTTTCTGCCACAGGAGGGACACGAGAAAGTATATACTCTTATACTACTACAGTCACTTCGTTTGTTTAACGCGTCAGATGAATTAAAATAATTAACATTGTTACTCTCTCCGCAGTCCCAACTAACAATAACAGTTTGTCATGGGTGAGCGAAATGTCAGACTAATTTGCTCCCTTTTCAATACGATGATCATGCGCCCCTGTAAAACTTATTTTGTCCGTCGCGAAAGTTTATTTTAATATAGCTGATGTAGCGAACAGACCGAGTTATTTCGGGTCTGCGTCCATTGCTTAATCTTGGATTCACTGATCGATTCCCACCTATCTTAATATTGAAAGTTACTCCCTGGCTTCAATGCCTCCCAGGGCACTCTATTAATTTTACATTTCAAATATGGATCCAGATCCTGTAGAGATGGCGAACGAGGTCAAAAACAAAGTTATACTGCATTGGAACTGTCGGGGTCTCGTGGAGTTTCCAGAGGTAATAAGACTGCATGGCAGTCACATTCAGGAGATATATCTGAAGTGGAACAAGCTGACCACTCTACCACCGTGGATCACGGAGTTGTTCAATGTGACCAACTTGTACATGTATGGCAATCGGATTGAACAGTTGCCTGTGGAACTCGGCGGAATGAGTCAGTTGACGGTGCTGGATTTAAGTGCCAACAGATTAGACCTGATATCTGCCTGCATCGGCAATCTAAGCAATCTGAAATCTTTATTCTTGAACGACAATTTTATAGAGAGATTACCAATTGGTAAGTTCAAGACTATTAGATGGTTGTGCGTAAAGGGGAATAAGGTTTATTGACTCACATGAACGAAACAAAAACAGAATTGAGCCAACTGAATAATCTGGAAATACTGTCTGTCTCGGGTAATCAGATTGTCGCACTGCCGGAGTGGACCGGTTCTCTTCCAAGACTTCGAGAACTATATGTGGATAACAATCAACTGAGGGAATTACCTAACAGATTGACCATAGCTCCTGAGCTTACTATGATCTCCGTGTGTTCAAATAGGTTGCTATTTCTATTAATATTTTGCGAATAAATATTCTGATTATTAAATTAAATATAAAAAGTCTGATATTCATAATCTGTTTCTAATTTTAAGATCATCTTCAATATAGTCTTACAATGTCATAAGCCAATTACAGCCGGTTCACAGTCGCGATTGTTATGTTTAAGATTATCTTAAATAGTCTTAAAATATCATAAATCAATCAGAGAGCTTTAGCATCTTGAGACATTGCGCTCTTTTCCCTGATGAAGTGAACGGGAACATTCGAAATGTTGGTATTAACAATGAATCACGACACGATAATTTGCAAACTTTTTGGTACATCTTAAGACTACTTAAGACGCTATTAAAATAATGGATTATGAATATGAGTCTAAACTTCACACAGATAAGATTAATCGAGCTACAATTTCGAGTTTTCCAATAAATGTTTTGCAGGTTGAAATATTTGCCACTGAATGGATTTCTATCGGCTCCCTGTATACGATTCGATGCAAACGAATATTTAAATTATGTGTCGTATCCGCTTCTATTTCAATTACTTTCGCAACTACGCACGACGGTTGTCCGCGATAGAGAATATTTGGCATTCGGGTAAGCACATTAGAGTGTCAAATAGGAATAAATTATGCGCGAATAAAAAATAAATCTTGACAACTGTTATTTTACTTTTGAAGTCTGTATATAAAGTAAATTTTACAATCTCTATGTATATATGTATATATAATCACAGATGTTTTAAGACGCATTATGACACAAATGTGCTAAACACAAATATAAAATTGTACATAAAAATGAAGAGACTGCATGAAATAAATGCTGATGTTATAATTGAATTACCACGGCAAATGCTAAAAATTCACGAGGTTCACGAAAACGTGACTTGTTCCCTGTGGGAATTAGCGCTAAGGAAAGTTTATACCGAAAGGTAATTGAGAAATCTTATAAACAGGAATTTCTTTATAGTCTTTTGCAAAAGTATAAGTATCTTGCAGATTTAACGCAAATACATTTCAGATATAAGCACATGCTCGACGTTTCCGTTTCTCCCGCAAACGTAACAATACTCTACAAACCACTTAAGAATACTAAACTGGACTTCACACTGTCTACGAGTTATACTTTGTATAATTTATTAACAAACGGACCCACTGGTATCTGTGTAAATTCTCAATGCCAGCAACCGATATTCACAGAAGCTTGGATCATTATCGGTATCAATCGCTCTGCAGAATCTATAATAACGATCGTTTTATGTTGTAGTAGAAGGTAACATACAAAATAATCATGTAGTACCTGAGTGTATCAGTTAGTGAATTTTTTTTAATTTGCAGTTGCGCCACTGCATTCGCTGCACACTCAAGTATGACTATTAATCTTCATTGGCACTCCATCAATTGATGAATCCTCCTAACTAGGTATCTAATTAATCCACTTCTGTATACAAAGTGTTAGAAAAATAAAGAATTCTTACGCACTTAACTGAAATCTTGTATCAATAAGTTTTTAAATTAAATCTAACTTATTATAATTGTAATTTATTTTGCAGCATCGCGGCTACCAAAAGCGATTCTTCAATAATGCCCAGTAGGAGTTCCAATTCCATAACATAACGATGAATTAAATGAAATTATTACATAATGTCATATTCGATAACTTCCTTCAGATATTCAAGACTAGCCTCACTGATAACATTATCTTTCTTTTTATTAAAATATATGTTTGTGACTCGATGTATCTTCCATGCATTATATAAAAATTTCGATTCGTTATGTTTTTTCACACTAAAATCGAGTCGCAACAAAAAATATTCTACATTTTTTCCTGGCGAGTCTACGTCTCAAGCGATCAGAAGATCTAATGCCTTGTCACGATCAAAGTTACACTTTACTAATGCCGCGGAAGCTTCGTCTTCGGGAAATCCTAGATCCTTCAACGTGCATAAATTCTCATAGTAGATCTTTGCCTTGGATTGATCGTGCTGCGCGAGCGTCAGCGCTGTCTCGGCATAGTCACTCGGGACGCCAGTCTCTTCTAAGGATTGGACGGCTAATAGATACTCCACGATCTTCTTCTCATGCATTTTACCTAGTTCCAGTACCGCGCGCGCCGCTCTGCATTTGGGAAATCCCATGTCACTCAATTGCAGGATCAAT
The DNA here is from genome assembly GCF_000204515.1 of Acromyrmex echinatior. Next base: position 88,453 of record NW_011627245.1, on the reverse strand, counting down.
TTTAGATCATCCTCCGTCATGCCTGATAATAAATCTGCTAGCGGTTTCGCATGATTCGACGACATTGAGTTGTCGTATCTTGGGACTACATGCGCGTCGCTGTTTGGACTCTCCACTCGACTCTTCAAATCGGGCCATGGCTTCCAATTCTGTCGCAAGAAGGGATTAATAGAATCAATTATATTTACATTATAGAGAAAAATGTATTACCTCCATAACAGGCCGTTCTAATTCCTTTTGAAGTTCCTGCATTATTGTCGAAACGCTACGGTGATTTTCGATGCTATGTGTATCTTTGTCGGCTTCGTCCACTTGACTCTTTGTATCGGCTTCTTCCTCCTTGCAAATCTCGGTTGTATCATCAATAGTTAGTTCATTTATAATGTTCTCCAATTTTCCTGCAGGTACCCATTGCGACCGAGGTTGTAAAACCTACATTTAAAAGATATTAAACAAGAATCATCTGCAATGCTTTTCAAGAATTTTAGAGAATAAAACATTTCATTAACCTGCGCTAATTCTTCCATGTCATTGATAGTTTTCAATTCCATATTATCAAAAGGACTGCTCGTGTCATTATCGAAGTCAGCAAAGTCCAAACCCCCATTGATTTTTACATGATCTTGAAAGTCGTTTGCTGGAGGTGACAGCGGCTGTGGTGTGAGTATTGTCGTTTCTGGAGCGGGTGGCGCATTAATAGGTAGCTGCTTCACGCAATCCAATGGTGGAGGCGATGGAGGAGTCTCCTCTCTCTCCTTCTTTCTTTTTTCTTTCAATCGAGCTTGACGTGCTTTGCTGTAGGCTTGTCTAGCCTTGCGCCATTCGCACATCTGATTAATTTGTGAAAATTAATTAATTTGTGATAATTACCAAGTCATAAAATTATTGTTACACATTACATAGAACATTAAGATAATTAAACAATTATGCCTCCTACCTTTTCAAGTACTGATTTTTCTAAGCTGAAGTCGTACGTTAACTTCGATACATCCGGCAATCGGTTGTTATACGCGACAGGTAGGCCGATCTTCCTCGGTGGTTTGTAGGCTTCTGCAATTTTGACATGAACCCCGTCCATGTAAGATGCCACCAAGTCGCATTGAGCTGACACGGACGATCGAGCCATTGATTTCTATACGAAGGAAAACGCCACGAAATAACACGCGACTTGCAACGGAGTTCGTCGCCTTAATCGTCGATGCACGAAGCATAACCTATTTTCCGTTGTAATAAATATCATTTAATTGCTCGTGTCGTATGCCACCGATACATTTCGCGCGTATGTGATTGCGGTTTAATTAAATGTTAAATTCTCTCTCTTTTTCTCTCGCTTTTTTGTAGCTTGAAAATCTGAAGTATCTCTTTAATGGTCGAAATGACGAAAAAACACTTCTCCATTTGACACTTCTCCACTTGACAGATTAAATTCTCTTCTCGTCCGTTCGTGTCGTCGTCATTGCGAGAATATCGATTGTCAAACGCTAGCAAGATTTTAAATATCGATATTCGATACTATCAACTATTAATACTGTTCGATTTTACTGTTGAATTTGTATCTGATTTAATTATTATCTGTAAATATCAATACTTATCTGAAACCTCTCTTTTTGTTATTATATTGTTGGCAATTGATATTTTACGTTTATAAAAATATTTTACAAATAATTTCAGAAAACATTTAATATTGTATAATTTTATATAAATTATTTGTTAAAGTTATAAAAAACTATATATATATTTGTTAATGTTATAGAAAATTTTATTTATTAATAACTCTTCCCTAGATTATTAATAAAATACTAAATATTATTATAAGATGTTATTAATAATATTATATATCAGCCATTGCGATTGATATCTTGCATCTCTGAAGTCTGAAGATCCCTGAATACTGACTATATACATTATCAGTCTGTGATATGTCAAAGAAATAGTCATATGTTCAAAGGTATAGCAATACAAAATACTCAAATTCTCTCTCTCTCTCTCTCTCTCTCTCTCTCTTTCTCTCGGTAACGGATATATTGTAACATGAGTATACTCATACAAACAATTAGATCTTGAGTAAATAATTAAGAAAATAAGATGCTTTTTGAGAATTAAACTTTTTGCAGAGAAACTGAATAATAATAATAATAAATTAATAAATGTTAAAAGTAATATAATAAGTAATATATGTTGAGAAATAGAACCAATAAGAATAAATCTACTAATTAAATAAAAGAAATATCTATTTTTGGAAGTGGATCTTACATTTTCTTCTTTCAAGAAATTAATTTATTTAAAATAGACGAAAAAAAAATTTGTAATACATAAGATGAAAATGTGTATGTTAAGGATAATATAAAATTTTGGAGAATCTATAGAAAAGTATTATGTAAAATAAAATTGCAATAATAATAACCGTTTAAGTAAAGCTACATTTTTATTACAAGCTTATTTTTATAAGATATTGTCATTTATTTCAAATCTTTTATTTCAAATCAAGTAACTATACATATTATAACAATAATAATGTTATAAAAATTAAAAAATCGCAATTAACATAAACAATATCATTATATAATATCTATGAAGTATTATATATTTATCAGTTGAGATAATGTAGTTGCATATGTGCTCTCTATCGAATATAAATAAGAGTTACGCTTATAAAAACATTTTATAACCAACTTCAAAGAACATTTATTATTATATATTATACAAATAATTTGTGAAAATTGCAGAAATTAATATGTTATAGAAGATTTTATTTATTAACAGCTTCCCTAAACTATTAATAAATACTATGACATTGAACAATATTAAAAATAATAAAAAATAAATAAAAAATCATTTACGAGATGGTAATAATAAATAAAATAATATTTTTCAAAAGTTTATATATGATAATAAAGTTTATATATGGTAAACATATATATATGATTTGTATCACACACACATTTTGTGTTTTTTTAATTATCCAAATTAATAGAATCGTAAGGTGGATGTGTTGAATAAAATCGTCTGCTAAAAGTGTCTGTTAATTTCTTGACGTAATGTTTACGCTTTTTTATCCATTCTTGAATTGTAGACGAAGTATTTGGATCTAACTGATTAATAATATCTTCTGAGAATTTTTTTACCTAAAATAGGATACAGTTTGAGATGTTAATAATTAGCAATTTATTCTTATTAAAATTATGTAAAAATTGGATGAAATATGATTTTTAATTTAATAATTTTAATAAATAAGTATATAATATGTACAAATAATATACCGGAAGTATTTGTACGTCCTAAAGAAATTGTCTTTTATTTATGGAAGATATACGTAAAAGCATTTTCATAAATCAACTAAATTATTAAACCAAGATACTTAAGACGATTTTCTTACAAATTTTTTAGATTTTTTTTTAGATTAATGGTTTAATATTAATTTATAAATTACAAGAATTCTGTTTATATTTTAAAGTATGTTATTCAATTTTACAATGTGATTTTGCTCAAAAATATAAAAATAGAGTCTAAAAATGCAACTATAATTAATTATTAATATTAATTTAGTTAGGTAAACTTGAATTAATTTACAGTTTCATACGAACAACGGTTTTCATTTGAAGCGGCCACAATTAAAACGTACATTATTGATAGAGTTAATAGATCGTTAAATATGTGAATCTAATATTATATAAAATTTACCTTGTCAATTTGTTCGTCAGAATAAACATTTGAAAGAATCAATGTTATCATTGCATTTATAGTAAATGATCTACAAAAAATATATTTATAATTAAGAAATTTTTATAATTAAGGAAACAGTTAAGTATACATATTTAGAAAAGTTATATTACTTGGGTTTTATGATCTCAAAATTGTTTAATACATAATCAAGGATCAAATCATTGCGCGCATGGTTCTCAATAATATATATAAAAACAAGAGAATGCTCCTTTTCGTGAAATAATGAAGTGTTAAATGCTGTAATATTTAAATAGTTGATGATGATATCGGGATTTTCAGCGCAACTCAAACTTTTCAATAATTTTTTTTGATATTTTTCCGTTTGATGTTTTTCTTTTAAATATAATTTCAACATTTTATCCCAAGTAGCCTTATTGGCTGTCATCAAACCAGAACAGTACACAAATTTTTGCCAATGTCGAATTCTAAAACACATATTTATTAAGAAAAGATACGTAGATTTCATGTGTATAACCGATTTTCTATTTTATTGAATATTCGTATTTTTATATTCTACATTTTTTTATTAAGCAACCTTAATTATTTTGCGCGTAAAATTATATTTCCGTGCAATTTTTTTGTGCAATTTTCTCATTCTACGTGATACTAACGCGACCAAATAATCATCATACTACAGTGAAGAAATTAATGAAATTCCATCGATAATATAATATTGCTTGTTAATTTATTATATACTTTCGCTTATATGCAATAATATATTTATTCTATGTGCATTCCATCATTAAAATAAGAATGAGGATTGAGGAGAAAAAATAAGGCGAAAATTTTGATCTCAATGATTTAAAGAAACAGAAAATCGGCTATCTACATGCGCGCACATACACAAATACAATTTATAAGATAACGTGAGAATACAATTTATAAGATGATCGTAAAACTTACTTGTAGATTTTAGGTCTCTCGAGATGTTTGTTTAATTTAACGGCGGCCATTGCCTTGCATTTCACATGACCGAAAATACATGCAAATTTTAAAACATCTATTTTTGTCATTATTGTGAGATCGTCATCATGAGGATTTTCTTCATATCCTATTTTTAGAAGTAGTCTATCGAAAAGTTCTATCAAACGCAACTATAATAGAAATTATGAAATATTGTATTGGTTTGATAATAATTTATTGATATTTATGTTCAGATTCATATATTATTAGTATATTAATGTTTTATTAATACATTCACATTACATGAGTAACAAGTGAACTTGCATCTCAGTTTTATAATATAATTTATAATATATTAATACCTATATTAATATGTATGTAATTTGAAAACAGTTCTAACAATTACCAATGTTAATATATTTATTTTTATTTAAATGTACAAGATATCACAGCAATTGGAAAAAAAGTGTCGTACTGCGATAATTTATTGCAATTCAAGCGAAATTTCTCATTAGTTTTAATAGAATTCTATACTCTATAATTATTTTAATAGACCTCTAACTACTACTTTTTTAATTTTAGTGTTTTAATATAAAAAATACAGAACTTTTTTTTATTTTGATAAGGAACTATGAAAAATGCTACTAGAACTATCATTATTATTTTTTTTTATTAATAGAATGTCGTGTTAATTTCACAAATCCGAATAAATTTGGAATGTGAAGTTAGCATGCCATTGTATCAATATAAAAAGAATAATGACAATTCTAATGGCACTTTTATAGAAATGCAATTAATTTATGATGAGAAAGAAAATTAAGATATCCTCAATATATAGGGGAAACCGGGGCACCATTGGGTCATCAATTGTTTAACATAATCTAGAATGTTTAAATTAATAAATTTACTACTAGTACAATACGACTGTTACTGATAAAAAGTAAGTATAAAGAGAAAAATTGTAATAGATATTAGAAATATTCAACTTTATGAAAAATATTGTTACCTACCTTAACATTTTCTAGTTTTGGTAGTAAAAGAGTTTTCTTCAACCGCGTTAAAATTCGGAACAATGGATACCATGCCACATAATCTGTTTCTAACGATAAATAACTTATAATATTAATAAATAGATATCCACTTATTTCTTTATTTTCTTTCATCATAAAGAAAAATGCATCATTAATGATTTGAGCACGATTAAAGACGTGTATATTTTTGTATTTACCACTATGTAAGTAATTTGAAATTTTATACCAATTTCTGATGTCGTAATTAACGCGATAATATCCTGTAACAACACCCATTATATTTACTATTAAGTCTTCAAGTAAAAATTTGTTATTATTAAAGCCATATTAAATTTTTGTCATAAATTATTTAATTATTGACGAAAATAAAATAAAATAAAAAAGCAGAAAAGATTTGTTAATCCATACTTACCAGTTTGTTGTAAATTGAGAATGATCCAGTCATTTGAATTAATTGTAAAGCTTATATTTTGATCTGGTCGTAACCAATATTTGGGCATAGTATTAGAGAAATTCGGATTAGATTGTGTAGCGAAAGTCACGGGAATCCACCATTTATTAGTAATAGTTTCATTAAATTTCTGGAAACATATTTGTGATATTGTTACTTCACCAGTTTCATAATTTTTTTTCACGTTTACTATAGGATAACGGTCTTGATTCATCCAAGTATCCATGACTTCTTTTATTTTATAATCTTCGTGCGGGACATCAGATTCATCTAGAGCACTTTGCATGGTGCTCCATAAATCGTCCGGAGTAGTCGAGTTAAATTGGCTAAATTTGAAAAATGATTTGTCAAAGGCTATATATACGTCAAGCAATGTAAATGTACTATTAAAGAATCTACGTGAATATTTAATTTAATTTATAGATATACATGTAAAAACTTATATTTAAAATTTTTATGTGTATGTATAAATTAAATTAAACATTCATATAAATTAAATTAAACAGAATAATATATTATATAAGTACTCAACATTACATTGCTATTTAATTATAAAACCGCATACTTTACTTTTTATTTAATTATAATTTAATTTAAGTTAGTTCTAAGTTATATTTTAATTTAGAACTAACTCAAATTAAATTATAAATTAAATAAAAAATAAAGTATGCGGTTTTATAATTAAATAACAGTGTGATGTTGAGTATTTATATATTATTCTGTTTTTTATTTAAATTATCTATAAATACATATATATGTTGCTGACAATATATTATTTTAAGATAATTATTTTATAAGATAAATATGAATATTATTATATTTGTGACTTAATATTGTGCTATATAATAATGATATTACACTATATTATTCAATACTTACTACGTAGCCAAATACTTAATAAGACCTTTTTGAAATACCTCAGCGGTAATTGTACTGTGTAACATGCGTAATAAAATTGGTGCTACAAAAATAAACACCATAAAATATGTATTAATAATACATTTAATGCAGCCATGTATTTATAATACACATAAGTTATAATATACAATGTAAATATACAGGAAAAAATGTTTTATATACAATTAATATATAATTTTATATAATTGTATATAAATGAACACATCTTTTTATATAAATTTATAATTATATATAAAACATTTTTTTCCCGGGTATGTATATTGTTCACGAGAAAAATTTATTTGCTATCCAGTTAGAAATTATAATAGATTTGATGTCGATTTCGTTATCATTTCTGACTGGATATTAGTCTTCATTTTATACTACGTTAGGGAATCTATGAATAATATTTTAATCATATTTACATAGTCCTATATTATTAGTTTTATATACCTTTTACATAAACTTCATTAGAAAACAACAACCCATCCTCAAGAGTATTGTTAAGTTTCAATGTGACAGAATTCATTGAGCCACTATCTTGAAGAAGACAATATTGATTAATCGCCATTAAAAAATTTACTTGAAAATTTCCAACTACACCAAACTGTAAAAAAAGTTCTATATGTGACCCAATATTAAACATTCGAATCAGAGCTAAAAACTGATTGATTTGCTGCTTCTAAAGACTTTTCTATTTTACTTTTGTAATACCTAAATTATATTATCTTTTGTGTCAAACATTCCCAAGAGAAAAGTAAAGAGAAATATATAGTTTGAATATTTAAAAAAAATGTTGGAAATTACTCAATATAAAAACAAAATCAATAATATAAATATAAAATATTAAAGTTTATCATTTTATTAAATATTATGAATATGGCGGATGCAGAGAATAAAGTATTTTCAAATTCTAATAAAACTATTACAGCGTTCTTAATTATTTCTGAATGTAAATATAGTGTTCAAAAAATAGTGTATAAAAAATTAAAAATAGTGGATCTTTAACGACAAATATAAAAAACGATGTGTCTTTATATTCTAATAAAAATGTATCTTTATATTCTAATAAAAATTTGTATTAAAATGTTTTACAATTATTAGATTGTACAAGAAACGTATAATCTTTTTATGACTTTAAATTAAATACGTGCTATCTTTCTTTCAGTTCCATCTTGATATTTTTTATAAAAATTTTATATGTAATTGTATTTAATATTAGTATAATTATTTTAAGCTTAGATTATAATATATTATATTTTAAAACTTTTTTTTTAAAAGGGTAACTATGCATGTGTAATATATTAAATAACCTTGGATAAATTATCAAGAATGTATGATTGAATGAACATAGCAAATCCTTCTTTTAACCACTGATAGGACCACCAAGATGGAGTAACCAAATTGCCAAACCATTGATGTATAATTTCATGTATTACTAACATCGCTGTTCTTGTTGCTTTATAACGTGGTTGTTTGATTTCATCATAGAGAATTCCTGATTCTTGACTGAAAGACAGAACGTAATATAATAAATTATATAAAATATATCTGTGATAAATATGCAATCTAATGTATATAATGTAGTTGTGACCCTTTGACAATATCATACTTTAACAGACCTTCATGTGACATCTCCAGAATGTATTCTGTATAAAATGTTATTAGGGTAGTGACATCATAATTTATGTAACTTATATTATAATGATTACCATTGTGATGTGAATGTGATATTTTGTGCTGTGAAAGTGTGCATTTTTTAAGTGTTTATGAAAATGCACATGTTTTAAATTATTAAAGTTTGAATGCTAAGAGAAATAATGGCTGACTTTAATAGTTTAATTAATTTCTTTTTAATTATTTATATTACCTATAAATGATAAGTCCCCAATTTTCCATGCCGTAAACCGGAAAATTTGGTATTATGACGTGATTCATTTTTGGTACTTTTTCAGAACTATTGGTATATTCAATTAAAAGCGGCGTGATTCTTTGAGCAATAGTATACGCTAATTTTATTCGCGATGCCAAAGACGAGTTATACCAAATATTAATGGTTTCGTCCGCGTTGGAAACACAGGTGAAATCAGATATGGGGATTATAACAATTGCTACAAGATAAGTAGACATTATAGGAGTAGTGTTAAAGTGTGTTAGTATGAAGCCCTTTTTTTTTTGGAATTGCTCTCGTATTGGCATATTTGACAATGCTATATATTTCTGATGATGTATTACAGATATATTAAAGGTGGCTTTTAACGCTGGCTCGTCCCAACATGGAAACATTCGTCTAGCACCATTCGGTTCGAACTGCGTTGCAGCAATCCATCTACGATTTAATAAAATATCTTAAATTTTGGTAAATTTACTACTTATGTCAGATAGCATAAGAATTTAGAAAATACTAGTATTTATTATTATATATTATAGGATAGACCCAGAGGCGAACCAGATCACCGAACAAATAGAATTTTAAGTATAATTGTTATATGTTTAAATAATGATTTATCGAACCTTACATGTTATGGCAACGATGATAAAAGCAAAAGAATAGTAAATAATATTTACATTTATAATTACATTATAAAAATATTTTTAATCTTTTAATATTTACTTACATTTTGTTTCCTTCTTTATTTATGTACGGAAATTTCATGAAACCAATTTGTACAGAACCAACTTCAGATAAAATACCAACAAATTTTAAGTTAAGAATGTAAAAACCGGGTGATAATGTATTTTTGAAATTAAGTGTTAAAATATTCGTTACATTGTCATGAATATGTTCCATCGGTTTATAAACTGTACCCTTGTCATTAATCAACGTTGTTTCCCTTTCATTTATTTCTAATTCTCTTGAGTGTAAGCTTATGCTTTGCGATGCATGATAAATTACGATTTTGACATTGGATTCGCCGTGAAAAGTAGAATTGTCTTCTTCAAGATACGGTATCAGTTTGATGTTATAGTGAATTGGTATCGTATTGACGGATAAACGACGTATAATTTCAAAATTACCATTGATGCCAAAACTCATAGCCAATATTAAACCAATATTTAATAACAACTTTAAGAATCCCATGTCGATCCTTAATTGTTTTATATATCTACAATTTTTCATTGGTTTATGAATTAAAATTTTAAAAAAGAAACAAATGATAATGCAGTCCAAATTAACTAATTTTTATATAAAAAAATGGGAAAAAATAATTTTAATTATTTTTATTAAGATAATCATACATAAAATTTAGCTTGGGAAAATTATGAATTTCTTAATTTTTTTTTCTATTATATATTGAGTATATTTTAATGCACTCGCGAAATTAATTAATCTTATCCTTACAATAATAAAACGGGTATAGAGTATATAGAGTCAAGCACGGTAGTTTGTATGCAAAATTTTTCTTTATTTTGGACGGTCTTCTTATAAATTGATAAATATGACATTTTTATAATAAACAAATGTTTTGGCTTCCTTCCGAGCCATCGTCAGTGCTTCTGATTTATTTCTCAAATCTCTTATGGTGAAGTAATGTAGAAGTAATGTTTGTTTATTATAAAAAGAATATCACATCTATCAATTTATAAGAAGGACCTTCAGAATAAAGATTTAACTATCGCGTTCTAACTACCGCGCTTTATATGCCCGTTTTATTATTGTAATTAATTTTAAGTTTAAAGAGTCTAAAATTATTTAATTTTGATTATATTATTTTTATTTTCGTAGAATTTAAGAAATAAGATAAAAGATCAATCTAAAAGATTAAATTAATTTAATTTAATTTAATTTAATTTAATTTTAAGCATGTAAATATGCGTGTATATATTTGACTGTACAGGTTATAAGTAATATCAGTTTTAGAAATTCCACTTTTGAAATACCTGCACGAAAGTCTTTATCTTTTATTTCAAAGATATTAAAAGAAATATATTAATAAATTGTATATGAAAAAGTCATCATAATTTAATATTATTTCTTAAATATAAAGAAAGAAAAAATATAGTTTCAACAGCTGAAATAAAGATATATTATTGGGATATTAATATTTACTTATTAATATTTTATTTTCATATGAAATTATTTCCTTATTGCTTATTTTTCAACAAGTTTTTAATTAGTATTTCTATTTTGATATAAATATAAAAAAAAAATATTTTTACTAATTTTATTTTACTATAACTGTTGGATAGAGCTAAATAGAAAATGATATGAATCTATTTTTTTCTTAAATTTTCAAGAAAAATGATTTTTACACCATTACAAAAGACGTTTATTTATGTTCACTGTTTTTATTTACTATTTAAATTTGAAAATTACCGAGCTATTACGAAAAATTATTTAAGCGAATTATTAATTATTAAAACAAAATTTGAAATTAAAAATTTAATGTCTTTATTTAACGAGAATACTAATTTATATTTAATGTTAACTCCCTAAAGTAATCTTGAATTTCAAAGAGCTTGTTTTAATCTAACTAAAATTTTTGAATATAAAGCTCGGTGTTATTACTTTGAAATAATTGACTGACATATTTTTCAATTGAACTTCTCGTCTTTATATCAAATATGATAAAAATATGCTAAAAATAAAAAGATTTAAACAATAAGAATCTTCGACTGTTTATGTCAATATACAACCAATAGGGAAAAAAAGTTCATAACGCCCGAAGCTAGATCTTAAATATAAATTCGGTGTGAATTTATGTAACTACGAATCTATAAGTGCGCGTAAAAAAAGTTTTAATAAAAGAAAGTGACCACATGGATAACTCTACAAAAAAACGACTATGAAGAAATTAAACTATGTTCATTGCATATGTTCCTCTGAAATATTTGTGTTCAATTTGTAATTTTCTACGTTATTATCTACGTTTTTTTAAATAATCTATTTATTTTAAATATTTTATTTTCAGTGATGTTTACCTTGTGCGATGCGTTATTCTAATAATATTATCATTGAATTGTACTTTCTTATATAAATACAATTATTGGTCAGAGCGATTATTAGAATCATTACAAATATATCGATGCAATAGCGAGTTGTCTTGTCGTCTCGAGAGATTACCCTAAACTGATTATTGAGCATATTCATCAGATACCATCGAAAGGACGGTAGTGTTGTATAAGCAACATATTTTTATTTTACTTTCCTTATTTTAATTATATATAACAATGTTCTATAGTAGAAATAAACATTTGTCTCCTTTACCGAGTGTACTTACTTAATTGTTATGAGTTTATTATTTAAATAATTTGTTTAAACAGATTTTCTCTTTTTCAAAATCTCCTAATATATTTGTATATACGACTGCACCCTCAATCAGATATATTAACAATTATAAAACTTAATTACTTCTTCCTGTATTATATTATCCAATTTATAACAATTTACATATTATATATTTTATATATATATAATATTTTATATATCTTGTATTATCTATATGAAAAAAATTCGTAAATTTAACATAAATATTTCATGTTACCTTGAAATATATAACAACTCTGATTTAAATTTTAAGGGGATGCTATATTAAGTTTTTAACTTTTTTTAGTATAAAATCCATTGCACCACTTCCTAATTTTGCGTCTATAACACGATAATTTTTTGTTTATACATTTTTTTTCTCTATCTGCGTGACAATTCTAATTAGTTTTATATATATATATATATATATATATATAAACATATATGTATATCAACAATTGATGTTCTAATATTATATTGTCAATTACGTCATTTTCACTTAAAAAATTTAGAGATATACTTTCAATTCTTTTTTTAAGTTTCAGTATTATCAATACACGTTATTCATGTATAATAATACATTTTCCTGCAAATGTAGGTAATAGTTTTGTATCGTGAATATCACAGATAATCATATGTGAATTGCATCATAAAGTATAAATATTGCTTCCAATTGCAAGTATGTACAAATAAATAATCTAATGGCATGTCAGTTTCCTAAAACTTTTATCGTAATAGAGGAATCTGCATATGATTGGCTCTTTCGTTGGTTTGCGCTTTACTTTCTGATATTATCTTGGGATTAATATTGGTAATGCTAATCGACTCCTTTTGTTTAGCTTCAAGAGATTTCATATATGCAAGGAAACATGTCCAGATCAAACTACATATACTGACGTATACTACACGATTTCGCTCTGGAATTAGAATGAAATTGATGGTTTGGAGAATTGGCCATACGCAAATAGCAATCTAGAAAGAAAATAATCTTGTGTTAATCCGCTTAATTTCAGACTTGAGAATACATCTATCGAGGATATGATACCTTGTATGTTGGCCAAAATTTAATTTTGACCTCGTCAATGCATTCCGAAACTGGCTTTAATTCAAGAAGACTCATGCCAAAGAAGAAGGAACACATAGCTGCAGGACCATATGTAACTTGTTCAATCAAAGCCTGCGATTATTATTCAATTATTTCATTGTTAGTTAACGTTCATTGAGTTATTTTTTATTTCCATGAATAAATTAATTTACCGTACAACAATATTGAATAATATAAATTTTTCAATTTTAATGTGCACACCTTAATGATCGCAGATTTTAAATCCGCTTTCGGCCAGAAGTGAGATGCGCATTTCAGCCAGCAATATAGTGTAGGCGCTACATAAAGACCACCGTATAGACTGAATCGCACAGCTTCCATGTAATTAAATTCTTCCTTGCCCATTATCTTGTGTTGCAAAAAATTTCCAGTTGGCCATATAATCGAGTAGGACGCCATACCTCGAATAATAGGATACTTTTGCGAGATCTCACGGAATTTTATGAATATGATCCTCATTTTCGGTGCTTAGGCTACAAAAATATAAATAAATATTTGAAATTATTATTTTTACTATATTCGTAAAAAATTATAAAATCAATATTACATTATTCAGGTATATACTATGTGATAGCTAATTCTAAATAAACTTTGATTTTCAAACGGGCCCTGGAAATAAAAAGAACAAACATTATCGACCGTCAATATAAAAATATATATATAATTTTTATACAAAATATTATTTAAATATTATTTACTCATATTTTATTATTATTTATACAAATGTTTTAAATACTTATAACGCAACACTGTCAACACATAGCTACATAAATTTATTAAAATTTCAATAATCATACAGATTCCTAAAGTTCATAAATTTTTTTTATTTTATTAAAATCAAATTGGAATTCGATAAAAAACAATTAAAAAATTAATTTTTAAGCAGTGCACTAAAATTATGTATTCAGTAATCTAAACGCATTTCAGGAAGAATTGCATTTACTTTGGAATTTAATGTTTAATTTGAAAAAAATAATAGTTTTCGAAATTAATTTTCTACATATAATTTTAGAGCATTATCAGTATAACCACTTTCTTGTTTTATAAATCTTCAATTAAATCTTGATCAACTTAAATCGACGAGTTCAGCAGAATTAGAGCAAAACTTTCAACCAAACAGGCTATATAATTCATTATTTTTTATCATTCCTCATGATGCAAGTCGAGTAGTAGTAGTACTTCCTTATCTTTAATCTTTCATATCAACAAACAAAAAATATTTCTATTTACGTACCGTAAGTTCGTTGAATTACTTGATAAATTAATCGTAAATCAATTTAATCGGAGTTTGATCGAAATCATCAATTCATCTGTAGTGTGGCTGTAAACAATTGATTTATTTTTTAAAAACTCCCATATAGCAAGAGTTCCACAACTTTCATGATGTATTACGTCATAATTGTCGTCCCATGAGGCATGGGGTCGCGCTATAATCAGTTACCTTCCGTGGCGTCACAGAGGAACGGACGTAGAGGTACCGAATGGTGCGACGCTCCTTGGAGAACGCTGCGTTCAATTTTGACAGGTTGCGTGCGTATGCGTCGCCGAACTTGATGGACCGTTGCATCTGGAGATCTCGCGTGATTCTCGCTACGACATGACTTGGACGACTGACCAGACTGACTGCAAATGTTCCCCCCCGATCCCCGACGTTGACGGAACACGTGTTGACGACAGCTGGCGATGACGAAATCAGTCGATCCATTCTTATCTGTCCTTGGTATACGTCATCCGTCGATACAGGCACTTTTTCATTGAATCGCGTTGCACAATCCGCATCATCCGGTCGCTTGTTGCGTAGCTTTCTGGTAATGCAGAGCTCGAGACGAGTCGATAATATTGGTATCCCACAATAATGGGACGTGCATATATAAAAAACGAAATGTTGAGTTTTGCAGTAGTATATTCAGACAATATAATCGGACATGAGAACTGTATTATAAAATACAATTGACTTGATCTTGCAATAAAGATATACTGTACATAAATATAAACTAGAACTATGCGTTGCTAGTAAAGATCCGAATAAAATATTAAAAAATTTCGAATGAGTACAAATACGTTAAAATACATTCATTCTAGTCACATTGCCTTTTATAGAATACATTAGGGATATGTGCATGTAAGTTCTTACAAAAATCCAATATTTAAAGGCTTGCTTCACAACATGTGCATTGCAATATATAGAAAATTTTATTCATTTTGATTGTACGCATTCATCAGTGCCTTTTCTTAAATGAACAATTATTACAAAAAAAAATTATATATTGTCATTGAACAATGTTTATGAAGCAAACATGAAGCCAAAAAGCTACAAGGATAATCTCTTTAAATCTTTATAAAAAATGTCTTTAAAACTTCGAATTAGTCTTAGTAATGTACCAAATAAACAGCGGTCAGAACAGGTTGTATATCTTCACAATATCTCGTACTAGTTTTTCGTACTTTTAATAAAAAAATACTGTATATTCTCAATGATCGTGATCCATTAATTTCCCTAAAATTATATGCACAAATTCTCCTCAATGATTTTATCAGATTCTTCTGATCAACTTTGAATGCTGTTGGCACAGTCTCCATTTCGCATATTGAAGCTACGTCAACTCAACACTCATTATGTCGTAATGTCGAATAAATCACAAACACCTTCGTTCTCACTAAGATTGAAATGATAATCTTTTTCCCCAGGTGGTGGACTTAATCTCATTAATGGTCCACAAACTGCAAATAAAATTCATATAAATATATTATACAACATGATTGACCGTTAATGTATAAAAGAAATATAAATGCAGTATTTATAACCCGATCTCTTAAATTCAAGATTGTTTCAAGCTTGATCATGGATAGTCTCAATTTCAGTCTATAATTTTGGGCCTTTTTTGACACAAGCAAAATTTCATTTTCAAATTTTTTCAAAATAAAAAAGAGCAGAATCTAGTTCCTCCTCCTGAATATTATGTAATATCGATTTAATAATGTAACAGAGATGTTGAAAAATAACCCTTTCTACATTTTTTGAGAATCTAAAATAGTAAAAGAAATTTGAGCTGAACCAAAAAGACCCAGATTATAGATAGAAGAAATAGAAATAAGATTGCAGACAACAGAAAGTTAAGATTTCATTCAATAAAGGAAATGACCGTACAGTCTCGTACTTAAGACAATTTTGAATAATTAATCAAATTATGAATAACGGTCCAAGATTCGACTTACAGTCAGAATACAATTGATCAAGAAACTCCAAATCTCTTTGGACAATATCTATAATTAAAAATAATTAAAAACATAACTTAAAAACTTTACATTGTAATAAATATAACAAATAAATGCAAATTAAGATAAAATAAATTTACCTGCGGTGTTTACGTCACGTAAGACTATCTTAGCTTCTATTAATTCCGAATCTTCTTCTTCTTCATCATCAGTTAATACCGGATCTGGTTTAGTACTGTTTTTTGGTGGCCTAATGTTGAAATAAATTATATGTATTCCAATATAATCTTGAGAAATATATAAAAGTATAAATATATATATAAAAGTGTGCATTTTGTACCAAATGAAATAGTTCAAACTTGATAACTATTCATCCCCTTTACAAAATCATTTGGCAATTGCCAATTATATTATTTGCTCTGTGCAGATCAAGAATATTATTTTATTATTCCTGACACGATTAGAGCATACACAGACTTATATGTCCTTTTATATTGCTGCTTACCTTCCAACTTTCCTCTTTGGTTTAACAGTAACTTCCTCTTTCTTCTCATCTTCGTTTCCGCGTTTTGTACCTTTTATTATATCTTCTCGTAATCTCATTTCTAACACTTTATTATCGTAAGTTTTAGCTAGTTCAGGTTGGACCATATACACTTTAATTTCTCCCAAATTACTTTTCAGAGTCATGTTATAATTTATCACTGTATCTTCTTGTATGACAGTCTGTCAAATGTAAAAAAAAATAGAATATGAAAGATAAATATATACCAATATAATTTGTATCAAATATTTTCTAGACATGGAATATTGGATAGTTCAGATTTAAAACAATCAAGCAATAGATCTGGATTTGATTCCTAGATTTGTCTGTTATTTCTTGAAGAAGACTGAAACTTTCAAAAATAATATCACAATCAATAAGTTAAAAACAAGCCTAATCCTCCAGATTGATGTTTTTTTCACAAAAATTGCAATTATAATGCAATAAAATCAGTTTGGAAGCTTAAGGCTACCAGGGACTGCAATGAAGTAGAGCAAACATTTTTTAGATATCTGTTCAAATACCTTCAAAACATTTGGTACTGTTATTTCCATGTCTGGAGGACCCTGTATTCCCAGTACAAATTGATCCACAAAGTTTTCTTTAACATCTTCGTATGTGATATACGCATATTTCTTATTTATATTATCATCCTTTATATTCTTTATGCTTTGCTGAATCCATCGGGTATGGGTATCCAACAACTGTTCGTGATCTTCCAATTTGCTGATCTCTTCCTTTAGGTCTGTTAATTTTTCACCGACTTCCTGTGTATTGCAGCCAGGTCCTGCACCCCTTTGAACACACATTCACAAAGTAATAGCGCATGTCACAGGAAAGAGATAGTGAGTGTTATCGTTAGAGTGGGTTATCTTTGTACGTTTTTATCATATGACAAATTTTTCAAGCCTGTTGATTGACTATAGAATAGAGAGATCCAAGAACCTCTCTATCCTACAGCCTTTGTCATAAGACAAAAACAGATAAATAAAATATCCTTAAAAACAGGAGTGGCACTTACTTCCATTGAATGCTGTTCTTGCTCTTCTTCTCTATAAGACCAATACCCTCAAGCACATTGGTAATGTCATAGATGCGCCGTTTCTGTCGTACCTCCAGAAGGTCCGCGGCCTGTAAAGTTCATGAGCTGTCAGTCGTGTTGTAGATTAGCAGCTTCGGTTAATCATAGAGGCGCCCTATTGAGAATTCCGCAATTTTTATAGGTTAAGGTAGGATCGCGTGTTAATGACATTGCAATGCTATCGGCGTGTCGACCATACCAAACATCGGTCCGTGGCTCTGCGGCAAAGGGCGATAACGGCCGCGTAACCAGGGAACGTCCGGACATACGGACACGATTCCTTTGCCGCGCACTTCTTTCAAAATTCCCGCAACCCAAGTATGACGTGTACGGCCGCGGTTACTTAACCTAGTAAGGTTAACTTTTTCGGAGCCATCGCGAGATCCCGAGTACTCACGACTTTCAAATCCAGCACGCCGTCCTTCGCTTTCTGGAGCAAAGACACGAAACGAGTAGTCAGCAATCCCAGCGACTTCTCGAATCGGCTCTGTTGATTATCTGCCATTATCTCGGTCGTTGCGAAAATTTTCAAAACTTGCTAGTCCCTTCGAAATTGCCGCAACGCCACGGACGCCATCCTATCGAGCGCCTAACGGCTATTCAAATATGAGCGCGTGTCTGCTGTTGGTAACGAATTAAACGAAATTTCAAATATCTGATAAATCGCAGCAGTCGTAGGCTACGTTCGGGGAGTGCGCTATCAATGCTATATTTGTGTCGTACTATATCCATGTTTAATGGATGATGAAGGTAGAACGACACAAATAGCGCTATTAGCGTCTTCCCGAACTTAGCCAGAGAAAATTCTAATGGCTTAAAGCTTTGTGTCTATAACGCTTTGATGTCAGAAATTGGTCCGAGATCTTGGATAGAGAAAAAATTAACAAATCAATTTGAACAATTTGATCATATGACCATTGCGGATTGGCCAATTCTATCTTTATCCGGTTTCGGACCGATTTCTAATATCGTGGATACAAGACTTTAAATTTTGAATGGGCCCACACTTTAGATGGGACGCATTTATCGGCGGTTTATGTGCACAAAATCCGCAAATTAAATTATTCATAATCATGGATATTTCCGAATATTTTTTTAATGCGAATATGTTCATTCTAAAGATAAGGCTTACTCTGGATAAATATATATCCATGAAAGCAAGCGGATAAAAATTTATTACTTATTCAGAATTTACGCGCTTATAGTAATGTTTAATTAACAAAGGTGAATTTATTTTTTTTATATAACTGGAAAAAAATTGTAAATAATCATTTAATTTTTATTATTCCGTATTACCTGTGGTGTATCAATATAATCTATTTTTTATATTTATATTTAATAAAATGCGCTTATTAATGTTATCTTTATTACTATATACATTTGTAATATGTTTATAAAATATTTATAAAATAAATATATTTGTAAATATTATGCATATATATGAGCGTGAGAGTGATGTAGCAGACAGCGCACTGATCTGATATACTAGAGCATAGAGATCTTGGGTTCGATCCCCAACAGAACCGAAAAATTTTCATAACTCGTAGCTATTCTCGGAAGGCATTGGCAAACCACCGAGTCGTATATTTGCCCAAGAAACCTCCTTATCAAAAATTGTCGTTCGGAATCGGCGTTCAAACTGTAGGTCCCTACATACGTTGTATAGGATTAATGTACATATAAAGGTATATGAAAGGGAGACGCCTACGCGCTGAGATAGCGTATGGCATATGAAGAAGATATTATATATCTACACACACACACACACACACACACACACACACACACATATATAATATTTATAAATGTGTGCACTATATATGTATATAAAGAATAAATTTACATTTTATTGTTTTTCGATTAGTTAAAAATTGTTATATAAAATTTAAACAATGATGAAAATAAAATTAAATATGTGTGCATCAATAATGTATGAAATGGTCCTTAGAATAAGAACATTTCATATATTATTGATACACACATATTTAATTTTATTTTCATCATTGTTTATATTTTTATTATTTAAATTAACAGAAGTTCATTGGTGATAGTTGGCTCTGGGCTTTGACTAGAACTTGCAGAGCTGAGAGTCTCATCTTTAATTTTTAAAACGGATGAATCCTTGTCCTTGCTTTTATCTTTTTCCTTTTCCTTATCCTTATCTTTACTTTTATCTTTATCCTTATCTTTTTTCTCTTTATCTTTGTTATGTTTGTGATCATGCTTATGTTTATGTTTGTGTTTGTGCTTTTTCTTATCCTTCTTTTTCTTTTTGTTCTGTAAGAACAGCGAATGCACATTACAAATTTAATATATTTGATATTTATAATATCACGAAAATGATTGATGTACAAAGATATTTATCTATTTTTCTTGAAAAAACTTCATGTACCTTGTTGCTGGAATCACTTTTCGGTTTATGCTCTTCTAAATCTTTTTTAAACATCCCAGGTTCAAAACCTACAGGACCAGGAGTTCCCATAATACCAGGAAGTGACGCAGAATTGTCACTGTAGTACTCGGATTTTACTTTTCCTTCACCAGGTACTGGAATTCCCCGTTCATCCTGTTAAAACACAGTATATAATCAATTTATCCAATAATAAGGGAAAAAGGATATAAAATCATTTTTCATACATTGTTTGTTTTTTGCCGTTTTTGTTCTGGACCATGTTCCACTGGATTTGATGAACCTGGAGGATCTCTATTTGGAGATGGTTTCCTCTTGTTACCAACAGGTAAATTTTCGATTGATTCTTCGATTGATTCGTATTTCACATGTTGTACCGGTGCAACTTTCACCTGAACAGAATATCAGGATTTAGATATTGTCATTAGAAAATGTACAATCATTTAAACAGATTTTATTATAAGTAAGTCTTACTTCACGTTCTGGACTTGGTGGTCCAGCTTTCTTAGGCTTCATAATTGTCGCGATTTCGGGAATAGGAAGACAAAATGGGACTCTCACGCCGTATAAACTATAGTACAAATCCACCAAATCGCAACGCAACTTTGCATCGTGCGATAGCATGCCACTATAAATAAAATTATATATGTTAATAATACAAAAAAAAAAAGATTTTTACCAGGAAGATTAAAAAATTGTCATACTTAATTAAATTCCATATACGGTCAACTAGATCTGGTTTATCCAAGCGATGTTTATGAGCTCTCTCGAATGGTGGATTTTCTACCATTAATCGTACGAGTCTATGACGTATACCAGGATGTGGATCCATTTCCGCCATATCTAATAAGAACTCTAAGTCTTCCCATTTGCCGTCCACGCGAGTAAAATCGACCAATGCTTCTAAAGCTGCTATTCGAATGTCTAAAAAATATTAATTGATCGTTAAGAATTTTGGCAATTCAGAATATAGATATTGATAATATTTTCGAAGTTTAGAGCAATCTAAAGTACCTATAAATTGTCCATATGCTGCATATGCTCTGAAAAGATGAGGATTGCTCGGAAGATGACCAAATTTTTGAAGAATACGTATAACTTTAAGACAAGCTACGCTAACGGTATATTTATAGCAGGGTAATAATTTCTCTAAGTTTAAATTTCTTGTGACTTCTTCTAAAATAGCCTTTGTGTCGATTGATAGAGATTCTGCTGTAATAGCCGTTCTGTAATGATACATTAAGAAATTTATCTACTTGTTAGATTATTATCCATCTGTAATTTATATAAATAAAAATTAGATGTTTATACCCTTGTTGTACACTGATAACCGGTGTAACAGTTGCACCAAGAGCTTCGATTAATGCGGCTCTGTAATAATTATCGGAATACCTATTCTTGCTGTTATCGTTATATTTAAAAAGATCCATTAAAAAGGCTAATACTTCCGGTGGGCAAATACCATGAGCATTACGTAATCCTGCCATTGCAACTGGTATAGTCTGCACAGATATACAAAAGTTCAGAGAAAAAATACTACTAAATAATTCTGATGCAATGTAAATACATGTTAATCTATACCTTTTGTAGAAAGTAATGTTGAAAATTTGAAAAATTGTTCTGTTTAATAATCCGCCGACATGACGCGGATCCAAACAATTTTCTAAATATCGCCAACATTGCTGGTGGACCTGACCAAGTTGCTACCATTGCGTTTCCTACCTGTAAGTATGTATATATTGTAAAATTTAATTAAATATTATACAGAGCATGAGCGTAATGTAACAGACTCTGCTATATTAGAGATCTTGGATTCGATTTCCGATAGAAACCAAAGATTTTCGTATGCTTGTAACTCCTCTCAAAAAGCAGTGGCAAACCACCGAGTAGTACTACTTGCCCAGGAAACTTCCTTATCACGGAATTGTTCAAACTGTAAGTCCCTATATACCTTGTGTACGATCAGTGCATGAAGGTATATGAGAGAGGAGCGCCTACGCATTAGTGATAGCGTATGGCACTTGATGAAGAAGAATTAAACATTTAATAATGACTAACCTTTGTTAAGCAATGAGCAGCGCGAAGTCTAACTTTATAGTAACAATGTTCATTCTCAATTGTATCAGTCAATGCTAATCGTGTGGCAGGTGTTGAATGATGTTGCAAAGCTTCAATCGCTTCCAATTGTGCAGTGACGTCTCTTTCATGTCTCAATTGATATTGCCATTGATAATCAGGTTGCTCGATTTGTACAGCGCGCATGATTGTCATTTCAGGATCAAGTCTGATCCATAATACTGGAGAATCACTATAAATAATTTTTTTTTAATAAATGAAACAGCCATAATGTTTACGATTCTTATACAAAGTTTATAATTAAAAAAATTTTCAATCTTACTCCATAGCAGAGAGATCCATATCAACTTCTTCGCCAGTACATAATGGAATTTTCTTTTTTTTGTTTCTACGACTTTTACTGTGACACGTAATATCTGCTCTGGCCATTGTACCTTCGATTTGTAACGTGTGCTTAAAAGTACCATCTAGTTCCTGAATATTAACTACTAACGGACCCACGTATTTCCTAATTCCTCTTTGATGTGTAGTGTCTTGCCTAATTTCTAACTCCACTGTATTTCTATAATGTGTGTGTGTATATATATATATTATCATATTGTGTATATATGTATGTATATATGTTATTTTAATTTTGATAATACATAAGATATATAAGATAATGCAATTAAATAAACTTAAATGAAAAAATACCTTTTTCTATTAAATATGAAACTTAGACTGAATTTCGCATGTCCTCCCGTTCTTACCCATTGATCTATAAATACTGACATATCTTTCCCTGTTACAGTAAAGATAGCTTTAGCAAATACATTTGTACTAATTAACATGTGCGACCACAGACCAGACTCAATCTTTTGCTGTGCAGCATTAGCTGCTAAAGACAATTGTTTATTAAATACCTATAAAAAATTAAATATATAATTAACAGTTAAATTAATACTATTACTCATTTAGAAAAGAAAAAAAATATTTACTTGAAGCAATAATTCTTGACCAATCCTATGTTCCAGCATTCTCATGATTAGATGTGCTTTCTTGCGAAGAACTTCAATATATTTTGGAGACATAGTATGTAAATTTTTAATAGGAAAATAAAATCCAGGATCGGGAGCTCGAGGAGCAGGCGCTGGAGTATTAGCTGCAATGGGTAATGGTGCTGGTGCTTGAGATGGATCTAGTATTATACCACCGAATTGTTCTTCATATTTCACGACTTCTTGTAATTCCTTAAAAAAATTATATCAATTAAGATCAAATTGACAAGCTAAAAAGAGCAAATATTTGAATATATTATGACTTATAAGTACTTACAGACTGAATCCATTCTCTGTATTCGTTATTTCCAAAGCATTTTTTCGCATAGAGTCCTGTTAAATAAGTGGAAATACCCTTAGGTAGCCACGTATCTGACCAATTTTGCATAGATATGAAACATCCGAAAAATTGTTCTGCAATTGCTTGTGCCATTGCTTTTTTAGTAATGTATACTTGATCTATAATTGCAGTGGAATGTAATAAATTTGTACTGTAAATAAACAAATAGTCATAAGCAAGTACAATATTAGAGCTTATTGCACATAAAATAAAGGAAATCAATTTTACTTTAAGATGCTCATAGTAGCATAGGCGTTAATATCTTCGTCTATCTCATCAACAAAGACCTGTTTGTAACAGGAATATGGATATCGATTGGATAAAGTTTCTTCATAAAATTCGAATGCTTCGTGCATATATTTTGCAGATACTTTCAAAGATGACAAAAGCTGAGGCAAGCAGAAATGAGTTACTTCGTGCATGTAAGGGTCCACAAAAATCTCAAAAGGGCTATAGAAAAAAGAATTACATTATCATACTATACATAAAATTAATTATTAACTATTTCTATTTACTTACCCGACTGCTAGTGCAATATTTGGAGCACACGCAGGAGTGTTGAGTACGTAATGAAATGTTTTTCTCCGCATGTCAGGTGTGTAGACTACTTCGATCAGATCCCCACAGGAAACTGCAGTCATTGAATCATCAACGGTAAATTCTAATTTCCAAGTACATGGTTCAGCAAAACTGTCCACACATGGGAACCACAATCTAGATGAATTTTCATAGCTATATGTATACATATGGGCACCTCTCTAAAAAAGATTAGTATATAAAAATAACATTGTTATGAAAAAATATTATTGCATTATAGAGTTTACAAATAATTAGTTTAAAAAATATAAAGTTAAAATTGCTTAGTGAAGAATGTTTATTGAAATTAATTTTAATTCATAAAGAAAGATTATAAAAATTGACATATTAAAACTACAACACTAAAATACAAAGCATCTGGACATTTGTAAAATATAATTTGCATCAGATTCTATCAAATTCTAAATAAAACATGATATTGTAATCTTGGAACCCATAATTAAAAAAGAACATTAGTTACAACTAAATTTACCTCAGCTAGAGTTCCTTCACAATTTGGTACCACAAAATGTACACCTCCTTGTGGTTGTTCCAAAGAAAATTCGATGCTAATCCTTAAGCCTCGGCCTTCTGCAACCAAATGTGCTGCATCTGGTGGTATTTGAACTACTAATTCACCAGCGTTATTGTCAGGATCAACTTTCTGAGCTGCAGCTAAGTGCATATTAGAGAAAAATTCCAAGGATCGTCTATAACAAAATTGACAATTAATCTATTAATAATCTTGAATATATTATTAAACTATCAAAAGAAATTCGCTTACTGTTTACTATCTCCTTGACAGATATCCAAGAATGGATCAAAATATTGGAAAGGCGCTTCATAGGTGTCATTTAAACAAACTCTATATATTCTACATTGTTTAGCATTAAGCTTTACCAGCCTTAGTGTGTCTCGCAGAGGTATAACTGTCAACTCGACAAAACCAATTATGCTTTTTCTTTGAAAACTTATACCCGTTAAGCTTAATATTTGATGAGCTGTAATATATCAAGTACATTGCAATGCATTAATTATATCAATAAAAATAAAGTTGCAACTTAATATATAAATTGATACATAAATCTAACTTCTAGAGCATAACCTATAAAAAATATAATTCTTTTATTTCTCACATGTAAGATCATATGCATTATTTTCTGTTAGATGATTATAATTAATAGTACAAAACAAGTAAAATTCCAATGAATATTAATAAAAATTAATTTGGAAACAATTGTCAAAAACATAATCTGGAGAAGACGATTATTTAACAAAGATGCATTCGTTATTCTTACCTAACTTATAGGAACGACTATTATCACCTGTTTTTTCTTTCTTCATGTTTTTATTTATTTATATACCTTTTATATCAAAAGAAAAAGATGAAGACATGGAAATACACGAAACTCCATACCATAATACACTATATTAATAGGTTATAAATCTGTGTTTTAATCTGCTTTTTATTCCTGCATTAGAATTTTCTTTCTGGTTTTCGTCAAATATCAATCGTATATATTTTTTCACTTTAAAGTTCCAAAAGTATAGTTCATTTATAGAAAATAAATCTCAAGTAGTGCGGTATACACAGTACTGTATACATAAGTGATACATTGCATGCAACACATGTATGAATGTATTGGTGTGTGATTAGTGACTGCAGGTGCGTTTCTTCCACTATAGACTGTTCGCTGCGTTTTGGAAGTTGATTATGTATCTTGAAATGAGGTGAAAATTACAAAAGTGAGAAAATAATTTTCACTTCATTTCGAGATAAACAATCGACCGTGTGATTCGTGATGAGTAAAGGGAATATTCCAGATGCCAATACATACATATAGTACTGAACACGCGGTGCATTCGGTTTGTATGCTTTCAATGCTTTTAGCGCTTCTACTCTTGCTCCTACTTTTCTAATGAACAATTAGAACAGAATGATAATTATAAGTGCTTAAAGCGCTTAAAGCGTGTGAGCGTCCAAACGTAGCCTAATTAAGTACCATTAATTCGATTGATCAAAAAGATATAATCTTTTTACATATATTTTAACTTTGTTTTATTATATCTATTGAAAGTTATATATATATTTATTGAAAGTTTGAATTTTTTATTAGCAAATGACATTTGCAGATTTTAGATTAGAAAGAAGAATAAAGATAAATTTTATTAGATAAGTCTGTAATTGTCTTTTGTCGGAAAAAGGACGAGGATACATCATTAATCATCTTTTTTTTGGCGAACGATATAACGCTTTCGTAATTTCTTCCGAATACGTAGATCGTAGAAACTTATCACACTGCGATAATATTTTATTTAGCGAGTGTACATATTTCTTTTATTTATATATGTTATACATGTGTTACTATTACATATATGCGATCAGATAATCGTAATGCGAGGAGACGAAAGTTAGGGTCATCTAAAGTGAAAATAGATCTACTTTAGTATCTTTAATGTGTCACCACACAATGTAGGATTTTATTAATTTGCTTTTTTCTGTTAAAGGGCTTACTTACTTTGTCAATATCGTTAAGGCCCGATTGTTCCACTTTTTGATAAATTTTACCTATTGAATACGTAGCAAGATGACCCAATTACATACGAATTCCCAAATTTATCTAATAGGTAAAATTTATCAAAAGGTGGAATAACCGGCCCTAAGTAAGATAATATCACATTTTCTTGTAAAAGAGGATGTTATTGTTACTA
Source organism: Acromyrmex echinatior (assembly GCF_000204515.1). Next base: position 61,103 of record NW_011627245.1, on the reverse strand, counting down.
TACTAATTGATATTTTGATCTTCCTTTTTTTTCTCTTCGTATAAGTCTTATATGTATATTTCAACGATTACATACATATACATATATGTATATATATTATATGTAATATACGTGTAGCTCGACCAATCATTTCTATTAGCTTTTAAGCGCTAATGATCTACATTGTTGCTATTCTGTATTTTTCATTTGATGTGTAAATATTGATTTATGCTACGTATATAGATGGAAAAAACACTTATATATTTCTGTTTGTGCAACGCATAGTGGAATTTCCATTTCTCACATGTATATATATATATATAAAGTTACAATGCTACATGCATAGTAATTCTTTCCTCTGTCGTATTATCGCACAAGTCTTATCAGCAAGGCCAAATTAAGGCTTCTGCCGCCCCCTCTTCAACTGAGGAACAATCATGTCGGCCAAACGAGTACTAAAAAAAATCATCTGTAGAGATTGAGGAACCGTAAAGTTATTTTTTTTACATAAAAATGAATTTTCAGTGCAAAAATAAAAATAAGAGAAACAATCTCCAATTTGACCTTGATCTCAACAAATGTTATCCCGGACATGATCCTGAATAACATTTAAGCGTTTTAGCCGTCGGTCGGACCTTAATGCTAATATCGATGGTACTGCAACTTTCAAGCCTTATAATTCAAAAAATACTTTATAAAAAATAACTTTATTAGTTCTTTGAAAAGCTCTTGACACCAGCTATTAGATTCTGGAATCAAAAATAGGCCACTTAAAAAAATTTATATAACCTTGACCTGATTTTGGCGACGCCATCCAAACTGATAAGATTAGTAAATTTAGATCTTTTTGAATCCTTTTGTCTGAAGCACTTTTCTGTAAAACTTATATTTTTTGAAATATTCAGAAGTCCGGACCTTTTTGAAACACCTTTATACGTTAAAAAATCCATATTTGAAATACGTCTTTATACGTTTTTTTGATCCAATGCGCTTGTGAAGTGAATAGAAGCTATAATACAAGTCTGTTGGAGCATGCGACGCGAGCAAACTTATAGTATAATCAATAAAAAATTTCAATCATTTCAATCATTCGCGTGGTCAAAAATGGTTATTTTTTTAGAATTTTTTTTAAAAAATGTCGTTCCTCTAAATTTTGCCGCTCCTAATCTAAGTTAAGTTCTGGTGCTAATATGGCACTGCTTATTAGTGATAAAAATTATTTTTCACATGATATTCACATAGGTTTTATCCCTATTTTATATTTTTATAAAAAGATATTATTTTTCTCTTTAATTTTATATCTATTTGTAGGAAAGAGATGACAAATTTGTTTGTAATTTATTTGTAATTATCAAGACATTCTCTTCAAGTGTAAATTCCATTTATTTATGTTTCATTGTAATCATTTAGGTGTAATTTTTTCGTGTTGTGACTTGTTAATAATGGAGTATTTAATATCTAATCGTGATTATCAGCGAGGATGTCTTCCACTTAGTGACACAAGTATCAATTTGTCTTTGTTACTCTTTGTTACTTACTGAAATGCAAAGAAAAATAGAATGATATTCGTGTCAACTAAATGGAAGGCATCTATAATGTCATGATAAGTACGACGCTCGGCGCGTGCTCGCTAAAACCCTTCGTGACTGCGTTTTTTTTTCTTCTCTGTAAATAGGCAGCAGTAACCCAGGAAATTGTAATTGTGATGAATAGAAGGCAGACGGTGGTAAACGTCAGTTTATCACATTGTGAAATTTTTGAACGAGACAGGTGTTAATTGTTCGTTACGATAATATTTACACTATTATGGTGGCAAGTTAATATCGTGGGATGTGAATCATTGGAAAGGCCATGCGTTCAACAAGCTTTTCATTTATCTTACTAACATCACTGTTGGAGCGGTTAAGTAGAAGAACTTAGGAGAGCATTCTCTATTTTTCTATTATTGAGCGTTAGAATTAAAAAAATAGAGAAAGTTTTTTCTTGAATCAAATAAAAGGAGAAATGTGATTTATCGAACTCGGCACTGTAATTTTTTGCTTTAAGTGGCTTTAAGGCTCTTAAAAGAGTCATAAAAACAGAAGAATAAGAGAAATAATCAAGCAGTTAATAAGAGTGTTATAAAAGAAAATTTCAACGTGAACTTTTCTTATTTTTTCTTGTTCTTTTTTATTTTCGAACGTCAAGATCGATAATAGGAAATGGTGTCTCTGAATGACATACGACCTCTTTTGCATATTGCGAGACTATTTGGATGTGGACTTTTTCTTGTTACGGAGGACGATATTATGATGATGAAGTACGGCACTATTTATTCAATTTTATTTGCACTCTTGTATGTTAGTCTTTGCATCGCGAATATTTATATGCTCCGCTGGGACGACATGATTGGACCGAGGCTGCTGATGCTCACTGTGGTGAGGACAGGTCTCTCGTATAGTTGTGTTTTAAGTGACATTGTGATGACGTATTGTTATAACTGGAAGATACGAGCTGCACTTTCGCATTTACGCATTTTCGATCGTACAACAAAATATAAGGAACCTAAATATCCTCACATGATACGTTATGTCTGTTGGTCATTGATCTTTGTTATGTTATCGTTTTGGATAATAGTTGGATATATAACGTTTTGGTGAGTATTAACAAATTTTATGTAAGCAGGTATCAAAAAAGAATAATAATAATACATAATTCTTATTACAATTAAAAAAAAATGATTCATTATAATATCTTTACAACATTAATAAATGTAAAGGAGCTAAGAGCAAAAATTATAGATTGAAATTGCGAATATTTAATAACGTTTGTAATAAAATACAACATGCGTTTCGATCAACAATCAAAATGTCATTCTCGATATTGGTAAAGTAAATATAAAGCGTTTACTTCCTATATAATACAAAAAGATTTTAAAGATTATATGCTACATATTAAAAAAATAATTAAATTTTGTCATCTATCAAAAAATACGCACTATTCATTATAAGCTTAAATTTTAATTATTTAAGATGATACAACTTAATATAAAAACATATTTTGTTCTTATACGATGACTGGTAACGGACCTTCGTAATGCCACACATTATTCTCATACTAAAGTATGTATAACCGATATTGATAATATCATTTTATCGATTGACTTACGTAAACAATATTTAAACAAATACTATTTTCAAGATTTTAAATTTGGATATATCTTTATTATTATAAATTTACCAAGTGTCTCATTTTAATAGCGTACAGTTTATATTCCATCAATTACTGAAGATGACCAAAATAATGTAGTCGAAACGTTTAGATTTTTATTAATATACATTATAGGTATTTTTTATACATGAAAAACCTGTATCGGTTCTTATATAGACTTTTCTTTTTATTCATGATTGCATATCACTCGAACTTTTACACTTGTATTTTTAATGTAAAAATCTTGTCTTACTTCTCTAAATATATCGATACGATGAGAATTACAGTCTTTACACAACATATCACAACAAGAATGACATGACACGTGAGATAACACAATACGAAAGAACGAGTTTCATTATATAAATTTTTTAATGTATTTTAAACAGAAGAGAGAAGAATGTATTTTAAACGCTAATATTGATGACTAATACAGGACGTCATGAAATTTTTATTAAGTGCTTTTGTGTAGATAGAGCGGATTAAATCGAGTCGAAAAGTTCACTACTATTTTGTAATTTTCACAATAGTTAACAAGATATTAATTACTACTAAAAATTGCCGAATATATTGATCTTCAATAATTTTTTTCTCAGATACTGTCAATTTTACAGAAAAACTGCAAGAGACAAAAATTGTTTATTTTTTTCTTGTAGAACTCTAAAAATTTTTTCAGAATTTATTAATAACGTTTTAGTACTGCATTTCCTTACTTATTAATTATTTTTATCAATACGAGAAAATACGGTATTAAAAAATTCTGAAAAAATTCTCAGAACTTTATGAGAAGAAAATAAATAACAATTTTTGTCTCTCTGTTTTTCTGTTGATAGTATTTGAATAAAAAATTATTGAAAACCAATATTCAATGATTTTTAGTAATTAATATCTTGTTAACTATTGCAAAATAGTACAGGACTTTTTGACTCACTTTAGTCCACTCTACACAAGAGTGCTTAGCAAAAAATTTCGGAACATTCTGTATACATTATAACTTAATAACTTTAGTATGCAACAATATAAGCGATATGATTATATCAAATCAATTTATATTGGAGTAATTTGTAAACATTTATATGTAATCACTTTACAAAATACGAAATTATAGTAATAAATACGATAGTAAAAATATTAATCATTAGAAAATTAGAAACAAGATCGTATTAATAATGTGCTATCATTATTTCGCAAATTCATTTTGTTTCATGATCAATTTTATCATACGACTATATTATTATTCATAATTTTCATTCGTAGCGTGGAGCCTAAAGACTCTGTATTTAACGGTATAACTTATGCTGTTGTTAACACAACGTTAACGATACAATTAATAACATTCGCCAGCCTATCATCTCTTCTGTACGAGAGATATCATCGTCTTTGTGAATCGTTGCTCCTGCCCGAAGGTAGATTAATTGCAAAGAATGGTATGTCTATAGCGTTTACTAATGCGTTAATAATTTGCTGATATTATTTAATAATTCGCTTATATTACTTATTTTTTAATTTACAACGTTGTTGTATTCCTAACAATTTTTAGCTATTAATCACAATTTACATACAAGATCGTGGAAACGTAAAGAAAAAGAATTTTTTAAGAAAAAAAGATTTGTTTATCGCAATTTAAATCGATCCATCATCTTTTTCCTTTTAAAAAATTTAATAATGTAGAACTATTATTTTCTAATGCTTTCTAACTCTCTAATTATTTTACTCTTGCAAATTTTTTTAATTTTAATGTTTTATTGAAACACGTTCGCCGTTTACTTGTTATCAATGTTTACTGTCTGCGTAACATGTCTGCCTTCCCACGCAGTTCAACCAATAAAGACAGGATAGCTCTGAGGATCGAAACTCTGAAAAATAAATGACATTGACTTATGGCTCATTTTAAATGCGAGTAACACCTTCGATGAAATAACGGAAATAAGTTTAATTAATGTCAAGAAAAATATTATTTTTGAGAGACATTTGAGATAAAAAAAATAAAAAATATATATTTATTAAATTCATTTTTTATGTGAACGGAATTTATCAAATGCAGCTATATGATTGCAACATTACAATCTTCAATAAATTTTATACATGTATAAAGACTTAATGTACATAATTAATAATTCTTTAAGTACAAGTAGCAGTCAAATTGTCTTTAATTAACATTCAAGAATAATCACACGCAACGTTGTATGTTTAATCAGATGGCAAAATCATGGTGGTGGATCGCTTGGACAAGCAGTTTCATTTGCAAGAAGTGTGGTGGTTGCATTCATGTCTCACCAATGCGACCGAGATGATAAATTCCGTGTACTCGATACAGCTTTTGCTATGGATCTTTTGTATGTCCTTCAATACACTTACCCGCATCTATACGATCAATAATGGCGCGATCTTACAACCTTTGTTGATAGCGAGAGAAATTTTACTGGTGTCTGCTTGTGTGACAAATCTGCTGATCATTACCATCATTTGTCACATGACTGCGACCCAAGTACGTTAATTTATTCTTGAGGAAAGGTCTCTCGCCATGTGACTGACGAGCTTATCTCTTGTTCTTTTTTCAAAGGCTAATCGTGTTGGCAAGATCGCCTTTACACCATCATCTGCCATTCTTGTTAAGAAAAATTTTATGCAGGTAAAAATAAAAGTTTTGCTAATTTAGTTAACTCTAATTTGAATTTTTTTATAAAATACGTCATTTATTTATTTAATTAACGTTTTATTCCAGATTCTAGACAACTAATTTTTCTTATTAAATATTAATTAAAATAAATAATTTTTTTAAATAATTACAGGACTGTATAGAAGCTGTTACTTATTTCCAGCTACAACATGTACACTTCTTTGCTTCTTATGGAATCATACGCATCGATCTTCCATTGCTTCTTTCGGTAAGAATAATATAAAGATTTTAGAATCAGTAATCCGAGATTGTTGCAGTTTGTGTTTCATTTAATCCGTCGCTGCACAAAATTATTTCGAAGATTCTTCATATCTTGATAAATTTTTCATTCGTTACTTTCGCAGATAGCTTCTGGTATAACTACGTATCTGGTAATCCTTCATACCGCCAATGTCTAGCAGTAATCTCAAAGAGTTCTCAATGCGTCACATCAGCATGGTCAATCGTGCTAATTACATCCTGCTACATTCCTATTACATTCTCATTTTTATTTCTATATAGCGGTTTACGAATCGGCTGTGGAATACGTGCTGTGGAGTCGAGAAGAAAAGCTCTGCACAGTATGTGAAAGATAAATATATATAATTTAATATTTAAAAGGATATAATTTAAAAAGTATATAATGTTTCTATCATTTGATTAATTTTTGACATCACACATTACGCAGATAATTACATGGAGAGAGACAAGACATTTGTAACAGAATGTATAGTCGCTACAATACTATAAACAGCACGTTTTCAGATTGAATATGACTATACAAACTAACAAGTAAGCATAATGGATGTTGAAAAAATAATTTTTTTTTTAATACTGAATACTGTTTCTTTTGAGGATGTACAATTATTGGAAAATATGATAATTAAAAGCCATAAAACTATTGCCCAAAATATTTTTTATAGTTCTTAACGGTTTAATTCATTAAAAAACACAAATATCGATTTTAATTCTAAGAAATGTTTTCAATCACTTAAAATAAAATTGACAGTTATAAAAAATGTCTTTTATTTTAATATTGTGTCGTATCTAAAACAATTAATAAAATTAGAGGGGATCGTGTTTCATTCTTAGTATGCATATAATTCCATATAAAAGAAGATTTGCTATAGCTGGAAGTAAATTGCACAATTCTGAGATTATTATTTATTTTAATTAATATTTAAAAGAAAAATCACGCATCAAATGGCATTAAGATGCGAACAAGAAAAAGACAGTGGGTATCCACACATTAAAAATTAAGTTAAAAATTATAATTAAATTCAAGCATTGCTTCAAAACGACATGATTGAGAAACTACTTTAAAATACATTACAAACGCTGAAAATACACTCAAAAACATTATTATTTATAATTTATAATAATAATAAAAAAACTGATCATATAAACTGAAAGCGCAAATCAATTTTCAAAAATTGTATTTAAATTGTCTTTAAAATCATTTGCAAATTTTAAATTAAATATTTTAAATTAAATACTTTTTTCTTTAAATTAATAATATATATATTTTTTTTAAGTTACGAAATGATCTTTTCCATTTTACTTTTTTTTTCTTATTCCTTAGAACAACAAAGACTGGAATTAGTACGTTGATATTTTGATATATTATTTTATTCTCCTTCTTTTTTCATTACCAAATACTTTTTAAACAAAATTTGAGAAGCTTGCTTTATATTCTATCTTGGCATTAGCAATGGATAATGACATGGCGATAAATCTTTTAACATCTCTGAAATAGAAACTCGTGAAAGACTCAAAAGTATTATACTTTACTGTATAAATATGTTTTATGTTTTATATAATGTAAATTCTGTTAGTATACATAAAAGTAGCAATAAAATAAAGTAAGTAGCAATAAAATAAAAAAAAAGGAATTTCATTTTATTTTATTTTAGTTAATTAATTAAATCTCATTTTAATCTTTATCTTTAAATATCATATGCAATTATTAGGTGTTGGAATTAATTCGTAGCGTTTTTTAATGAAAGAATGTTATTTATTTCACATGAGCATTAAAAAATACATTAATGAAAGTACTTCCCATCACTTGTAAAACGCTACGAATTAATTCCAACACCTAATATATATCTTTTGCTTATTTGATAAATATATTTATTTTTATTGCAACTGTAGCAAATTTTGATTGCTGAGTTAACAAATATAAGTCGACAAATTTTATTTGTTACACCTGCAAATAATTTTGTGATATTCGCAAATGAAATTTGCCGTTACGACAAAGGATCAGCGATTATAACAAATTTTTTCTCTTCATATAAGAGTTGATTTTTTTATAAATATATCTATTTTTTCGGCTAAAATATAATTAAATTAACTGTAATTAATTAACAAAAAACGTAATTTTAAATGATATATATGTATATAAAAAAAATGTAGAATTTTGTCCAAAGTAGAAGCAACAACAGATTTATCAATGCGCATATCTATTTCTGGTTGAAAAAGTTTTTTGCATTTGTATTCGAGGATGTTTCTTTATAATTTTATTATCGCTTTCTTAACGAATTGTAAAGTTTGTCGCTTATATAAGATATTATGTCTATATATATATTTGAGATTTTAATATTAATGGTATTCATGGCATTGAATTATATAGATCGTTTACATCAATTTACAGTGTTGCAGTAATCTTGCGCGCATTTATGTTTAAAATTTATGCCGAGGTGAAGAATCTATTTTAAAGTTTATCATAAAATCGACAAAAATTTGTCACTTCAATTTAACGATTGCTCTTGAGAGCAAGTAAAAAAACAGATTCAATTAATACGTATGAAACGTACATATTTAGAAAGATTATAAGGAAGGAAAAATAATGTTTCTTATATTCTGCACTCTATAGCATACGTATATTAAAAAAAATTAATTTTATAAGAAATTTTAGAAAATAAAATTTGTAAATTAGAAAATGTCTAAGAGTAATTTAGGAAAGATTATTTCAAGTAAAATTTTGTTTGCGTTTTGTTGTCTATAAACTAAAAATAGTAACATTTAGAATAAAAATCTGAATCTGTTAATTCATTTTTAATAAATGATAGCTATGATATTGTATATACATATGTATATTGCAAAATATATAAGTTTAAATTTTTAAATTTTCATTTAAATTTATTCTTTTTATAATATTATCATATACTTTTTCTTTTATTAAAAAAGTATAAATATCCTAACAGCACAGATCTCCAGGAGATGTCCTTAGAACATGAGGATGTGCGTATATTCTTTGAACAGTCAAGGACATTCCTAGGCTGTATCTCAGATAAATGCTATTAGGGTAAAAAAGATGTGAATTTATGATTATAGATCGATGTTATAGATTAACGAAAGGAAACATCAACAAAATCGAATATCAAGTTGATATCTCACCGAGCTTCATAATTAAACAAACATTGGTTATAGTGATCACCGGAAATTCAACACAAACGCCTAAGAGAAATAAAACTACCACTAACTTTCGTGCAAGTGTCTGCCTCCGACCATGATTCAAATCGATACCGCGATGGTGGTAACTGGTAACATTCTATGTGTTACTACCGCGAACCCTTTCCTCGCGTGCAGCTTGATGCCAATAAAAGATTTTGCGAACGTAAGTATCGGAACTGTGAGAAGTTGGACCACATTGTGCGCAACTGCCGAGACTCTCGGTGTACGTGTACGTCGCTGCTGTTATAACAAACCACGGTATTACAGAAAACTTGTTCCTCACACTCGGAAAAAAGTTGTTAGAGCAGACTTTTGTCGTCCGGAACCCGAGCCGAAAAATCTTGATTTTTTGTGTTCTCGATTATTTATACTACCACCATTACTTTCTATTTTAATATTTTTATATATATTATATAACTTCTTGGTTGACTCAGGATCCAGTATAATAAGATTGCACGAAGATCACAATGATGGCGAACAAGACTTTGTCATCGAAGAATGACATTATGGTCAAGATACTATGGGATTTTTACAATTCTTTTCATGGAAGCAATAAGGATTACTTGCTGATTATTCTTTATATACCAACTGTACTAGTCGGTGTGATAGCTAACATTTTTGTGATAATTGTAGTCTGCAAATATCATTTAAAGAGGTAAGTAATTATGCAAAGTTTTTAATTGAATTTAGAGTATTAATTATGAATTATCTAATATCTGATATTTGTAATAAATAAGCAAAACGAGATGCAAAATTAATGTCCGCATCTTTTAAATTTTATATCTTTATTAAATTATATTAGGTGTTGGAATTAATTCGTAGCGTTTTTTAATGAAAGAATGTTATTTATTTCACATGAGCATTAAAAAATACATTAATGAAAGTACTTCCCATCACTTGTAAAACGCTACGAATTAATTCCAACACCTAATATTATAATTTAATAAAATTATATTGCTATGTTGAATTATTAACAGATTTTCGGGTTGTGTAGTTTGAAAAAAAAAAAGAATATTTTTAATTAAGTCAACAAACTATATTATAAATCTTTATTATGTGTGGAACTATATTCACATCCCCGATATGAAACAAACAATACAGTATACCGAATTTATTGAATAACAAATTCGGAGAGCAGACGGCAAGAGATGTGGCTTCTCCGATGGCTCATTGTGATCTTACGCGATTTCAATAGCACTTCGTGTGAGAGCACGAATTTCTGGTTGAAAAATAATCGAAGACCTACTACCGATAGCATCCGCAGCTGTTACATACATGTTCGTCCATTATGAATTCATTGCGGATAGTTTATTTGTATGATACGTTGCGTATATAAGCCGGAAATAAGCGACGGATATATACAGCGCTTCGTCAAATACCTGAGCAGTTACGAACACTGCACCAGAATATATTTTTCATTAGAGCAATAATCTTCTCCGCAATCGGAATTAGAGCTATCTTGGTGAAAATTGTTTTCATCAAACGCAACACAAGTATCGTGTTAAATTTTATTGACTAAATTATGTTTAATAAAAATATTTTATATATATATAAAGTCAGTGATTTGATGATTATCAAAAATAATTTAATAAACTTCTGAAAATTTGAATATATGGTTACGAATCGTTATATCAATTTTTACGTTATACCAAAACAAACAGAAAATTTTATATGCTACTACTTATGTGAGCCTTCTGAAGAACTTTCTTTTGTTGAATTTGTTTCACATTCTAAAATCTATTAGGTGTTGGAATTAATTCGTAGCGTTTTTAATGAAAGAATGTTATTTATTTCACATGAGCATTAAAAAATACATTAATGAAAGTACTTCCCATCACTTGTAAAACGCTACGAATTAATTCCAACACCTAATAATATTCTACGAGCTTTACTTTTATTTGTAAAAAATTTATCAATATTCTTAAAGTTCCTAGAATTAACTTATAAACATTTCTCTCATCAGCATAAAATATTCATTAAATTAACGGAACAAAAAATATGATTGTAAAGTAAACAATAATTTTTTATTTATAAAATATTAGAAAATATAATCAAACTTTAGATTTTATTAATTAGATATTTAAATTTATACATACATAAATAAATCGCAGAAAAAAAATAGACTTTGCTTATGTGTAAAATTAAAGATACAATTCTTACAGCGTTACAAATTATTTTGTGATTAATCTGTCCATGGCTGATTTATTGGTTGCCATAATATGCATGCCAATGACAATCAGTCAGGAAATATCGATGTCATGGAATCACAGTGAATTCTTGTGCAAATTAACTTCTTATCTGCAAAGTAAGAATTTTTACAAAGCTCTCAATAATTGATAATCCAGTCTGATCGCACTTATCATTTGTATGTATTTTTATGTTATTTTATTGTGTGAATAATAAATATTGTATTGTTGATTATTTAATCTCTTACTGTACTTGTGTATATTTTCTGCATGACACTTTACATATATATATAAAAACATTGTAAATATAAATAATTATCCGATTTGAATGAAAATATATAGAGAAAAACCCCCTATTATGAGAGATAGGCGCCTAATATAAGATAGCGACGTTTCTGCTAAATTAATAAATGCTATCTATTGGTTCTATTATGAATTTATTGCTCTTGGATTGAAAATTATTTAGTCGAAAATTCATTATTAGATCATGCCTGTAGTCTTGTAAAAAAAGATTTTAGAATTTGGATGTTTTCATTGAGATGAGCCTTTAATTTCCTTGTTTATTATTTAAATAAATATTTAGCAATAAATTCTTCATGTAGTGATCGTATTAATAGAAAAATACGAGATACGTTGAATTGCTTAATTACAGATGTTAGATTTGATCATCGCAAAACCATAAGGCGTGGAAATCGTAATATAAGATACCCAGGGTATTTCTAATATGAAATATAACTTATGCTCCTATGTTATAATGAAAATCGTTGCTAAAGTAAATGTTATTGTACAATAATAAAAAAGATAATCGGAATGAACATCGATTGCCTATTTCTGCGATGCTTACAGTTAGTTTCAACTACCTGAAGATGAGTCCTGGGTACATTGCATCGCATGCTCATTTTGCGCGCACACTGGCTATGTCTGTATTTTAGAAACATTACATGAAGTTTTTTTAATTGGAATACTGATGATACTTTGCGTTTTATTATCGATTTCTCGTTATCTCATATTAGGAGCACAATTTTTTGATTTTGCGATTTGCTTACTTTTTACATTTCTTTAATTTTCAGAAAAAGTAGAATAATTTAAATTAAATTTTTTACATAACATTATCTTAAAGCTTATTAAATTCCCTTCAAAATGACCTATTATTTTTTTAAATTCTGCTCATAGACTTCTAGCATTTACCCAAAATGCTCGGTATCTCATAATAAGGGCCTCTGTGTGCGTGCGCGCGCGCGTGTGTTGTGTGTATGTGTGTGTGACATAAAATATATATGTAATATTTTTTATTACATTTATAAATTTTCTAATTGTATAATTACTCGTGCGTGCAATAGGTGTAGGTGTTACTGCCTCAATATATACTATTATGGCTATGAGCATCGATAGATATCTGGCCATAAGAAATCCCATGATTCTCCGCTATATATGTAATCATAAGAATATTACTCTTGTTATCGTATCTATTTGGCTGGCATCCATGGCTTTTTTTATTACAATCTACGGAGCGGTAAGTCTTTTGATACCAAGTCTGTGCTGATTAATTGTCAAATTGTGGAAACTAATGATGAAGTGAAATATATATATATATATATATACACTTTTTACATACATATGATATAAGCGAATGAGCTTTTTTTTTACACAGATGAGACTCCAGGATCCAATGACGGAAGTCATCAACAAGGCTCTGGACTTAATGGCAAGCGAGAATATTACACACAATAGCATCTCGCCAATACCACCAGGTTTCAATATGTGTATAGAGGATTTCATGTCATTAGGAATTAGACGAGACGTCTTCGGGAGCATACACTTCGTATTCTCTACCGCTATTCCATGTAAGTTTAAATACATAAATAAATATTTATTGTTGTTCTGTGATATTACAAGAACCTCCTCTTTATATAATTTTTTCACAAACATACAAATGTATACAAATTCTTGCTTTCATATTGCTATCCATAAATCTTAATAATCTACAATCTAAATTTAAATTTGACTCTACATAAGCAGATGTTTGCTTATATATGCGTGTATTATTATTTCAATTTTCGTACACAATGCTTTCTGAGTAAAGGCGATTAAACTAATATTAATTCGTTATTTTTATTAAACAAGAACAATATTACATTTTTTAAGAAGATTTTTATACGTTTACTCTTGCAGTAGCACATAATTGGAACATGTACTTAATAGAATAGTCTTTGTTTTTTTTCTTTACATGTTTTCTTATTGTGTGTTTAGGTCTTGTTGTATTACTAGCCTACTCGATGATTGGCTTCACTCTTTGGTCTAAAAAGCCACCTTTCGATTATGATAACAGGGAAAGTGCCAGCTCGCGGCAGGTCAGATCAATGAGAGATCTAAAATTTTGTAATTAAATTATTAGCAATAATTTCAAAGTTTTCCTAAAAACGCAGCCGAATTCCAAAAATTTGCGAGATCTATTCTAGATACGCTGATATCTTTTATTCATAGAGCTCCAAATTACGACATGAAAGAAAACGAGTTGCATTGATATTACTATTCCTCGCTATACTATTCGCTCTGTGCTGGATGCCCTACAATATTGCCAAATTTTTGATTGATCTCGACGTTATCGGTAAGTGCGAAATCTTGCAATAATTTCTATATTTTGCAAAGATAATATTTCGTAACTAAAATATCAATTATAAGTATTTGATATATTTCCTATTCCTGGTGATTTCTTTAACTACGATCTTCAAGTAAATTTTGTAATAAAGAGTTTATATATAATAATAAAAATGCAATCTTTTTCACGTCGATAAGTACAGATTAATTAATTTTAATAAATTTCTTATATACACATTTTACAGGCCCATCAACGTCAACAAATAACACATTGAAGTACTTCCTATTTTTGGGACATGCAAACAGTGCTTTGAATCCTGTGGTCTATTGTTGGATGACCCGTGGTTTTCGTCAGAAACTTGCGAATACTTTATGTTGTGTCTCCAATAAGCTATTGCATCATGATCCTTCGCGAAGAGTAAATTAATTACACATTTTTTTCATAAATTCTCAATTTTTTTATAAAGTTAAACTAATAATTCCTTGCAGTAAAACCCTTGCTTTTCTGAATGAATACAAATTGAAATAATAATTACGTGGATCTCTAAGCATTAGACAGGTATTATCAGAAATACTTTCATTAAAAAATGTTTTTTTTTTTATTGAATTCTTTACACACTTAATTAGATGGTTCAATACTTGAGAAAAGTTATCGATAATGATATAAGTTTCCTAAATAGAATACAAAATCATAAAAAGATCAAAATGACAATTTTCAAATTTCGTGCTGAATGCAATTAATATTTATTTTTTTGTGCTTTAGTGTCGTGCTAGATTTACAAAGTTAGTATGATATATTTTCTATTTTATTTTTTAGTGTACGGGATGAATGTGAAACTTTTTTATTTCTCCAAGGAATTATGAAAAATGCTATTGAAACTGTCAGTACTTTTGTCATATTAATAAAATATCATGCTAACTTTACGGTATTAATATTAAAAAAGTGATAGTTAAAAAAATGATAGTTTCTAGTAGCATTTTTCATATTAGGTGTACAAATTCGGTGCCTTTATCGATGACTTTATCGAGTTAAAATCACCAAGTTTCTTCCGCGAGGGCATTCGTCAGTTGCTCGAAAGATAGTATAAAGTCATCAAAAACGATAAAGATTATTTCGAATATTAAATGTGTACTTGTCTTTGTGCGATTAACTTTAAATTGTGAAAAAAGACACAGAATTAATTTGTACACTTTTTTTAATATATTGTTCTACAATTCCTTATAAAAATAAAAAAGAATTCCGCATTTTTTATATTAAAAAAAACAAAATTAAAAATATGATCCCCTAACTTCGCTAATCTCGACTGATAATATGAAAATTATTTTCATTCTTTTTATTCATCATTGTTGCAGAACGCGATGACGATTGCTGATGACGTGCCATGTATTCCTTGTAAGCGAAAGCTGATAACTGTGACAAAGGAACAATGTGTTCTAGCAAAACAGCAACAAAAAGGCTGTCATCAAAAAGGCATCATTTCAACAGCTTTTCTCAGGACGCAACAGTCATTCGTATAATTTAAAACGTATCAATATTGAATTGAAAAATATTTATGACAATTCGAATATACAGATTGCTCCAGGACATTATAGGAGGGATCAACGACAGAATAAGGACAAGTATGAATTAAAGACCAGCCAATTAAAGTCGAGTACTTAATGTATCACAGACGGACAACATTAACTAGCTGCTCCACTGTGCCAATCATTTTTTTTCTGAGAATAGGCATTTATTATCTTATCAATTGTTTCCTCTTTAATAAAAAGACTCTTTCTTTTTTATTAAAATTTTATTCTCACAATACGAATAGCACGTAATAAGTCCGAGCGCTGTCGATCATCGCTGCGCAATGACATTACGACACAAGATATGATACAATGAGATTTGTACACTAAATCGATGATAGATATCTACTATAGTAGTGCGTACGTGCATGTATATATGCGTATGTCGTGTACGTGTTCATATATTCACGTCATACAAATAAAATGGCATAGAAAAATATGTATGCTCCGCTGTATGGCCTCACGTGAATCGTATTGCTTACGTCCTAAATTCCTACGTTTTTCGTATTCTCACGGGATAATCATTGCAGTCTCCATGCAATTTTTGCTCTTTATTTCGTTTCTGCTGTTCGTCAAAATGGATGGTACTCCCAATTGCGACGATACTTCAAAAAAAAAAAAAGATCTTCATTTCTTTTTCCGTAAAAACAAATTTTGATCTCTTATTGTCTTATATGATCTCACTTATTGTCGCATTTTCGTTACAAAAAAAGGAGAGAAACTGCATTCAAATGCTTATCTCCCATTTATCTTTTCGATATTTTACGTAGTATAAAAAGTAGCTATGGTACGAGGTAGTAATCTTGAAGATCATATTTATTTCCAAACATTGATATTTTATTTGTGTGTTCCTTGGAATGAAGTCGTTTTTTACTCCGATTATACCCGTGGGAACTCGAAAGCACATTGATTAATTATGCATCTACTTTATGTAAAATGTTTATTTACTCAGGAATCTTGGATCGCATTCACGTTCGCATGAGGCGGCATGCTTCTTGCACGAGGATGAATAAACGAACTTTTAGGATAATCTACGACGACCGCCTATTTTTTATCGCGGAATTATTAATAAAAATTTTTTTTACACTTTTGCTATACAATTGTTTGTATTACAGCAAACTGTAACACAAATATTAAAAAAGATGCATTAAATGTGAACTATATATAATTACTACAAAATGTTGTTTGCATTACAACAAATTATAAGACGAATATATAAAAAAACTATTGATAAAATATCAATTATATATATTATTACAAAATAAAGAAAGAATCTAGAAGAAATAGAAAAAATTTCCTTAAAAATATTGCATGTTTTGTGTCCGCATCGATCTAATTGCAAGTTGAAAACGTTTCAACTATAGATTTTTTTTTCAAATTCCGTCCATAAACTCCGCGTGTAAAGATCCTCGAGACACTCGAGAACACATCTTTCCCGCAAAAAAAATCTCGCTGAAAAGAATTCGTGTGCACGATCGGTTTGAATGTTTCGTCTCTATCTGGATTTTCTCAAAAGAAAAGTCAAGTGATCGTCGCATGATTTTCCCGTCTAATCGTTATTCATCCTCGGGGAAGCCTATCCGCCGCACACTCACCATCCTATAGTTCCATTACAGAGGTCCTTGTAAACCGATTCCGCTATCACGCCATGACTCTGACTGTGGCTGTTCAGAAATCTTGACTTGTTGCACGTCGACGGTCTCTTCTGACCGACGTAGTTGACATCGAAGCTGTGCTTCGCGTGTAATCTGCTGCCCTGTCCGCGCGTCGCATTTTTAAAACAATTATTGATTGTCATAGTATCCACGACGAATGATTTGTTGACGAAGTTGTTGTCCCTACCGCGGCAAGAGGTGCGATTCCGCACTTGAGGTTGCTGTTGAGTCAGCAACGGCACTTGATTGAAATAGTTGCGGATAGCCTGCGACTGGTGGCCGATACATGGCGATTCCGGACTGCTAACCCCCGTGGTCCTGACGTCCATGGTTCTGACGACAGTCTTTGCAACGTTGTTGGGTTGTTTAATTGTATTCGGACTGTCGCTGATCCTGATTAGCTTCGTCGGCATCTTTTTAGACCAATGATTGTCGCCACGACAATTAGCAGATGCCGAGCTGAAGGGCCTTGGCGCCTGTGTAAGGATCTGTTGCCTGCTGACTCTTCGCGGTTTGGTGCGTTGTGCTATTGTTGTTAATTGGTTTGATCGGCCTCTAATGCCATACTGAAATTGAAGAAATTCCATAGGTACGATGAAATATCGATACGAATGTATGTAGTAACGTAAATTCATTTTGATGTATGGCTATCTATCAATTCGACAAAAGTGCAGAGTACATATGTGATGAAAACTGAAGTTCGATTGTGTATTATACAATTTGAAGAAAAATACAAAAATAAGCAAATTTATTAGAATATTTATAATTTCATTAGTCAACACTAGTAAATTTGCTCACTTTTGTAATTTTTACCAGTTGTATGATGCACAATTAAACTCCTGAGGAGGATTTATTGACGTGTTCAACTCTGTGGTAATAAAAACGCGTCATTAAAAAGTATTTCAGCATTTTTATGTCGTGCAACAAAATGATTAGTTAAAATTGCAAATTAACTTTATAAAATTTCTTTTATTACATCAAATATGATAAAGAAAAGCCAAGAACGGTCAAATTTGGATGTTTCAAATAATACATTATATTGTATATTCTTATATTAATTTAATTTATTTCAGATATAAGATACTCTTCTTGAAAAGTTGAGAGGTCCCAGGATCAAATTCTGGTAGAGGTAATATTTTTCGCAATAAGTTTCTTTCTTTCTATTCTAATTTAGAAAAGTTTATTAGCGTTTCAAAATGTGTTGAAACCGAAAGTTTTTCGGCTCTCAATCATATCTGAAATAAGTTAATTTAACATAAGAATATATAATATTATTTAAAACATCCAAATTCGTTCTTGATTTTCTTTATCGTATTTGATGTATTCACACATATGGCGTGTTTAAAATTCTTAAATGTTTCTTTTATTACTTTACTGTTATTCAAAATTTATTTATTTCCTTATCGGGATAAAGAATTACCTAAACTATATTATTTATGCGGCACATTACGGGGTTAAGAGTTTACTCTCAAACGTGTGTATAGCGTGCATAAATTATATCGAATATAAATATCGAATGCAATCTGCTAGGTGATGCATAAAATGAGTTACAGTACCTACTAAACGCAAATCCCACACGACATGCAGCCTGTAATAACAAAATTTACCGTTTACCTTCCCGTGATAAGATGATTCTTAACAAGGAGGCAACAGAACAAACATGGAAGAGTGTGAGATAAACAAGAAAATAATCTTACACTCACCATGGCCATCTGATCTGATTGAATGGAACGCTGAGATTTCGACAGCTGCTGCTGATTAAAGTAGAAGCAACTTTTGGCCGCTGCTGGGGGTATATTTCCGTTCGTCAATTTACATGCGTACTGTGTCGCCATATTTCTAACTGTTAATTTATCGCAAATGCAGTAATTGAAATTTCTTAAAGATCAATATAATCTCGATATAATAATTCAATTATTCTCTATGCTCACCATAAAATTGAAATTATTAGTATAAGATTCTTACCATTATGCCGGGTGTTTATTAAGGTTTCCTGTGGCGGATCTATGGGATTGTTCATCGTTTGTGTTCTTGTAACGCCTCGCGGAGTATTATCACTCTGAGACGGCCTGATTGTCTTTTTGCTTGGCAATGACGAGCACGCTGAAAAGGAAAAAGTTTGTAGAAAAATAAACTAAAAATTAATAGCATTAATAATATTAAAATGCTTGTCAATTTAATTTGTGATATCATTTCAACTTTGGTTTAGAACTGTGTTTCAAGACTGTCAAATAATCGATGTACAGTTTGCTTGAACTGGAAATTATATAAATTTACAAGAATATTATTAGATAAAACTGCTTTGACCGAATATGGCGTTTTCCGCTCATATATGTTTAGAAATTAATAAAATGAAATTAATAAAATGAAATTGTAGGAGTTGAAGAAATTTCATTTAATACATTCCTCTCACCGACAATCGTGTCACCTTGACCGATCACTGGGTTACTGCTACTGTTCCTGGTTTCCTTCCTGATGCTTTCAGACAATCGCCGCAGCCTGGATTTTGACCTATAAAAATACGAAAAAAAAAAGAAGAAAATCGTTATAAAATATATAAATATTTATTTTTATTAAAAGTATTTTTTATTAAAAAATAGAGAGATCCAACTACACCATATTTTAATAATGCAATAGAATCGTTGAGTAAAGCAATAATCGCTGACTCTGCGTGAATAAATATATGCTCACATATTTTTATGTTTCCGATGTTTTTCATCCATCATTGCATAGAGCTTATTTCTATATTCGTCGACTGAGAGTTGCACATCGTCACTCAACAATGGTATGACACTAGAGCCCCTTTCCGGTTCATTTCCTCTCCTATGAAAACTGTTGAAAAAGAAATTTTAAATATATATATATATATATTAATTTACTTTATTTACATAATATATCTAATATTTTAAATATAATTCAGATATCGCAGTAAAAATTAAAAAACAAATGATTGTTTTTTTCTCTACATACGTACGGATAATAAATTATAAATATTTTTGTGAGTGAAGAATAATTGAATTAAAGGAAATCTATGGATAATTTCAAAGAGAATAAATTTAATTTAATCAAACACAAAATGAATTTAATTTTAAATTTCTACACTTTCTACAAAGTTACATTATTATAAATGTATACTCACTCGGCGACATATGGGTGCTCTAGTGCTTCGACTGCCGTAAACCGTTGCGTGGGATTGAAGACTATCAAATTGCTGATAAGATCCAAAGCTTTCTCTGACACTTCTGGCAACAAATCTTTTAAAGTTCTTCTGGGTCTGTTGGGTGTTTTTTCCAATAAATTAGTTCCATAACCGGCACTGACCGATATTAGATCTGAAAAAATTATTGGGAAGGATCCAGTTATTAGTTTTTTATCTTTTCTTTTTTCTTCATTTTATTGAACAATTGAGAGAAAAGTTACCTTCGTCTGTCGGTGGAGGTAAA
>NW_011627245.1:0-40348 GCF_000204515.1 Acromyrmex echinatior | reverse complement strand
CCCAAGTAACATTTCGCCGAGAATGCAACCTAAAGACCACATATCTATCCCCTTTGTATATCTAAAAATATTTATATTGCCATGTAGAATGATAGAATCCGATTCTTGTGATATCTAAACTTTGCGTATAAAAAAATTCTAATTACCTAATTATACAGAGACGGTATTAAATTCAAGCATTTATGATATAAAAGTTTAGAACAAATGCATATAGATACGCGTATATATTTTTTATAATATTAAATCCTATCACAAATTATTACAAATAAATTATTAATTTTTTATAATATTGAACACTATTATAAATTATTGAAGATTTCGTTTTTTATTTAAATTAATAACCGTAAGTTTGCACAATAAAAATGCGAATAACTCTTTCCGAATAATCACTTTAAGAAACAAGTCGAAATGATATTTCAGTTCTGTTACAATTACAAAATTTTAATATTGCATTTTATGTTCCATTTAAATAAACGTACCTCTTTGAAGCTATTAGAATCTCTGGTGCGCGATACCACCGTGTAGCGACGTAATCCGTCAAAGTTGGATCATTTCCCGTCTCACCATCACCTTCGCCGATCTGTGTAACCGAGCGTGCCAGACCAAAATCCGCAATCTTACAATGGCATTGCGCATTTAAAAGAACATTGGACGGCTACAAAGAAAGAATAACGCAAACTCGACATAAAGGAAAATTGTATTTTCTCCATCATGAACAAATACGACAAATTAAAAATTTGATATGAAAAAGATAAAAAAATTAAAAAGATTTCACATAAAATCGAAAAAAGTATTCTTCAAATTTATGTGATTTAAAAGTTTACAATTAAAAATGAAATTAAAATTATATAAAATTTTCTAAAGATATTCTTTTAGTACAAATTAAAAATTAACTGGACTTTTTAAGCACACTTTTAAATAAGACTCACCTTCAAGTCTCGGTGGATAACGTTGCCTGAGTGTATGTACTTGATCGCCTTAAAAAGTTGATACATAATGAAGACCTTATGGATGTCCTTGAGGATGTTGCCCCGCTTAATGACGTTGTGGAGATCGGTTTCTGGGGAAACGGGCCGAAACGTGTTTCAGGCCAAAAGTCTGAGAATCGGCGCACATGGCGTGACCTTCGTATGCGTATGTGTGCGAATTCTTCTTCGGACCGGGTAAAACTCACCCATGTACTCGAAAACGAGGTAAATGTCCCGATCGTTGTCCGCCTTATGCAGTCCGATCAGCTTTATAATGTTCTCGTGATTGGCGAACGACAGTAAGAACATAATCTCACGAAAGGTACGCTGCGCATCCGTCTGATTTCTGAAGGCGTCAAAGATCTTCTTCACCGCGACGGTGTCCTTGCTTTTCTTTTCGATTGCCTTCCATACTATACCGTAAGCCTGTATAAAAAAGAAGAATTAAATAATGTTCCTATCATTATTATAGAAAATCTATAAAAAAAAATTAAACAATTTTGTAACTATTATCCTCGCATATATTTCTTATTAAAATTATAATTACTCAATAAATCTTTAATAATAATAATATTTAAACAAATGTATATTTAATATAAATAAGAATTATATATAAAACTGTTTTATATATGTATAATCGATACGTTTTCTATTTCACTTTTACTGATTGGAATTATCTCGATATCATAAAATAAGAATAAACAGTACTAAACACAATGTATAAGTTATTGGATAAATTTGCATTATTATGATGTAAATGAGATTGCAACCTATCATCAGATACAAATTATGTAAATAGACGTCTAACAAAAATTGACTTGTGGTACCACAATCCGTTTGCCACCGTTATCGTTGCGACGGCGACATTATCGATTGTCTCCAACTTTACTTTCCTGAGGTAGATAATCATGACGATTATTGACATCTTCTTCAAAAGGAAAATGTTGGAAAACATTGATATAATAAAAGTTTTTATCGTATAAATTTTATTTCGTGTATATCATAGTATCAATATACATACTATGATTTCATTTTTTTATCAAAGTTTTATTATCTTATGTTTTATTACATCATTGTGTTTCATTATCTTATTGTTATCAAAATAGCAATAAGATTACGTAAAAAAATAATTTTAATAAAATTAAATTAAAAAATATAAAATAATCGACAAAATATTACATACGCAATTGTAGAAAAATTGAGATAAATTTGATAACGAAAAAATCGGTTGGTTTCTGAAAAAAAAAATTCTAAAATATTAAATGACATATAATATCAAATATATATAGTTTACTTTCCGTCAAACTGTATATATTTATCATAATTAAAAATTTCATGTTTATCTGAAATAACCGCGAGCATATATATTTTATTCCTTCAACTATAATTTCATATTTTTCTTATAATTTATATATTAACAAATAACACACGACGTAACATCTGAATAAAATATGGTATGACTTTTGACAAAATTACAATTAATTTAGATGAGCATATTTTACATGCTGTAAATCGACGTATTTTTATTTCGCATGGGGGATAAAGATATACATTTGAAATTAACTCGTTACCACGACATGCATAAAATTATCTTACATGCCATCCTACATATCAGAATAAACGGGAAGGATAACGTTATTACCCCTTTGCCGAGACGTCGCACAATGTCGTATTGTTTGTTGATATGTGCATCAATCTCGGAGACCTTCTCCGTAGCCTTTTTCCCCGACATTGTCGCAGCAGCGGCAGTGCCGTCGACGGAACTCTCAAGTCGTTGAAGACGTGGTTCCGGAAAGAGGGAGAGTCTTCGCACGTGAGAGAATCTTTCGGGCGGACACGGAGACAAGTGCAAGCCGTCGCGGTGCATTCACATCTTCGTACATCAAACGTGCGACCCTCGGTCGAAGAAATTTTTTTCACGCGACCCTCAACACGACAATGCGTGCCTTTGTTTACGGAACTGATGGCAGTTGCCGAGGCGACCGTGTCCACGGTTGCTAGCGATGTCGCCTGCATAGATATATGTATATTACACATTGACCGCGAGCGAGACGTTCGTCGAAGAACACATGTAGAAATGTGGAAAAAAATTAAGATTAAAAATTAATAATAATAAATATATGATATCTTTTTCCTTTTACCTTTTTAGTGTTACCTCCCTCCCTCCCCTTCCCTCCCCATTTTATGTAAAAACTTACATTTTTATCTTATACTTTAAAAATGAGGCACGACAGAGAAATTCATGCTATAAATAAATTTTTTATAAGCTGTATAAAAATGTAGCGCATTATACATATAGTATATATATTTTTTTTTGGAGACAATTTTGCTCTTTGTCTGCATTTATTTTATTGTTATTATACGTTTGTTTCTTTTTATTGAATTAAATTTATATTGTGCTTAGTATATATAACATAGCTATTTTTTTCATAGAGATAAAATTATAACTTTATGTCTGAATGTGCGTGTGTGTGTATTTCACTCGATCTTACCCGGTAAAAAATTTTTCATGCATGAATATGAATAAATATGTATAAACACACATAAGTATATAACACATAAGTTCATAAACATGTATAATTATATATGAACTATGTTTATACATGTTCGTACATCCCTCTTTCTTTTGTGAAATTACTTTTTAATATAATAGAAATAATAATAGTAATGTGAAATATTAAAAATAATTAAAAAGGTAATTTTTGTACTTGTTTTATATTTGTTTTTGTTGTTTTATATTTGTTTTAGAAAAAAATCAAGTTTGAAGAAATGTAAAAAAATTACTTATATGTATTATAATTATACATAATTGTGTATGAGAATTTTTTTTACATTTTTCCAAACTTGTTCTTTTCTGAAATAAATAATGCGAAAACATCCCTTTAATTAGTTTTTGTTTTTACATTACTAATATAATTTCTATTTTAAATGTACTAAAAAGTACACAAAAAAAAGAGATGTTTCAACATATATGGATATATTTTATATTATATATGATTATACATGTTATAAATATTTATGTTTATATATTGGGTCATCTAAAAAGTATCCGCGGTTTTTTGTCACTAGATGTGTGTTGATGGTCATATATCTAGTGACAAAGTACCGCGGATACTTTTTAGATGACCCAATATATATATACATATTCATACATGAAAAATTTTGTATCATCAAGTTACATTAATGATTTAATCATATATATACACAAATCATTTAAAATATAGATAAAGTCGGACCTCCGAAAAGTTAACCTTTGTTTTGTTTTGACCTTCGTAAGGATGAAATCAACGTTATTTTGCGTTATTCCGAATAGCGCTGATTGATTGCTTCTATGACACATTCTTTATTTCGCAATGGTTTCCCCATCGTGTGATTTCATCCTAAAACCTAAAACATGTCTTAACCTCCCATATACAATAGTAAGCGAGCATATATGCTCGCGCATGCTCATTTGTTTACTTTTATGGAGGTCGGTTCGACAAATTACTTTTATAGAGGTTCAACTATATACACATTAATATGTATATACATAAACATATACAGGGTGTTTCTTAAATAACACCTACTAATCATATAGTGCTATTTCTAATAAAAACTCGACTCACCCTGAATCTTCTCGATATAAACTTCATGATCAGATTATTCGCGGTAACGCCTAGGGGAAACTCTGAATCGCCATCACGCACGCATACATGTAAGATGGACTCGTAATATTAATGTATCGTACGATTGTAGTAGAGAATGGTTTTAACGAGTAATACCATTTCATGTTGAGGCAACTTTTCAAATGACTCTTGTACACATGAGAAAGTAATAAAATTATCAAAAAAATATTCGGAAATTCAGAAAGCATACTTCGAAAAAACTTGAAAATCTCTAGGATTTTATCTTCGATTTACATACGCCAATTCTTATAGGATTCTTGGATGTTTTCTTCTTACGAGAAGCAAGTTATCTCGTGGCGAGACCGTATATGAAAATGGTAGATCTTGCTCGGTTTCTGCTACCAATCTGCCATCAGGTTATGCAGCAGATTCTGTCTGGTTTCTGTCACCAATTTGCTGGCATAGTATAAAAAAAAAAATCACAGATCCATATTAAGATATTACTCAAGACAATCTAATAAAAATGGACTATGAATACTGACTTAAGTGTTAATAAATTAAGAGATATATTACTAATTCTCGCTAAAATATATTAAAAATTGAAATATCTATCTATTTTAAAAGAGCACTATTTAATATTCTATGTGAAAGAATTATATATATAGCCATTTTTTATTAATTTATAAAGTTATGATTTGGTGGAGAAATATTTATACTTCTTGTGTTATTTTATTCATTTTTTATTATCTTATTATTTTCTGTAAAACAACACAGTTACCATATACTAAGGACGACTAATTTGCCATCATACGAAGATATACAGAATCCTAGCAACAGTGATATGTAATAGTAACAAAGACACCATCAGTTCAGATGCTCCGCAGCCATAAGTCATATGCTCCAGAGGATGTTCTGTGAAGCAACTCTTCAGCCTGCGTCTTTTTAGAGTGTTCAATGGAATTTTGTGACAGGGTTTGTCGCCCGTGTTATTTGCGTATTCGAGGGGTGAGATGTTGACAGGTGTTACTTCTAATTTTATGTCCAAGCACGTTGGATACATGCTGTCCACCACAACTAGTAACAGATTAGTGTGTGCAACCTGTAAATTATTACAGACAATTATTTTTTTAAACTATTCGATTGCTGTATTATATACGCACGTAATTTATGCAATATAATATTTTTTACATAAAATTGTCATCAATTAATTTAACAGCATAAACATTAATAACGTTTCATCACTTCATAAACTGAAAAATAAAGAATATAGGAAACTACAAAAGAGCATATCATCAATTATCTCTAAAAAGCATATCAAAAATATCATCAATAAATTAAGAAATAATTTCTCATAAATCTGTTTTAATTTGGAATATTAAAAATATTTCGATACATTCATTACTTCTTCTTTCGTCAACGCTCGTCGATGATTAACATGCTGATCCAATCAACCTCACTTTAAATGCATTATTTCGATGCATCGTAAATATGTAAATTGTATAATTATACTATCAAATTGTGAAATTATTACAGTACAATGATATGCACAAGTAATCGTTTTTAATTATTCACGCGTACTTCTTTGTAAATACTTTAATAACATTATGATTGTTTTAAGATTGTCTTAAAAAGTATGATAATTACAGTTTTACACTAAGTCTCTCTATATTTATTAAAAACTGCTTAGAGCCGCACTTATCAGAATTAAAATGTTAGTAATTGCAAACAAGACATAAAATAAGTTTTAAATAGATAAAAATATGTTTGTATTAATATTTGCTTAGTATGTATAAAAATCGTAAAATCTTATCCTCTCCATCTCAAATAAAATGAAAAATATTTACTCTCTGAGCATAAAAAGGCCGCGAACAGTAATCGGAGTGATTGGTGACGCCTTTAGCAGCAACGGTCTCGTTCAATATATAGAGTGTTCGCTTTTGATCACAAGAATAGTAATAACGATAGTATTCTGGTGGTGGCGGCGGATCTGGTGCATCCTCATCGAAGTGAACTTTGCCATGAATGCCGGGCAAGTTTACAAACTGGGTCGCATACCATATCAACCGCAGCAGAAACCAGAGCAACAATCTTGCAACATGTTGCAACGGTTCTATTAAGCTGTTAGCAGAGTTATCGCTTCGCTGGAACAATTTGCAGCTCCATAAAAAAAGCACCCTCTTTTTTTTAAATAAAAAAGAATAATAATAGAAAAGCTTTGGGAACAATTTATTCTCCATGCTATTTTTTGTTTTCTCACCAAATGCAAAATTCTTTATAATTTTTATAATTTTTATAATGATTAAAAACTTTCAACTCTGTGAAATCTATTTAAATATGATCTTTTAATATAATCAATATTTTTTATTTTTGTCGATTATACATATTATTCTTTGACATATATTACTTACGGTCTCATAACACCATGCTTGATAATCAAAGATGTCAATCGGATTATAAAGACCCTGTTTAATCATCGATAGCATGACGGCACCCTCCTGAGTGCCCATAAATTGTCCGGTGTCATTATGTTCATCTGAGATCACTATGTAGCCGTTTTGGTCTAGCAGGTAGCAGTAAATCCAATTGTGGGCGCAATTTATTGTATTTGTCGTCTGATTGTCTGAGATTAATGCAATAAACCGTTTGTACAGATCTTTCATCGGCATCTGAAAACCCATTACAGCCGCTGGTGCTTTCTTGCCGCCATCCTTGGGTGACAGGCTCATTGAAGCAGTCACTATCGCGTCCACGCCTGCTTCCCATGGAACTACAATGATACTTTGTTTCAATTATTATACTACTTATTTCAAATATAAATCATATATAATAAATAATTATATAAATGTTGATTTTAAATAAATCACAGAATGATTATAAAAAATAATTTTAAAAAAAATTTAATAATTATTTCAGGTACATGACCTAAATTAAATCAATCGTGAAATCATGCCTAGATCTAATTAACAAACAGATTTGATCTTTCGGATCCTCTTCAATGTAATTTAACGCATATAAAATTCTCCTGTATATTATCTATTCGCAATAAGTTAATCTCTTTTAATGATAAAAACGTTGTAAAGTATGATACGAGAATGTTAAACTTCATCTGTTCTCTGATCATATTATACTTCGCAACGTGAATTTGAGAGATTAACTTTTTACGGATAGACAATATATAGGAGAATTTTGTATGCATTAGTTAGTTACATTGAAGTTATGTTACATTGAAGAGGATCCAAAAGATAGATCGAAATGTTTGTTAATTGGATCTCAATTTAATAAAGAACATACACATTAAAAAACTTTATGTCGGTTCATACAGATATGATTTCACGATTGATTTAAAAAAAATACACAAACACACGCACAACATTAATTATAAAAAAATTCTATGTCCTATCCACAATAAATATGACTCTTACCAGATAAAGAAATACTTTCGGAATCTAGTTCACTTTGAAAGATCGCGCCTTTGTACCAAGGTTCGTTCACTGCTCGTCTATGAAGATCACCGAAAACAATACTGTCATCCACATTCGGCAGTTTGCTGGTTTTAAGATGATGCCACCTGGTCAGCCCGCTTTGCGTCGCGATAAATCTTATAAAAATACCATAGTGATGTGCGAGATCCCGAGCCCTTGGAGATAAATTCTCCATATAATCACCATGGAAGCTGTTGTTCGTCGCCTTGGCATCAAATACAAGCAACTGCATAAGTTCTTTGTTGCAATAGTAGTCATCGTGCACGAGCGTTTGTCTGCCACAGTTGGGTTCTTCATCAACATCTTCATTTATAGATGAATAAGCTTCATATTGCTCAGACCAACGCCAACCAGGACGGCTCATCAGCGCTAAGAAATGACGCAACTCGTCTTCCGGTTTATTGAATTCATGACCTTCCAAATAATGATAACGACAATATACCCAGCTAGGATGTATGCGCCAATGATCGCCCACAAAATAATCCGACACATTCACATTCATATTCTGGTTTCTGCGAATCTCATCGCCGACCTTGAAAAATTAGACATACAATAATTTGCACATATTCAATAGCACATATTCAATATCATGAGCACAATTGCGTGTATAATTACTACTTGATATAATTTATGCTGTATGTAATCATTTATTAATTAGTATAATTAATTGTGCATAGAATCATTTTAAATGCGATTATTTAAAAAAGATAGTGAAATTGCTTTGTGCTGCTTCTACCTTAATCCAGGTAGTTCCATAATTGGATAAAACAATCGCAATACTAAATGGAGTGCCAGGTAGGGGCGCATAAAAATAATCACGTTTCTCAAGGTTGACCCGACGATTGTCATCATAATGTAATTTCACGGGAATCTCCATCATGTTACCTCGCTTGTGATCCACCAGCGCTGATCTCAGCTCCAATAATTCAGGTCCTGGATTCCTGTGTCCATTTTTAATTAATAAATACTTCAAATAAAAGATAATAATAAAAGAAACGTAAACGATTAAAATGTAAAATGTGTGTTTCATTTTTTTAAATAATTAATTCAATATTTTGTATTTATCTATTTATGGAGAAGAGAAACTATAATACTAAATGACGGAAACGTTGTGTTATATACCTTGGCTCGCGTTCATCGTCAAGTATCTCTACCTCCGTAAGATCGATGCTATTATAGTTCAATTTAAGTCGGCCTTTGTAATCTGGCCGGAGGTCTGGATGCAATATTACATAGCCGTTATTGGATACAATAAAGGCGTAGCCATTCACGCCGAGTTTATACGGTAATGTAAGTTCACGAATATCATCAATCGGCACATCTGTGCCAGCCACGCCGAATAGTGTGTCATTTGCCGCATCTGTCATGTTGTTGTGATTGCTCTTACGATCAAACACAGGAGTGCTTACGGAAGTCAACAGTCTGTATTTTTGCCGGGTTGTAGTATTCAGGGTGGATGAATTTTTCTCGATGTTCTCGTCCTTGTGCAGCTACACAGAGCGATTGCGAGATTAAGAAACACTTTTCGATTGCAATATATCATCTCCTTTACAATTTTCTTTCGTTAAAAGGAGTGAGTACGTCGATAGGTTGGAACAAAAGCGAAGGGCCACGCTATCTAATTCACACTCGGTCACTTCAATACCGAGGTATATAGAGCGTGTCTTGGAACCAAGAGTGCAACCGAAATCCCACGAGAACTGATTACAAAAACATATATTTTTCTTCATGTGTAATATTCTTAAATCAGAATTTGATTTAAGAAATTTCATTGTTCAGTAATATTTTTAAAGACTCGAGATCTTTGATTGTCCGCTTAATCCTGAACATTTTATATGGCAGCTAACACTGGTCTAACAATGGGAAAAAAATAAAAAAGAAATAAATTAAACTAAAATCGATGAAGCCCAGCAAACAGGGTACTAAATCTTGAAGTTCAATCTGCTAATGATAACTAATCGGCCAAAGATCACTCGCTGCATCGATCAATCATATCTCAATGTCTGGCGATAAATTATTTGTGCATGTTTGTCCAATTCTCCGAATTGACACTTCAACGAACTACGTTAATTAATTCCTCTAGGTATTAAGTCTTTGACTTTAAGATTGAGCGAGATATTTAAGAGATTCTCAAATCTGATTCTGAAATCAGTAAAAAGTAATGTTTATTTAATTAAATATGCTATTATTTATTATTTCGCTTGATCTTACACGAATTACCAAACAGAGTTCAAAGTTGAGAGATCAAAGTTGAAAATTATCCACTGATTTAAAATATTTTTAAAATATTTTTAAAATATTTTTAAATATATCTTTTCTAAAAGAAGAATTTTAACAAAGTTGCGTCACGTAAGTTTTACTCCCGTTTGATATTCGAAAAATTAAATACAGAAGCTTGTGCTAAGGGAGATATAGCATAATTATGATATAAATCTACACAGAGTGTAGAAAGTTGGAAAGCCTAGGAACAGACAGCGGGGGTGCTTTCTTGATCGTATCTAAACTTGCTGTATGTAGATTGCGTTCTCGTTTATTTGCCCATCCGTTTTCCTTTCAGATACTTTTCTAATCGCGACTTTTGTTGCCCATGCTTCATCATTCACTACAGCCAAGCGACAAGTGCTGGATTCTAATGGGATTTGTATGTTTATTTTATTCTCCCTGTATATGTTTTCGCTTTTACAAAAACATTAAGACATAGTAGAAGATATAAAAAGACGAAATTTGTATAAATAATATATGTATAAGTAATAAATAAATTACAATTATATGATTTTAAAAACTAATATATAAATATTATTAAAACTTACAATTTTGAAATTGTTTTTCTTCTAAAAATTTTAGATTTTTCATATCAAATTATAATATCATTTTTAATTTTCAGACAAATTTTTTTTAAATTGAGCAAATGAGTAATACATTTATTATACACAAATTGTATAATTATATTTGTTTAGATTTTAGATAATTGTATTAGATTTGTATTAAATAATAGATGTCAGTGTTTTTATTTGATGAAAATTTCTGTTCTCTGAGCCAAACTTTGACCCTAGGAAATAGGAAAAAATCGTTAGGGGCTAAATCTGGTGAATACGGTGGGTGATCAAACAATTTAAAGCGCAATTCGTAAATTTCATTTGACATAATATGTTGGCATAGTATGTAACAGACATTTAAAAAAAAATCTGCTTTCTACAGACTTGGCTATCTGGGTAGTAGATTTAAAATAAAATTAGTCTATAGCAGCTTGTTATTTTTGACTTTTCATCATCGAGACATTTTTTTATGTATTAAAACAAACAAATAAAATGTAGTATATTTTACGCTTATATCTTTTTCTTTTCTTATTTTCTTCATTTTTTCGTTCTTCTCTATTTTTCTTTTTTTTCTTTTTTTTTGAGTACCTAAAAAGTATTTAAATTTTCAGATACTTTTTTCTTGTATCGGTATCTATACTATCGGTAGTTATAAAAAAATGTATCTGTACTTACACTTAAATACTTTTTTCACACAATACTTATACCTATAACAAGATGCCTTTTAAACGATATCTGTTCCAATATTGGCGATTGCCAATATTCGACTTTTTTCATTTTTATAAAAACACTGACATGGACTGACACAAATATATGACTGTCGAACAACAACAATAACTACAATTTTCATAGATATCTTTCAGAGCATGTTCGATTGTACCAGAATGGTTTTGTCGAGTATGCTATCTTTATGTTGAGATTCAAAACTTTTCAAACAACTCTCATACACTAATAACTTTTTTTTATAATATACTTCTCATAAATTTATCACCACTTAAAAAACTTTTTTGAATTGCCCACAGAATGACGGGAAAAGATTAGATTAAAATTAGATCTTTAAAAGTTTTGTTTTTAACATTTCTTACCGTAATGTTAGCATAAGTGTGCGTCCACACGATAGGATGTATCACACTCTGAAGTACCAAAGGACGCGCTACGACTGGAATGTACTTGAGCACTTGTTCGCGCACTTCTTCCTGAGTCTGTACTTGTTTGTAGTCGCCAAGATTTAGACACGATCTTACCATCCATTGGAGTTCATTCATTTTTGTCGCTTCCTTACCTATAAGATATGTGAATACTCGCACTGGTATATGAGTACTATTTTCATTCCAATTCCATTTTTTGAATACCTAAAATAAAAGAAATAGAAATCACAATCATACAATAATGTTCATTCAGAAAAATTTTTATTATCATTATTTATTTTTAAAACTATTTCATCGATATATTTATATCTGTAAATGAGCTTGGATTATTTGGATATTGTTATTACTTCTATTTACACATCCTTATATAGAAAATTTTGTTCTGTTCATGAAATAGATAGAAAATAAAACTTGAAAATAAATTTCCTCCCAGTAAACAAAAATGGATCAAAATTTTTTGAATGCGTACTTTAAATTCATAAACAAAAAGAAATAAAAGAACATAGCTCAATTTATTTATTTTTACGTTACAACTTTTTCGAATAATTAGTTGGATAAAAACAAAAAATTTCCTATTTATCATTTTGAATAAATTAAGTAGCATACATTTACGGTCTATTTTTAAATAACTTTTTTTATTTAATTGGATTGAAAAATTGTATTTCCTATTCACAATTTTGCATCGAGCAATATTCATGATGTGTTGTGTGGACAGAAAATGCTAATATTATTTTTAGATTGAAAGGTATAGAGATATGCTCTATGCAATTCCTATAAATGAATAAAAATACATTCAGGATTTATTTTAATATTTATAAATCCGTATTTTTGAAAATCTGAATCCATTTTAATTCATTATTTCATTCTCGTTTGCTGGACTGTAAATATTCTTTTAAATTTATAATAACATTTATAATTCCTTCTCTATAAATATATAGTATTTTTACATTCACTTCGAAACAGGAATATTCCTATATTGAATATTGTACTTGAATATAAATTTAGGACTTATATATTAGATATGGTATCAGGACACATTTCCGTCATAACTTTTTTTGGAGTAATTATTTAGAATACGGGTCCCCTCCCCTGTAGAATTTTAATAAACATGTATTCATTCGACGCATTTTCACTTAAAATGGAAGAATTTGACGAAAAACCGTAATGGTAACCTCGTGAATCGAGTTATGAGTGTTAAAGTTCGAGACTTTAGAGGAGATATCTGTTATCCCGACTCGGTACAGCACTATGTATACATTAATTTTTATTAAGATTCTAGGGGAGGGGGGTTGTTCTAAATAATTATCCTTTTTTTTATTTAAATAAAAATGTACATTTTTATAATTTTAAACTGGGATGTATTCATAGCTAATCTATCTACAACATAAGTATTTTTGAACTCAAATAGAATAGAAATATGAAATGAGTTATATATCATGTTGAATATAGTCTTAATAATATACTTTATCCGGGATACATTCTGGGGATGTCCTTAAGATGTTCAAAGGACACACGGACATCTTTTGGACGTCCTTAACGAACGTCCCATGGAGGGTCTGTGCTGTTAGGGATATGGACATATTCATGTCCGTATCATATTATTATTTTTTTATTGAAATAAATTAAAATATGAAAGAGCTATTCATCGTGTTGAATTAAAATGTATTCATAGATTCAAATGAATAATCATTTCAATTTATTCTCGTTTACTGAGAGGACAGATTCAGTTTTATTTTATCTTAGCAGATTTTTAATAATTCACCAACGTTTCAATATAAGAAAGTGCATTAAAAGTTTATTCAATCAAATAATTATGTTATATAACCTTCTTTAAATTATTCCCCAATGTCCCTCCAGGAACATCGTCAGTAACAAGCATGATGAGCTGATTACACGGTGAGTCGGCGTTACAGCCGCGTTTCTGCCGATAAGTTTTAAGTAGACTGAATGCTTTAGTGAAAGCCTCCGTGAGATTAGCGACATTATCTGTGTCAATTTTGTTCATAGATTTTTTGAATGTGTCGAGATTTTCTGGAGTGGCTTGAATCAGCATATCCTTAAAACATGGCACGAAATCGGTCGTCTCGTTATTGTATTTTAGCAGTGTGACGAAATCATTGTTCGATAAGGTGTCCAAAATCGAGTTCACTGTCGTCTTTGCTGCCATAACATTATCATTTCATTAAGACGAAGCGATTAATACACTCTTCTCAACAATATTAAATTACAATTTTTTAATTATAAATTAACAGTCGCGATAAATCAATTAAATATAACAAATATTAATTAAAAATTTTTTGTTTCATCGTCTCGATTATCTAAAGCTTTAAGATTTTCTATAAAACTTGATTAGTTGATATAAAAGCTATATTTTTAGCTATATATTTCCAATTCAATAAAACTAATCTCCCATACCAATTGTCTTTCCAAAGCCCTTCATGCTGCCACTAACGTCCATTAGGATCACCATATCCTTGCTGCATGTGGTCGCCTCGATAAACCAATTACGTAACCTGCAGTCGTATTCATCAACAGGAGAATCATCATCGTCGTCGTACTGATCAGCAGGAGAATCATCATCGTCGTCATCATTATCATTAACATCATCGATGTCTTCGTTATTGCTAACATTGTTATTATTATTATCATTAGTTGTGTTATCGTTATCATCATCGTCATTGGTGTCTTTGAGATTCGTTCGCCATTGCATAGCAGGATATTGTCGGAGTACACCAGTGACTGTACCAAAGTATTGCCACGACAATGCCGGATCAGATTCGTAATTCTGACGAAATATATCGTCCAACGGTTCAGTTCTCGCTATATCTTCAGCTACATCTTGCGTGAGATCGTACACATTGATTGGTATATGAACTGATGAGTAAGTCGTATTTACCGGAATGTTGTAGAAATGCGAGTCCGAAATCAGTTCCATATCTCTAGAATCAGTTTGTAATATCTCTTTGTCGATTTATTTCACGTGATTTATTTTCTGTTTTCGACATTATTGTTTATACTTATTAACAATAATTTTGTTTTAAATTAATTTTGTACAAATAATTACTCTTTGAGATTGTGTGTAAAATATTATATTATATTTGAGCAGAAACAAAACTCAAAATTAAATTCATAAATCATTATGCAATGTATATATAAAATTATTATTCTATAATATAATAAAATTCAAATTAAAAAAGGCTTTATAAATAAATCAAACTATAAGATAAAAGTAGTATAAAAAGCTAGTTCTTTTTGCGAAAAACATTCAATCATTATTCAAATCTATAATTTAAATATAATACAAATGTTTACAACTAGAAGTTTGAGAATGATATAATAATAGGGTAGAAAATAGGGGTTTGTATTTAAATTATAGATTTGAATTAAATATTTTTTGCAAAAAAAAACTTTTATGATCCTTTTATCTTACAATTTGACTAATACCGTACAAATCGTGTAATTACGTTACAATAATAAAATATTTTTACGCCGGGAAAATGTAATATAATAATCAATATCCTATTTCTGATTTTATATAGTTAGTTTAATTTATTTAGCACATTTTAGCACATTTTAGCACAGAAAAATAAAAAAGATTCTATAGAATTAGTAAAAGAATTACCTTTGTTAGTTTCTTAGTTGTCTAATATTTATGATAACAAGAGTTTCTCCACTATTATAATAACATTCTATAATAACTCTCATCCGCCCTGATTTTTTTGGATTTTTTGTTATTATAATAACTTTGCATTTGCATGAATCAGTTTTAATTCATAAAAATTCTTGCCTTTTAATCTTACTCATACAGCACCTTTATCCTAGAGATATTCAATGGACGTCATATCGCAATAATCTTGTGATATCCAATGGATATCCAGGGGATGTTCGCATGTGTGAGATCCCACGGATATCTTAGACGACATCCGTGAGATATCTAAGGAATTCCAAGAGATATCACAAGTATATATGCGTGTGTATATATGTGATTGTTATCTATAAAATAAAAGGAAAATATTTTAGGATATTATATTATAAAAGCGAGAAATATGTTATTGCCCTATTATTATACATAATGAAATAAAAGATTAATTTAAAATAATATATCTTCTTAATTTATATATATTCTTAGGCTGCGTTCGGAAATATTATCCGAATGCCTTTGTAGTGTAGCGCCTTTGTAGAATGTATCGTTTTGTCCTTGTTGTTCATCAAATGTTAAACAAGGATAAAATGATACACAAGGGCACCCGCGTATTGTTTTCGAATACAGCCTTAGTATAACATTTAATATAACAAAAATTTTTGTAAGCTTCATTTGAGATATATCTTAATTGTTATGTAATACTTCGTATCGTTTATATCCAAAATAACTATGACATATTTTTTATTTCTAATCTTTTAGTTCTGACACTCTCCAAACCTTTACTTATTCTGAATCATCTATAGGATATTTGGAGAACTGTGTTGTATGGAAGGATTTGAATATGATAAGATATTTTAAGATATTAATAGAATATTTTGTGATATCTTAAAATGTTTTACGATATTTTTTTTGGATATTCCGGATGGGATATCCATGGTATCGTTTTGTCATATGGGACAATTTGGAATATCCTCAGGATAAAGTGTGCTGTGAGTAATAACTTCGTAACTATAATAATTCTTATGGCAATTTGAAGAGAAGAAAGGTACAGTGAGGCAGAGCAAATTGCTTACCTGAACACGGTCACATTCTCCTTGTGAATGTCACAGTTCTTGTTTGCTGAATCATGACCGATGACAGGACTACATTTACCGGAAACGTAGGAGAAGTTGCCGTCTAGGAGAGATGGGTCCCAGTTCTCCGCAGCCTCTTCGGCTGCTATTCGAATGCAGGTAACTGCGTCCATCTTTCGACGCAGCATCCTACCTACATTTTCGCTAATTATGTTGATCAACTCTTCTCCGGATTTATCTTCAACTCGCGCGTTCATGCTTTTGTATTTCTAAAATAATTACTACTTGTTTAATAACTATTTATTTAACGATACTATTTTTTATTATGTTTTATCCGCATATATTAGAAATATATAAAAAGATGTTTCGAAAATTATATAAAGGATTTTATATCATTAAAAAATAAGATATTTCTTCTCGCTATAATAAATTCACTATGATGAATTACAAATTAAATATTAAAATAAATGTAGATTTGCTTTTTACAAATAATGCTTTTTGCAAAACTATATTATAAAAAAATATTGTAATTCGACTTTTTTCTTGTTTGGATAAAATTAAGTAAAAATATGTTATTTTGCATAGAAAAGATTTCTTGAATTCTTAGTATCTGAAGTTTGTTACCTCAAGTAAATATGGATACTCACTTCTAACAATTCCTCGGGTCGGCTTACTTCGTTCGCGAGTTCCCATAACTCAGTACCCAATTTATCCGCCCATCTGGCCACGCTAGTGAAAGTTAAGAAATTGCAATTTAATTTAAATATTCAGGAAAGCACACCGATTTAATTGGAATCACAATCGAAAAATATGAATAATAATAAGCAGTACAAATTAAAATACACTATAAAAGTAAATATAATAATTAATTAACAAATTAGTTTAGTCTATCTCTATTGTACGTATGTAAACTTGTTCAAATAGACAATCAAAAACAAATCTTCTAAATATAATTTTGCATGTAAATATTATTTTCTAATTTTTCTAATATTTTTATTCTATATTTCTAATTTTTTAATTTTCTTTTTATTTATAATACATCTATTTAAAACACATCCATGATTTGCATTCTTTACAACGCAATAGGGAACTCACATGTGAGCATCTTTAGCCAGGCATACGATGAACATTAACACGAAGTAAAAGATGAAACATTGACCTACACTCGGCATGAATAAAAAACTCGCCGTGTCCGTTTCCTTTTTCTTTATAGTCTTCGCGCTATTCGTTTCTATAATATGGAACGTTATGTTCCATATCTCTTTAATTCTCTATAAAAAGCACAGATATGTGAAAGCTTACGCTGGCAGATCAGGCACTGGATTGGCTGTATGTCTACTGCGGAACAAACCAGCTGCGAAGTTCGCCTCCAGTTCAATTATTTTTGGCATTCGAGCAACGCCGTCTTGAAACTCTAAAGCTGCTTTCTTGCTTCTTGGCGTAAATATTATTAAAATCATGCTGGCTGGTCAGAACATTCTTTATACATATTCATGTATAAAGATTTTTTACTGGGTGTACATATATAAACATGCTTGCGTGTTTTATGATATCAGTCAATTATGTGCACAAGATGAAGACATGAATATACATATATGCATGTAGTCAATGATATAAATATCACTGTATAAGCTCCAAAGTGTTAAAAAACGCAATTTTCAGACATTTTTTAAGCAAATCTGAAAGATATCTTTTAGTAAAGTCATAAAGGCGTCTTAGCAAAAAAATTTATTGAATTTTATTCTGTGCCAAACACAATATTCCAGATTTACTACACTTACAAAAATATTTACAAAGAATATCAGAGAGCGTCTAATATTATACTCAGTACCAGAACGGAAGCGTATACTTGGCGCGAGACACTACTGTGTCTCTTGATAATATAAATTATTTTTCAATTACACAGATATATATATATATATATATATATATATATACTGTTATTATAAATATGTCATGTAAATATGCTATAAGATCGTGTTAAGATGTATCGCGTATGTAATAACTGCATCAGCTGTCTGAGTTGATGGAGCAGATTAAACTGAGCAGAAGCTTTCTATCATTTTTTGCGTAAATTTTATTTCATGCTATAGATCTTCGTAAAGTTTGTAAAAAATTTTCAGACTTGACGAGTATCTATTTGTGTCCACACATCTCCGTAAAGAATCAATCAGATTGAAATATTAATTACTAATTTCAAAAGTAGCGATTTCAAGCTTTCAAATGCTTTTTTTATATTTGTTGTATATTTGCTGATATCAAAATAAATACGACACATTATAAATATAAGAACATTATTGCTTATATGTGTAATCAATTGTCGAAATTTTTAAAATAAACTGTGAATAATGATGGTACATTAAATTGTCCACAACATGACAGCGTACCTTATATAATATGAGTATTTTTCTTCACGGTCGTAAATCAAATTTGTGTCTAAAAGCGCATGTGTAGTACATTCTCTAACCTTAAATTATTTTAATAATTTAATTACTTCCAATCTTAATAATTCAAAAATGTCGGTACTTTATCTTTTAAAATTTGTAAAAAAGATATCTTGTTTTATCAATAAATTTACGCTGATTTAAGCAGATAGAATGCTTCTACAAATATGTTTTACTCAATAACTGTTATAATTGCTGCTGTAAATAGTAAGTGTTACTGTACATGCTCTCCAAAAAATGTCTTAAAGAGGATAACTTTCAGATGACTTTCTAAAAGTCTGAAAGACATCTTTTGGTGAAATCATAAAGATGTTTAAAGAAAGATATTTCTCAAGTTTTTCTGTGTATTAAATGTATAATATATTTCAGAATAATTATTATACATTTATAAAAATATTTTACAAATAACATTAGAGAGCATCTAATATTATATAATATTATATAAATCATTTCTAAATTATAGAAGATCAATATGTCAAAAAAAGATTTTATTAACAACTTCTAAACTGTTAATAAAATACTAAAAATATTATAAAAACATTGAACATATTATAAATAATTTAAAGATGGATAAAAAATTATTCACAATTAAGTAATATATAAGAATAATATTTTTAGTTCTGTGAGTAAATATATATTTTATAATATATTTTCTTTTGGACGATTAAATCCGATCCCTATACTAATTAAATTGTCTGTTAAACGTGTCTATGCTTTCCTTTAGTATATCTCTACGTTTGTTTATCATTATTTGAATTTTATTCAAAATGTATGTATCTTGAATATTATTTTTGGCGAATTCATTTACCTGAAACAGATTGTAATTCGAGAAGTTTAATAATTAGTAGTTTATTTATATATTTCATAATTTTCGATAAAATATAGTTTTTAATTTAACATAACTTTAACAAATAAATATATATTAAGCACAAATAATATATTTAACTTAATTGTTTATTGCTGAAGTATACATATATATATATATATATATATACTAGAAAAAAATTGTCTTTTATACAGGGAGTTTAATGAGTAATGATAAAACTGTCGCATAGAGGTAGAGCGCACTGAGTTAAAAAGTTCTGTATTATTTTAACATTTTCGTGATAGTAAACAAAATATCAATTACTAAAAATCATCGAATATTGGTTTTCAATAATATTTTATTATCAACTTTATAGAAAAACATCAATAGACAAAAATTGTTTATTTTCTTTTTATAGAGTTCTAAGAATTTTTTCAGAATTTTTTATCAACCTTTTCTTTATTACATTTTTTTTTATATTGACAACTATTTTTATCAATATGAAAAAATGCGACTGAAATTCTGAGAAAATTCTTAGAGTCGAATCGAAATTCTATGAGAAGAAAATAAACAATTTTTGTCACCTGCTGTTTCTCTGTAAAGTTGATAGTACTCGAATAAAAAATTATTGAAAACCAATATTCAGCGATATTTAATAATTAATAATTTGTTAACTATTGCAAAAATTGTAAAATAGTAGAGGACTTTTCGATTTAATTTAGTTTGCTCAATCCTTATGCGAAAGTTTTATCGTTAATTATCAAACTTTATATGTATACATGTCTTTTGGATATATACACATATGTATTCGAAATAATTAATTTATGATTTGATGATTTTCTAAAAATTTTCTCAACATTTTTTAATTAACATCGGTCTAATATTAATTCGTTAATTATAAAAATTCAATTTATAGTTTAATGCACAAGCACATTATTCGATTTTAGAAAAAGATTTATCTCAAAATGCAAGTACTTAATTTAAAGATACAAACATAATTAAATCTATTAATATTAATTGACTTATCTAAAGTTGCGTTAAATTATACTTCCGCATGACAAACGGTTTTCATTTAAATCGGACTATAGCAACATTATTGATAGTCAATATTAAGTTAATATATACGTAAATCCAGAATCATAAAATTTACCGTGTAAATTTGTTGATAAGAATAAACATTCGAAAGAATAATTGTTACTAATGCAGTTATAGTCATTGACCTATAAAACAAAATAATACCTTTATTAAGCAAATTTTGTAATTAAGAAGACAGTATATTTACCACGAGAAATGTTATTACCTAGGTTTTACAGTCTCAAAATTGTTTAATATGTAGTCAAGGATCAAATTGTTGCGCGAATGATTCTCAAGAATACACAGGACGGCAAAATAACGCTCCTTTTCGTTAAATAATGTAGGATTGAATGCTGTAATATTTAAAAAGTTGATAATGATATTAGAATCTTCAGCGCAACTCAATCCTTTTAATAAGAGTTTTACAAATCTTTCTCTCGTTTGATATTCCTTTAAATTGTTTTCCAATTTTTTTTTTTTTAAATTTTTATATTGATATAATATCAATGTTTTATCCCAAGTAGTTCTATTGGCTGTCATCAAACCAGTACAATACATAAATTTTTGCGTCCATTGAGGAAATCTAAAATACGTATATATCTATCAAGAAATGATACATTCCATACATATAGCGGACTTTTTATTTTATCAAGATTCGTATTTTTATATTCTTTTATTAAGTAATCATTACTTCACTTCGCCACATCACTATTTGATTATATTACAGTGTTACAAATTAAACATAAATAAAAGAAACTCAATTATAATGCTAGTTAATTTATTAGATATTTTATCTTATACTCAACGATATATTCATTAGGCGTTCAGCAAAAAAAGCACTTTTCTAACTGTGATAAAGATTCTTTTGATATAATTGATTTTTTATCTTTAATTTCTTACAGATCTAAGTGTATAAAACAATTACATTAAAGAATCTCACACACAATCCACAATAAGCCATTAGTAATAAATCAGAAATCAAAAGCTAAAAATCATAATTAATTAATCTTTTCACATTCGCGATTATGACGTTTATATGGATCGATTTACGTCGAAGTTATAACATTGGTGTTATGAAACTGATCAATCACATTCATTCTTCAGAGGAATAATTATGATTGACCAGCTTCATAATATCGATATTATAATTTTGACGTAATTCGAGCCATGTAAACGTAATATATGATTGGTTAATTTATAGCTTCTAACTTTTGATTATTAATGACTTACTGAATGTGCCTTACAATAGCTGCAACATGCTTTTTCTGCTGCTATTTTGTGAGTTACCTTATTTGAATAAAAATGGCTTGAAAGGAAACAATAAGGAAAATATTTGATATCGATGATTTTAAAAAATTTTAAAGAATCAACTATACGTTCATATGCGGACATGTGCATATTATAAAATAGAGATAATTTACGAAAGAATCGTAATCGTAAGAAAAATTACTTGTAAATATTAGGATTCATGAGATGTTCGCTTAATTTGATGGCTGCCTCATTCCTGCAATACCGCTCACCGAGAGTACATGCCCATTCTATAGTATCTAGCCTTGTCAGTTTTATCATATCGTCATCATGAAAACTTTCTGAGAAGCCTATTTTCTGAAGAAAACTGCCAAGGAGTGACGTCATGATTGTCTAAGAATCATCAAATCATGTATTGATATATTGTAAT
Source organism: Acromyrmex echinatior (assembly GCF_000204515.1). The sequence goes on along the minus strand of NW_011627245.1, from coordinate 17,612 downwards.
GGTTTAATAGTAATTGTAAAAATATATAATCCTCTATATATATATATTTTGCTTTATCAATATATGTATTATTGGATTAAGTAAAAAGTAACTTCGTATTTTTAGGTGACATTTGAATCTAAAAATACAAAATTACTTTTTATTCATTACTTAACCCAATACATTCTTTTGTACGAAAATTATTGAATATATCTGCATTCAATTTTGCGTAAACGTAGTTACAGTTGTAAGAACCGATCAGTTACAATTGAATACGAAGAAAATATCCAACTGTGATTGAAGAATTCTTACAACTACTTATAACTATACATTTATGCCATTATAGGTTTGGCTTAATACTACAAAATATATATGTCTTTATCCCTTTTATGAATCTATTCGTCTACCTTGATATGTGCGGCCTCTGGCAGGAAAAAATATTTCCACAATCGTTGTATAATTGGGAACAATGAATGCCATACCACAATATCTTTCTCTCGATTTAGATATTTTATAAGACTAATGAAGACGGATCCACTTATTTGTTCATTCAGCACAGAGGCAAATAAATCGCTGATGACTTGAATACGATTAAGAAAGTGTATATTCGTGTAATTCTCAAAATTTAAATAATATGAAATTTTTTGCCAATTAGAGATATCATAAGTGACACGATAGTATCCTGTTAAATTATTCGTTATACTTATTACAAAGTTTTTTTAAATTAAATCTATTGAAATATACAGTTTCTGACCAAAACTTTGGAAATATTTGATGATGATTCATCAAATTGTAGCTTTTCAAAGTAAGACAAAGATATTGCAAAAAACTTTTAATTTCATATGTAAATTAAGAAATTAAAAAATTAAGAAAATTTGCGTGTCGAAAATAGAAAATTCAAACGCGGATTTAAAGCCCTATTTTTGTCCTTCCTTAAAAAATATATGTACAGAGAATGATGTAAAGCCTACGTTACAATAAAATAAAACCAATTAATTTATTGAAGCATTCTTACCAGTTTGTTGTATATTGACAATAATCCAATCTTCTCGTTTAAGTAGATGGCGGATGGACGTTTTATTTGGTCGTAACCAGGCTTTGGGCACAGTATTGGAAAAATCCGGATTGGATCTCGTAGCGAAAGTTAAGGGTATGTACCATTCATTGATACACGTATTATTAATACATGTATTATTAATACATTTATTAGTTTCTTGTTTGTAAATACATTTTTGAGAAAATGTCATTATGTCCTTAGTTTCGCTGCTTATTCGCTGCACATCCACCTCAGGATAACTGTTTTGGTTTATCCATGTATCCATCACTTCTTTTATTCTGTAACCGTCGTGCCAGACATCAGATTTGTCGAGAGCACTTTGCATGGCGCTCCACAAATCATCCGGAGTGGTTGAGCTATATCGACTAATAAAAGTGATTAACTCATTGTAGTAATTAAATTTAATAGCAATGTGATATTGGGAACCTAAATTCATGTTTCTGATAAAATACAATACTTCTCAACATGAATACAAAAAGCATTATTATATTTATTATTATATTTAATAATTATAATAAATATTAATTACATGCGTTAGACTATATTATAAACACTTACTTCTTGTCCAAATACGTGATTAGACCCTTTTGGAATACCTCATCAGTAACCATATGATGTAACATGCGTAATAAAACTGGAGCTACAATACATTGTACAATAAAACACCAATTAACATTTAAAGTAGGTGTGTTTAAAGTACATATAAAATTGAGATCCAAGGTAAACATATAATACTTTATATACGTATATTACATAAATATATGTATTGTGTGAAAAGAAGATTTTATTTCCTTTAATCTTCTCTTTTATCTTTTGTGTATTACATATACATAAGAAGTCTGCGAATAATATAATTTTATTGTGCATCTTTACGTTTTTACCTTTTCCATAAAGTTCAATAGAATACTGCGACATATCATCAAAAGTACTGTTCAGTTTCAATGTGACAGAGTTCAATGAGCCAACATCTATCGTCAAACAAGTTTGTAAGGCCCAAATCATAAAAAGATCCATCATTCGCCAACCTTCAAAAATCTAAAGAAAAAAATTCTTTGATGTGACTCAATATACAAAATTTGAAGAAAGCTTTTACATTAGAAATTAAAATAATCATTTGTCGTCACTTCAACTTCGTTATTTTGCTTTTTCATAATACCTACAAATTCTATTATCTTTTTCATATTAAATCGTCTTCAAGGCAAGCATAGTTTAATTATTTCTGAAAATGTTGGAAATTACTCAATATAAAAATTAATTCAAGATATAAAAACCTACAATGTTGAATTTTATTATTTTATTAAATTATTTTCTAAATATTGATTATGATAGAGTAAAATTTTCTAATTAAACTATTGCATTATTCTTACTATTCCCATATACTAATATTTAAATATAAAAAACAGAATATTAATTCTAGCAATACACACTGGGGTTCCATAAATTCAATGCAATTTATTAAATCAAGATTTTTTCGTATTTTTCTTTTTCTTGGAGCCTATGTATCTCGAAGCTTCTTAATTCTATCGAATTTTGCACATTATAAAGATTTGTTTCTTAATTAATTCTTCATCGATTGAAAAAAAGTTAATTGAAATATATCCATTTTTACAGAAGTTACAGAAGAAATATAGATGGGATCCCAGAGAGTGTGTTACAACTAGGGTTAACTTTCAATATGAATTTGTATTAAAATATCTTTAAACCTAATTATTTGTTATAACTATTATGAATAGTTACGATTTTTATGGAATTCTAATTAAATAACAAGCTATTATGTATTCAGTATCATCTTGATATATTGTATAAAAATATAGTACTAATTTTATATTGGCATTGAACTTATTCTTAATTTAAAATATATTTCAAGTTCTTTATTTTGCAATAATTAAGCTATGTAATCTTTGTCTTTTATTATATGTATACATGTTATAAATATTAAATAACCTTGTCAATGATGTACGATTCTAAGAAGGTAGCAAATCCCTCTTTTAACCACAAGTAAGACCACCAAATTGGAGTAACCAAATTAAACCATTGATGTATAAGTTCATGTGTTACTATTTTTGCTACTTTTATTTTCTTATATATTGAATGTTTATTATCATTATAAATAGCATCAAATTCACTGAAACATAGAATAATATAATTATATAAAATATTCCTATTATGAATATATATAATCTAAAATATTCCTGAATAATTACATTATTCATAATACTGTTTTTTAATTACTAAATTTCGAATATTAAAAAAACGTTTGCTATAGCTTTAATAGTATCATTAACTTCTTTTTAATTAAAATATATATTACTTGTAAGTGATGAGTCCCCAATTTTCCATACTGTCAACTGGAAAATTCGGTATCAAAACATGATCCATTTTCGATATTTCCTCGGATTTATTGGTATATTGAATCATAAATGGCACGACTTTTTCAGTAATATTGTAAATAAATGTTACTTGCGATAACAAAGACGGACTACACCATATATTGACAGTCTGATTATAGTTGGAACGATGGTAAAAATCACATTTGGGGATTACAACAATCACTACAAGATAAGTAGGCATTGGAGAAGTGAAGTCAAAACATGTCTGTATCATGTCATCTTTTCCCATCACTTGTTTTTGTATTTCCATATTTGACAATACTAAATATTTCTGATGATGCATTACAGAAATGTTGAAAATAGTTTTCAACTCTGGCTCATCCCAACACGGAAATACTTGCCTAGCTCCATTCGGTTCGAAATATGTTGCAGCCATTCTATAATTTAACTCTAGTTATACGTTTCTGGGGTCTCGGAAACTTCAATGCAATTTGCTAAATCGAAATTTTTTTGTGTTTCTAAACTTTTTTTTTTCTTTAAACCTATCCCTTGAAAAAAATCATGTCACAATGTGTAAATCAATGTAATTTGAAAAATCATATGATATTACAAATAATTTAATCCATCATGTGATTTTAGTTATCAAATTTTAAAGAATTGACCGATGGATGTAGAAGAAAAAAGAACATAATATTATATGACTTTTCAAAATACGTAATTTTAAAATCACTGATTTGGAACAATCCGTTACGTTATTTACATGTTTTAATTACATGATTTCATCATGCAATTGTGTGACGTGATTTTTATAGGGATATATCTCGGAGTTCCTTAATTCTATCGACTTTTACACATCATGGACTTATTCCTTAATTAATTCTCCATTGATCACAAAAAAAAATAATTAAAATATATCCATTTTTACGGCAGTTTTACGGTAACAAATATGGATGGGATCCCAGAGACTTAAATGTGTATATTAAGGATAAAAAAAATGTATATAGCTAAAGTTAAGGTTAAAAATATCTTAAATGTCAATAAATTTCTGCTCATGTCAGACATTGTAAACATATTTTTCATATTTTGATATTAACTTACATGCCGGTTTTTTTTTCTTCATTTGTGTACGGAAATTTCATAAAACCTCTGTTTCCAAGATCAGTCTCAAATATAATGCCAGAAAATTTCATATTAAGACTGTAAATTCCCTCAAATAATGTATTCTCGAAATAAAGTGTTAAAATATTCGTTACATTGTCATAAAAATGTTTTATCGGTTTATAAAATGTATAAGAATTGTGTTCCTTGAATTCGACCAATGTTGTCTCTATTTCATTTATTTCTAATCCTCTTGAGTGTAAGCTTATGTTTTTCGTTGCACGATAAATTATGATATCGATGGTAGATTCACCATAAAAGACAGAGTTGATTTCCTCGAGATGCGGTATTATCAGATTAATCTTATAATGCAATGGTTTCGCATTGTTGGGTAAACGAATAATTTTTAAATTATCATTGAAACAAAAGACCATGTTTATGGTCAGTATTATATCAAAATTTATTAGTAACAACTTTAGGAATCTCATGACAATACTTGTTTTACGTCTGCGATTTTTAATTAAAAAGAAAACAAATAATTATAATAAAATGCCTTCCAAAATTGTTATAATATTTTAAACATAAAAATAGAAAGAGTAGGAAAAAATAATTTTTATTAATAGAATCATATATATATATATATATATATATATGTATGTGTATATACTTTAACAAAAAAATAAACTATTTAATTATTGTTATTTTTAACTTACTTTGTATATTACATCCACGTACAGATTGAAATACAGTTGATTCGTAGGGATTACAGTTTAATTAATTATTATAGTTATCGATACGACGAGTACCATTACAATATATTATTAGCCGTTAATAATATATCAACATATATGATTTTTGTTTTCCCAAAAGATCCTTGAATATTTAGTCAATGTCAATATCTCTACAATGTCAATATCTCTACAATGTCAATATCTCTACAATGTCAATATCTCTATTATTATAAATATGTGTGAATATGTTTTATAATATAAGGTTATGTCAAAATATATAGAGTATCTCATATATAATAATTGCATTAGCTGTCTGGGCTGGTGACAGATTAAACTGATGAAGCTCACTATCATTTTTGCAAACTTCATAATAAGTTAATAAGTTATTAATTTTTAAAGATTGCTGAATAAGCGCGAATCCATCCGGTTTGCTGCGCCAAATGCATGCTCATCGAGTGCGGCGACAATAGCTGCGTTCAGCGGACTCAACAGTTAAGTGAACGCTCGCTGTTATATTGGTGTATTCTTTTAGATCATCCAATCAGGATTTTAGATCTGGAAGAATACATCAAAAAACTTCGCTATCAAGCCCAATGTCCACGATACTAAAAATTGGTCTGAGATCTTGGACAGAGAAAGAATTGACAAATCGCATTTGAACAATTTGATCACATGATCATTGCGATTGGTTAATTCTTTCTTCATTCGAGATCTTGGATCGATTTCTAGCATCGTGGACACAAGGCTTAAGGACGTTCTCCGAAAAAACAATTTTTTTTTTATTTTTCTAACTTACAGAAAAAGCTTGTTTAGTGTCCTAAACATATATATATTTAAAAACTCAATACCCGGAGCGGGATTAAAAATCGAGATATTCCACTTTAAAGTTGAAGCATAGGATTCCTATTTAAAATTTATTCAAAAGTGGTCTTTTTATTCACTGTAAAAAAAAGCTTTTTCTTAACAATTTTTTGAAGCAATGAAACATAAAACTTGATATCACGAGGAATAATATGAAATTTGTCTGAATATGGCTTCCGGTATTCGTTTTTAAGAAATCATTAAGCAAAGTAAGTAGCAAAGTAAGTAAAGTCGCTATTTTTTCCGGCGGCAGTAGCAAAAGCGAGAGACATTTTATATTGTATAAAAAAACTTGTATAAAAATATTAACACTTATGGAATATCTTATACTCAGGTAAAATAATCGATATAACTTATTTAAAATAAAAAATAAATTTTAAAAACTTAAAAATTTAAAATATAAAATCGTGAGAGTCGATAAAGTAATTGATACGACTTATTTGAAATAAAAAATATAAAATAGGTTCCAAGAACTTATTTAAAATATTAAATAAGAAATAGTTCACAAGAAATTATTGTATTTAAAAATATAAAAAAAAAGAAGAAATAGGACCGAAAATACATTAATTTATTTAAAATACAGAATAACTTTTATTTAAAATAGAAAAATAACTTTTCTTTTATTTTAAATAAGTTTTCGAAAGCAATTTCTTATTTTAAATGAAAAATTCTTTCTTCTAATTGTTTTCCATCAAACGTTTCAAAGCATTTGTTACGAGACTTTAACCACAGCCTTAAGATGCTTTTTCATGCTAACGCTCGACGCTCATTTTCAGCGTCAAGCATTCAGAACAGGTCACATGATCCAAATTGACGAAATACCAAGCATCAATTTTGATCATGTGACCTGTTTTGACACTCGAAATATTTGGTGCACGTAATATGCGTATTATATAGTATATAGAGTAAAATATTGCTCAGAGAGAAATATTTTGGAACGTAGGTACAATTATGTAGTTATACTGTGACGTAGCCTTAAGACAGTCTTGAAATAAGAACGGAACTATGAATACCACCCTAAATAATGGTAATTGCAATCGGTCGGTAAGTTAATAAGTTTTCCCGTTGGATAACAACAAAATTTACCTACAGCCACAATGATTCCATAGCAATCGCGCGGCACTGTCATCGGGGCCAATGGGATCAACGCGGTGCGAAATCCACTACGTGGTACCGTTGTGTCACGCTCCTGTCCAGCGTTATCACGGGGAGGCGACACCGGGGTGTCGCGGTCGCGCGTGGTCCCCGATCCCTTCGCGAAGACGCTGTCAGTAGCGAGAATGACGTCCCGTCACGAAAAGGAGCGTGCCAAGCAGATCCAGGAGAAATGTCAAAATCTGCTGACGCAGATGCTTCGCGACGAGGATAATAAGTATTGTGTCGACTGCGACGCGAAAGGTTTGTTTCTTGACCCATGACATGAATGCGTTTCCCCTTTGGGAAGTCGTCCTCGATGAATCCTTCGTATGCGTTCTTTACTTTGTGCCGTCCAAGTGTGCTCGTTCCTGGATTCGACTCGTCGATATCGATCATGAAACGACCTATGCAATGCAATCGTATTCTGTATAATGCGCTAAGATATTATGGATTTTTAACTTCTGCATGACATACCTATCAGCACGCTGATCATTCGATAACATCATTATGGTCCTTCCAAATTTCATGTTCATTTCACTTATCATCTCGAAAATTAAAAAACGAGCTCGTTTTTATGTCTTCTTTTAAGGATTCATGAAAAAAAAAAGCCTCTATTATATGATTTGATATGTCATCGAACATTGAGAATTTATAATTAATAATCATGAATATTAGATAGCTCAACGAAGCATTTTTATTGATAAATTTTATCATTGTATTTGCGAGTCTAAGTGGAGTCTTTATGTTTGAGAGATAAGAATTATTTATACTTTCAATGAATTTGCATTTTGCAGGACCAAGATGGGCTAGTTGGAATTTGGGAATTTTCTTGTGTATTCGATGTGCTGGTATTCATAGAAATCTTGGAGTACATATAAGTAAAGTCAAGTCTGTTAATTTAGATACATGGACGCCGGAACAAGTTGTGGTATGTAGCAGACATATGATTTATAGTTTTTTAATAAAGGATGATTTTGTTTATTTGTTAAACTTTTATATCAAAACAATTAAAAATGTATACTCATCAATTCTGAAATGCAATTAATCTTTTACAAAGAAATGGATGTAAATAATTTTTAATATTTGCTTTTCTATGGAAAAACTTTACTTTTTTATTTTTATAATTTTTTTGTATCACATTTAAGATTATTTTTCTTATAAGCTTCATCTTTGAATATTTTTTTAAGGCTTTACATATATTTTTTTAATTCAATTACATAATGAATCTCGTTAAAATTTCTAGAGTTTACAACAAATGGGCAATTCTCGAGCTAGAGCAGTCTATGAAGCCAATCTTCCAGATAGTTTTCGAAGACCTCAAACGGATTGTAGTCTGGAAAGTTTTATTCGGGCAAAATATGAACATAAGAAATATATAGCTAGAGAATGGGTGCCACCTCCTTTACCAAAAGTATGTGATTATCTAATTTAATATTTATCTAATTTAATATTTGATATCCTAATTTAATATTTGATATCCTAATTTATAATATTGATATCCTAATTTATAATATTTATCTTATAACATCAGACATTGGCTCCTTCCAATTTTGTTGAATTTTATATGTATAATAGTTCAATAAATTTATCAAGTTTAACGTCAAATTTATATAGTGATAATGTAAAATTTTTTAACACGCTTTTTTCTTATAAAATTTATTAAGTAGAGGGAGGCTACATTTAGTGTTCCTTCCAACACCAGACATTCCTTCAAACACCTGCTCCAATTTGACTGAATTTAATATACAATATAATAATATATAATAGAAGTTGAAATTATGGGACATGCTTTTTAAGTATTCATGAGAAAAATAATTAAAAAATTTTACATTCCTATAACAAGAAAATGTTTTAATGCTTTTTTCTCATGAATGCTTGAGAAACACGTTTTATAATTTTAGGATGAAATAGGGAAGACTAAATCATATCTGATATTCCTCTTGTTAATATATAATTATCTCACACACACACACACACACACACACACATATATATATAAATAAACGTTTAATGTGTAAAGAAATTGATATTTTATTTTACATAATTACGCGTGCGCGCGCGCGCATAATATATGTAAAATAAAATATCAATTTCTTTACACTTCATACACACACACACACACACATACACACATTGAATTTTATATATGTTTGCAGAAAAGATTATATTTATTGCTTTAACTAATAAATAATTTTCATAGGTAAATTGGGATAAAGAACTTGATGAAGAAGCCGAAAGACAACGCAGACGAAAAAAGGAAAATTCGGAAGCTACGACTACTGTACTCCCCCCTGTAAAAAAACCGGAAGTAGTGCCTCAATTGCCAAAACCTCGAAGTTCCGTCAGTCCTAAACTGGGCAGAACAAAAGATTCTGCAATCCTTGATCTCTTAGGTCTTGGTATGTGTACAGAATGTCCCAGAAATTCATGATGTGGTTCTCTGTCAAGAAGCAACTTTTTCTTGTAACAAAAATACAATTGTGAGATAGGAAGAAGTTGCTTCTTGTACAAAGAACCGCATTGTACATTCCTTGTGTATGAATTATGATATACTCTGAATAATTTATAGAATTATGTTTTCTAACATATGATACATTTCACGTTGTTTTTAACAGATGCGCCAACAACTAACCAAACAAATGTAAATGGTTCTGGGGACGATGTATTTTCTTCCTTTTTGTCTGCACCACCTGCTTCAGTAGCTTTAACTGGAAATGATTCTAATGGAAGTAAAACAACTACTACTGCAAGTAAAAGTGAAGAGGAGAGCTTCTTTAATCAACCGACCCCGCTACCTCAGGAAAAAAGCAAGATGACAAAAGACAGTATTTTAGCATTATATGGTACTCCGAGTCATCAACCAGCTATTTATGGTGTCTCAGGTACTGTATTGTAAGACAAAAATGATATATGCATTAATGAAATTTTATAATTAAATTACATTTTTTTAAATATGATATATTTCAGGGGGAGTGTATCCTCAACATTCTATACCATATAAACAGCAAATGCCTAATGTGGGTGTATTTGGACAACAAAGTTCGTTGGGTCAACTCGGTCAACTTCCCACGCAAATACCGATCGCAAATCAGATACCTGTCAATCAAAATCAAATTATAGCAAATCCTAACACGATAGGTGCTGTAGCAGCCAATCCTTTAGGTTTACATATAGGTCCAATGAATCAATTAAATGGTGTACCTAATGCTGCTATCTCAATGCCACCTCAAATGGTATGTAATATTTCTTACATGATATTGCTAAATATGTTTGTAATTATTCATGCTTTTTATACTTCGAATTTTTTTTCTCCGATTTCACAGATGATGCAGTTAGGACAAAGTAATATTGCTAGTAATAATGGATGGAGTGGAATGCTGACACAGAATATTCAACCAGCTCCCGGTAGCAATCCCTTCTTTAATTTAACAGCACAGCAACAACAAACTACTGCATTTACCGCTCAAGTAAATTTTAAATGCTTTATGTAATTTATAATCATATATATATAATTTCTACAAGATATGAATATACAATACATTTTTGTCAAAACTTTGTAATACTTTGTGATTTACATTAGGTCAAATTAGTCTTATTTTTGACATAATTCATGATGTTACAGTTGCCACAACAAATGTCGCAGATGTCTCTGGGCGATATGAATTTTGCCTCTACAGGCAAGCCTGCTGCTGCCACACTACCTGGGCAGACCCTTTCCACAAACTTATGGCAGTAAAATTATTGCGGATATTGTTAGCCTGATTATCTCATTCAATGTTGCATATTAATGTCGACAGTTTATTATCCAATGTAATAACACATTTCCATGTCCTTCGATTGGACATTGCTTTGGAAAGTAATAGAACTGACGACGGAGACACTAAAATGAAAAAAGAAAAATTATACTCGATTGTTGTCTCAACACATAATTCGTCAATGTTTATAGAGCTTCAAGTAGATACATATTTTTGTTTGGAAGCCTCCACCAGCTTTCAACATTACTGTTGAGAAAAAAGAAACTGGAAAAGAAAACTAAAAATAAAACAAGTCTTTGAATGAATGTAAGAAGTTATTTGTGTGATACTAAATATATACCTCATGGTGAAAATTATGTTGCTACAATGAAAGCTTTTTGTAATTGCAATTGAAATATATATGTCAGGGTCCATTTTCAATATAACAAAGCATTCATTCGAATCAGTGGAAAACAGTATAATTTTTATTAGCTTGAATTTGATTGCTAGAATTGCTATGTGTTTTTGTGAGTTCATTCGATAAAATGAAAACTTCAGCACATAACATGAAGCACATTTTCTCGTATGGAATGATATCGAAAAATGGAATTCACTTAAGCCATATCGATTTCAAACGTTGATTCAAAGATGTACATTGCATATGTATGAATTTTGTTAAAGACGTGAAAAGACTTGGATTTTCAATTTATTTTTAAGGTATTATATTCGACACGTGCAATATGTGTCCACATTTATTCTGTAATAGTAAATAAATACAAAATAATATGAATGCGAGATATAACGCATTTTTTACATTTGCGTAAGATATAGAATATATTACTGTTGCGACAATGAGATTTAAATAGTTCAGCAATTTATTTATTATGAATATCTATGAAATATGAGAAAAATCCATAAGTCATATATTGGTGCTAAGAATTTTGGAACATTTTGATTGGATATATCACATTTTAATTAAGTTAAATTGAAAAATAATGCATAAAAATTATGTATAAAATGTTCTTTGGAAAAGAAAATTTTTAGGAAATCTTTGCGATCGCAAATAATTTGATAATATATAATTTATATAATAAATTATTAATTATGTTTTTCTGTATACTATCATGAAACATTTTACGAGCAACATTTTTTATTAATACATTGTTCAGTATGATTTAATACGTGGGAGGCACTACTATACTTAGATGTATAATCACAATCTGTCTTTCAAAGTATCGATAATGATGATTATACAGACTGTTTAAGCATTGTGCGCTTTTTCTTACAGGTTCTATAACTAGGATTATAGTAATTCGTAATGAATTATAAGTTCAGGAATGTGAATGAAATAATAGCCTTATTCTTCTGATTTTACGTTACTTTTAATGTGAGATGTGATTGTCAATACGAAAAAGCCCAAATTTAATTTCTAAGAAACCTGTAGTCGAGAAAAAAACGCGACACACTGTATATGGGTATAGCGAAATGCAGTATTTTTGGCAAGTATTTGAGTTAATATAAATAAAAAAATAAATCATTCTAAGTGATTCCTGATAATCAGTGAAAGCTATACCAAGAGGGACTTAAGGAAGCTCATCTTAATTGTTGCCTACAGTATCAAGATGTTATTTATATGAATTACTATTATATTAAGTAATTATGAAATAGTGTATTTGTGTCAAAATATAACGACATTTTATTGTAATTTGATTATTCTATTATTTATCACTCGTGAAATTGTTAAGCGAGATGAATAAAACTTGTGACATAACAGACGCATTTAAAAAGATATTAAATCCAATAAGTTACTGGTATTCTCAATAATTTTAAATTTCTTAGGTTAACACGATTTATCATGATAACAAAAAATTTGGTAAATTAAAAAGAATTAATTAACGTCTTTTTAAAAAAACAGGTAAATTATTTTGTGAATCATTTTAAACATATTTATTATGTACACAAAATAGCACAATAATTTTTGTGCTCCACACAATTCGTTGCACTCAGCACTATTTGATTTATACGTTATTCCGTCTCCTTTGTGAGAATAATTCTAATAAAAATAAAATGCGTTATCCATATATTCTAGATATTTAATTATATTTCTAGATATTTTTTTAGATTTATATTTTTAGATATTTAACTATATGATGAAATTTAACACATATGAAAGATATAACAGCATTAGTTTCATCAAGCAGTTAATTCTATCCAGCAGTTAAAAATTTTATTAAAAATTTTAAAATTTTAATAAAAATGTTAAGATATAGATGTATATAAGTATATTTAAAATTTAATTCAATAAATTTCACAATACTAATAATTTAATATTGACAAGACTTTACATCATATTTTAACAATGAAAAATTCAACGAGATGTCGACCATTTTAATAAAAAAGAAAATTAATTAAAAATTGCGAACAAATTATTGTAGTTTTAATTGTTATTATTACTCATAAATAAAAGAGACCATTATTTTTTCCGTTCGAATAAATAAAGACAACATAGTAAATTCAATAAATTTCTTGCAATAATATACAACAAATATTTTCTAATATTTCATTAATATTTAATCCTTTTGTTTCATTCGACACATTCATTTTTACGAATAAAAGTGAACTTATGCGTGATTCCATTTTCGTTCAAAAATTACGTATTTGGATAGCAGCGACTCACCGGAAATCCGGAAATCGAACGGAGAAAAGCGGTTCGTCTATACGTGCTTCTTCCATTTGCATTAGATATCTCTTTCGAGTCACAGTCCACGTGAGAAAGAGATCATGGATAAACCAGTCGTTTTGGCGCGCGTAATCAAGGTTCTGGGTCGCACTGGCTCGCAGGGGCAGTGCACCCAGGTAAAAGTAGAATTTCTGGGCGAGCAGAATCGGCAGATCATCAGGAACGTGAAGGGACCGGTACGAGAGGGCGACCTCCTAACCTTACTCGAGTCCGAGCGCGAGGCGAGAAGACTTCGATAACGTGAGGTTTTTATTAACGCCGAGAAAAAACGGTCGCCAGCTACTACTACTATTACTACTACTACTACTACTACTACCGGACTTCAGCAGATATGCATTTCCTGAACGTGGATCGCTCCTGCACATGGATTATGAATCAAGGATCGTAGATCGTGGATCGTCGACAACAGACACTCCTGCCACGTGCTTCTCGAGATCGAAAGAATGCTGCCGATCGCGGAACAGGATCGCATTTTCTTGAAAACATTCCTGACACATAAGAATTCCACGCCTTTTACAATAAATCTTGACTGGTAACCACAAGTTTCACGGTGTTGTCATTATGCTCCTCCCTCATCCAGCTTGTAAGCTCTAGCGATGAATTATAAACTAAGCGCTTCTTATTTGCAATCTAAAGATTATTAATATAATATATTTGCATTTTTGCTATTCATTTTTGTACCTTTTTAGTGTGTGGTTTGCTTTTTAGTGTTAGAATAGAATTATATATCTTTTTTTAACTGTGAAATTAATCTGAAATTCAGATAATTCTTCAGATTGGAATATAAAAATTCTACATTTTTAGTAGATATATGTATGTATGTCAAAAGTATGTGTGTATAAATCTTAAAAGCAGAAATCTAACCAATATAAAGTATTCGGCACTTAAAAAGTAAAGCTATTTAAAAAGATATAATGATATATTTAGTTATTTATAGCATTTTATTTATAGTGCATAATATAATTTTTTTTTTATAAATTCGACTTATTTTCTATATGTACATTTATGTCGTTAAAAAACAGTATAGACTCATATTATAATTGTCTACCTTAGGTATAAAATTTTTCAAGCGTATTAATTGGCTATAAAAATAGACAAATATAATATTGGCCTTGTATAGTGATAATTGATGAGTTATATGAATTATATGAATTATATACTGAAGTTCTTAGACATGCAACAATGTCTATTTAATTTATAACAACTGTTATATTCTTCTTCGTTTTGGCGGAGGTGTATCGCGTGGACTGGAAGAAGCTTTAGAAGAACTATCCACACTTTGTCTGGTTGGTCTCTTTGGAATCCTTTTTGCAAGCTCGCGACTCGATTCGGATTCTTTACGTTCCTTCTTTCCATTTGATGCTTAAAAGAAACGAAAATACAATTTGTGTGTGCAATTCTGTTAGAGAAAAATACTAAATAATAATCAAAATCAAATATTAAAATACCATTCTCTTCTGAATCCTCCTTCCCTTTTGAACGTCCTTTTGATGATTTATGTTCTTTTCTTGTCTCTTTCACATCTTTAAACTTATCCTTTTTTATATCTACCTCTTTCACACATTTTTTAATCTCTTCTTTTTTCTTTTCCACATCTTTGGTTCCTTTAAAATCACGTAACATGCTATCTTTCTTAGAACTATCTTTGATGTCTTTTTCTTTTTTAATTTCCTTGTATTTATCCCTCTGATCTTTCAGTTTTATCTCTAATTCTTCCTTTTTTCGTGGCTTTCCCACAAATTCAGTCTCCGGTAAGGAAAAATCTATCTCGTGACCAGGAAAAGGTAAACCTTCCATATCATCCTATCAAAAAATTCAATACATAAATAAATAAATATAAAAAGATATCTCAAAAACTGGAACACTTAAGGGGAGATTCCTAAGATGAAAATTTTAATATCAAAATGTCAAGACTAATAGTTTTTGAATTATAAATTATAAATATTTAAAGTTAGCGAATTATACCATCAATTTGCACATTCAAATATGAAACAATGCAAAATGCTAAAAGTGAAAGGTAATTCCAATATAATTGTCTCTTGTAAATATTGATACATCGATATAAAAATTATGTAGGTAAAGATATAATTACTGATAATTCTAATTATTAATATTTATTATGTTAAAAAAAATATTTTCTTTTAACATTTTGATATTAAAATTTTCATTTCAAAATTATCTCCCCTATTCTTCTGATCTTTACAGGACACTACACACACTATACGCACGCACGCGCATACACACACACACACACACACACACACATACACACATACACACATATATATAGATGCACAAATATATTGTATTAATATATTATATATTCAAAATAAGTTTTTATAGGAATTTATTTATCCTAATACGATGCTAGATATAACTTCATTTTAGAATACAGATTTTATTATATATGTTGTTACTTACCAAAGACATAAGGTCGTACATGGATTCCAAGTGATCCCAAATTATTTTTAATGGAACATCTTTATGAATAGCAGCACGAAATTTTTCCCATATACATACCATATGGAAATATTTATTGATACCTGACAATTGAACAATAATAAAAATCACAGTTGCAAAACATAATTGTTAATTAATAATAAACTCTCATTAACTTGGTGATCAACTTGTCAAGTACTTGTAGTATTCTATTAACACAGAATTTTTTGTTTAAAATATGTATATACTTATATTACGGACGCTACAATTTTGGCAGAAAGCCATGCGTTATACACAGAGATTTTGTTTTAATTATTTAATTGCCAATCAAGCAATTTGATTGAAATCATTCAGTATCTATTTCTACCAATGTAGATTCATTTTAATCTCGGTTTAATTTATATTTTATCTTTTCCTAAGTCTACGAATTGAAAAAAAACAGAGAATAAATTAAACTGAAATTAAAATTAATTACGTTGGAAAAAATAAATATAGAAAACAGGGGTAAACATAACCTTTCATCACCGGTTTTTGCGTCTTACCAACTGGCTTGTGTCCATTCATGGCAAAAAAAAGTTGAATTTCGTTTTCCACATTCCATTCTATTTCGTCGAACGAGGTTTCGTTTTGTCTCTCTTTGACAGCCATTTTAATGAAAACCGATGTTTTGGCACTCGATCGGCCCAATCTCGACTATGTTAGACGGTGTGCTATGCGATAGTCACTAAATCAATTGAATAAAACGCCCAATACAATACAGATGTGTTCTATATATTGTATCAACGACTTGTCTTTAATAAAACACATCATATCACGAAACAATTGAAATTTGACACTTTGACAGCATTTTTGCAAACACTGCAAAACACTGGCTGTATCAAGATTACTGTATTATGTTCGTTTCAGCATTTGTAGAGTCACTATAAACTATAATAAGAGTCGAGACAACGATTCGCTATCGGGATTGATCAGCGCCATGTCTGGGACTTTGCGATGTTTAGTGAAAACGTGAGTTGTGTAAACTAGAGAGCCTACAATCAGAGTGACGCGTTACGGGTATGACTTGTGATTGGTCCGCCATTCCCTCTAGTTTTTTAACATTATTTTCTAAATTTTGAATTCATGCTAAAAAATGCTCAAAAATTGTGACAAATTAAAAAATGATAATAAATAAATATTGTATATAAAATAATAAAATTTTTACATATATTATTTATTATAAAATTTCATTTATTTTGTATTGCAATATTGTATATAATATTTTGTATTATATGTATATATACCATTTCATAAAATATTATATATTAAATATCGTAATTATTATATTATTTGATTTAGACTCACAATGCAATGATATAATTGAAAAGAAATAAAATAAATGAAATTTTATAATAAATAATATATGTAAAAAAGTTTTATTATTTCATATACAATATTTATTTATATACAATATTTATTTATTATCTTTTTTTAATTTGTCACAATTTTTGAGTATTTTTTAGCATG
>NW_011627244.1:390198-424731 GCF_000204515.1 Acromyrmex echinatior | reverse complement strand
CCTCATAACCACCCCCCTCCGGTGACCCCCCACCCCTCAAACGACCCTTTTAATGTTTTGTCAACTTTACAAAAAGTCCACAGCCCAAACGGTGACAGATACGACAAAATTGTATAGAACATTTTCGTCTTCTCTCAGGGCCTATTATATGGGAAAAATGCGAAACTTTTGAAATTCCGACATTTTTATTTTTTTTGTGACTTCAGAGCCCTCTATCTACGAAACCGTGAATCCTAGGGCAAAATTGTATACCACCTTTTGTGTTTGGCCCATCGAGATCTATGAGATAGCATCCTTGAAATTTTCAAATTCCGACATTTTTGATCCTATCCCCACCTAAAAAAAAGTCCCCAGGCCAAGGGGGGGGCTGGAGGGGGGGACCAATACCAGGGGAAGGTAGACCCAAGTGAGTACTATATGGAAAAAATCTAATCTCAAATTCGCAAGTTGTACTAACCCCTATACCTAACCTAACCAAATCTGTAGTTTTCGACCTAACAAAAACTTATAAAATATAGTGGAACTAACCAAAAGTTCCCAATTTTTAGTGGAACTAATCAATAGTTCTTAGTTTTTAGTGGAACTATTCAAAAGTCCCCAATTTTCTAATGGATGTAACAAAAAAAAAAACCAAATTTCTAGTGGATGTAACCAAAAATTCCCCAAATTTCTAGTGGAACTTACCAGAAGTCCCCAATTTTCTGGTGTAACTAACCAAAAGTCCCCATTTTTTCTAGTGGAACTAATCAAAAGTCCTATTTTTCTAGTGGAACTAACCAAAAAGTCCCCAGTTTTTCTGATATAACCCAAACTCCCCAAATTTTGATAGGCTATAATTCGGATATTTTCGCCCTCATTTTTCTTTTATTTTCAAGAGGGGTGGGACAAAATTTCGAAAAATTTCAAAAAAAAGAAATTTAAAATTCTTATTGTCGGTCTTACATGCCTATTTCGATTTTTTATGTCGACTGAGACACATTTTATTTTTGTGACTTAGAAAAATTTCAAAATTTTGAAAACCAAAAAAAAAATTAAATTTTGCGAGTGAGGGTATCGTTGTATCTCGACGAGAGGAACAACTTTTTCCCTCATGACCACTCCCCTTCCGATGACCCACCCCACCTCAAATGACCCTTTTAATGTTTTGTCAACTTTCCAAAAAGTCCACAGCCCAAACGGTGACAGATACGACAAAATTATATAGAACTTTTTTGTCTTCCCTCGAGGCCTATTATATGGGGAAAAAAAAAAAAGCGAAACATTTGAAATTCTAACATTTTTATTTTATTTTTTTTTTTCAACTTCACAGCCCTCTATCTACGAAACCGTGAACACTAGGCTAAAAATATATATCTCCTTTTGTGTTTATCCCATCGAGATCTATAAGATAGCATCCTTGAAATTTTTAAATTCCGACATTGTTTATCCCATCCCCACCTAAACAAAAAAACAAAAAAAAGTTCCCCTGCAAGGGGGTGACGGGAGAGTGGAACCAGGGACAGGTAGATCCAAGTGAGTATTATATTGAAAAAATCTAATCTGAAACTCGCAAGGTGTACTAACCCCTATGCATATGTAATACAGTTTGAGCGGAAAAACGGAACGGGAAATTAGAAATTATTAACTTTTACCGGTATTTATTGATTAAAATGCTTGTGTTCAATACATAAGCTGAAAAAATAAGCATATTGATAAAAATTGCAATGAATTAAGCGAATATATAATAATTTTTGTTAATGAATACAAAAGTGTATTTGTCACTATATCGTTTCGCTTTTCCGCGGAAACTATGCTCCATGTAATATTAGGACATCAAAACATGTGGAATAGAATGCGCAGAAACGCAGAAATCTAGTAAGGTTCAATTAATTTTGTCTTCCGCGTTTTCACATTTCCGCGCTTCATGTAATAGCACCCTTAGGCCGAGTTCATACCTTGACGGAAAAGCGGAAAGCGCAAAAACAGAAGCCAATCGGAACTCGCAGTAATAGGCGATACATTTTGCTTGTCTGCTTCTCTTTTTCCGTGAATTCTGATTGGTTTCCGCTTTTTCGCTTTCCGTTTTTTTATCAAGATGTGAACTCGGCCTACCCATGCAGCGGAATAGCGGAATTTCTCTAACCGCCTGTTTCAGCGACAAAAGGATCAAAATGGATGCTTGATATTCGATCAATCAATTTTGATCATATGATTCTTTTTGTCGTTGAAATAGCCGGTTTGTGTAACTCGTGAAAATTTACCTTAATGCTGAACGAGAGCAGAACCAATCACAAGCGTTCCGCACCAATTGCAGTTGGTG
The DNA here is from genome assembly GCF_000204515.1 of Acromyrmex echinatior. The sequence goes on along the minus strand of NW_011627244.1, from coordinate 422,432 downwards.
TGAAACACTTGTGATTGGTACTGCTCTTATTCCGCGTTATGCTATTCTGCTGCATAGATAGGCACTCTGAGGATTGCAAATTGAGAATTAGAATTCAGCCTAATCCTTAATTTTCAATTCCCAATCTTTAATACGTAGTGTGACACACAAGGATGATATTTCATTTGTGCGTTTTTGTTGTCCGACAAATTTTTCAAACCTATTGATTGACTATATAGGATGGAGAAATCTGAGGACCTCTCTTTTCTGTATGTACATACATATTTGTCGTACGACAAAAATGCACAAATGAAATATCACTTTAAGGCCTATCTTTAGCCAATATTATATGCGTCCGTTTTTTGTCATACGACAAATTTTTTCAAGCCTTTTGGGATGATATTTCATTTGTGCGTTTTCATAAAATATGTATGTACAGGACAAAAAAGTCCTCGGATCTCTCTATCTTGTAGTCAATCAACAGGCTTGAAAAATTTGTCGTACGACAAACACGAAATGAAATAATGGCCTTGATTGACCATAGGCCTGTTCTTTTTAGTTGAACTTTTGCAGCTCATCTTTCTTCCTCTTCTTTCCTCTTAGAGAGAAACGAAAGAAAAATAAACTTATAGGTCTTATAGAACAGAAAGGATCTCTAAAAGGACCTCTTTGCAAAAGTGGATGTAAACAACACAACAATATTCATTTTTTTTTTGCGGTGCTCCTGATGGAAATAAATCGCTAAAATAACTTTAATCTATCAAATTAATAAAGATTTAGACGATTTCAACAATTTATCTCCAGCAAGAGCATCGCATAAAATGGATATTGTTATGTAGTTTACATTCACTTTTAAGGTAAATTTTCAGGAGCTGCTCTAACCGGCTGTTTCAGCGATAAAAAGGGTCACGTGATCATAATGAATGTTTGATATTCATCAATTTTGACCACATTATCCTTTTGTCACTGAAAGTACGATCAACGCGATGTTACAAACGCTTTGAAGTATTTTTTAATTGGTTAGTTTGTAAAATGCTTTCTTCTAATTGGTCCTTCAGAGCATTTGTAGCGAGACTGACCACAGCCTGAAACAACCGGTTTGAGCAGCTCATGAAAATTTACCTTTACAGAGGGCAGTAGTGCGCGGATCGTTTGCTGTTATAGAAAAGACTCTCGTGTCCTCTCTCAGGTTTCTCTCTATTATAAAGTATATGGTTGAAATGTATATACGGAGCGAACGCGCAACGCTGACGGCAATGTTGACGTTTAATTTGTCACGGCGATTCGTACGAATATGTTTTGTGTAGGTTCGACGAATAATGCCAGTGACCTTTTCGTGAATGGTGTGACGCCGCGTGACTACGTCCTCATCGACGAGATCCGCGAGCATCCCACCAAGTTGTGAATATGCAATCTTTTTGTGCACTAGGGCTTTGGCTCGATGCATAACGCGCCATATTGGTTTGAGAAAATATCGTCCAAGTCAGTAGAACCATAGCTGCGTATCATTTTTACATCGCGAATAAATTTTGTTTATCAAACTTATTCCGACGGGTGAAGCTCAACATATCACCGGAAAGAGGGACCCTTGCCGATTTTAAGAACGTTTTAAATCGACCGAATTATAAATATTTCTTCAAGTCAATGGACGATGACTTCGGGTAAATGTCAACAAGATACGTTGACGTTAATTTATCGAATGTTTCCTTTCGTTTTTACTTCCTTATTATTTATCATATATTGTTATATATAACATTAGATTATACTTTATTATATAATATATTTATTAATATTACTTCAATAATTAACTTGTTCCTTTCTAACTTGTGCTTTTACATGAGCGCACTCGCGAGTAATGTATGTGGGTATGCACACGCGCGTGGTGTGTGTGTGTGTGTGTGTGTACGCGCGTGTGTGTGTGTATAAATATAATTATTCCTTTCTTTCATTTATCAATTTGCAATGCTGTAAAAAACAAAATTTTTATTTAACTGTATAGCGAAGCAAATCACTTTTTTTTTTTTAAATGTGCTATTGTTTTAATGTTTTATGTCATTCTCATTTGTGTGATAGTTCTCAAATTTCTTTAAAATTTAATGAACAAACTTTGTCTCAGTAAAGATACATGTAATAGATTTTTCCAATGTTAACAAGTATCAAAACCATGATATATATTTGTAGCTAATACAGAAGATATATAAATTGGAATACATGAAATGAAAATATGTCCGTTATATGTAATATTTGTTAAGTCTGTAATTGTGATTGAAGTACTATCGTTAGTTTTAATATTTATTGTAAGTATATTTTCTTTCCTACTAGGGTGGTAAAAGAAGAAATAGTAGATGACGATGCTCATCTACCATGCTTCAATGGTCGAGTTGTTTCATGGGTAAGATTTAAAAATATTTTTCTTAATATATATTATTTTAATTGTTATTACTAATTATGGCTAAAAATAAAAAATGTCATGTTATATCAGTGTTTCCTTTTTACAAAAGTAGTTATATAATATAATGTTTTTTTAGTATATGTATGAACTTGGTAATGTTTACTTCTTTCGAAAAAAAATTTCATGTGTACGTTATTTAATGAAACGATATTTTGTGACAGTTGGTCTCCGCCGAAGGTAGCAACGTTTCAGATGGCGCGTCTCAATGTACAGACTCTATGGCGCATAGCGAAGCAAAACATGACCGTGTTGATCATGCAATACCTGGACATGGTAATAGAGGAAACGCTCCACTTTCACATGACGACACATTGACGGAAACGGAAAGCATTATAAGTAGTCGACAAGGACATCACTTACATAAAAGTTCGAGACATCATTCAGAAAAATATGAAAAATACAATAAATATAATGGTAAGCAGTATTATTTATTAATATTAATTGCATGTTAATGAATGTTTATTGAATGCAGGATTGGGAACGTTACTTTATAAAAAAAGAAAAAACTCGTTACTGTTACTTTACTATAAAAAATAATGCATTGTCATTACTTAGAATAACAAATCATTATTTAGAAAATAATGATTTGTTATTTTTTTGTAATGTAATTAAAATAAGATATTCAAGATTTAAAAATTACTTATTGTTAATTAATAATCAATATTAATTGTGAGAAATCAATATTGAAACTTAAAATTCTAAACTAATCTCTATACAAGTTTTTCTTTATATCAAACTTATAATCTATATTTACTTAACCTGGATCCCGCCCCCCACCAGTGCAAATAAAATTCAGACCTAGTCCAAAATTTAGTACTATTTTGTTGCTAATTTGTTGCCGCAGGCCGAATTTGTTGCTCAAACCATTTAATAGGAAAAAGAAATAAAGTGGATGAGTTCATGTTAATGGCAAGTTGAATCACCTTAATGGTCTAATAGAAAAAATGTATATAGGTGTGATAATAAAAAAAACGAAATACCAGATTTTGTTATTTTTTATGTTGCTCCAAATAGTGCGAAAAAATATTGAAAATATATTGTTAAATAAATGCCAATACATGTCAGCATTGCGCTTTCGCCGTTACTGAAAATCACATCTACAGAATTTGTTGCTCGCATAAATTTGGTACTAAAATGTTCCTCATAACACATATTATCGAAATATGTCAATATCCAGAATATGGGATATGCTTCGATCGTATATGTTAGAAGGAACATTTTAGTACCAAATTTATGCGAGCAACAAATTCTGTATATATTATATAATTTTTAGTCATGACACTGCAACGCGTGTTGGTGCAGTTTTGATTATTTTTACGAGGCATATTCGGAAAGTAAGGTAATAACATTTTACAAAAATCGAAAAATGAATATTTATTAATAAAACTTATATGACATATTACACAAGTAAAGCACTATTTTTCCATGTAATCGCCATTCAGTTCCAAGCATTTGATGAGCCGTGGTATCAACTTTTTTTTTGTATTCTTGTGTCACACGTTTCTACCGCCACCTCTCTTGACCATTCACGCATGGCATCTTTCACCTCTTCGTCAGTAGAAAAACGTTTCCCTCCCGTGTGTTCTTTCTACAGGATGAAAAGAAAAATCACTTGGTGCTAGGTCAGGACTATGGGCAGGATGATTCAGAATATCCCAAAACTGTTGAAGAGATCGATCGTTTTACTGCGGGGAGTGTGGGGCCGAGCATTGTCATGCAACAGACACGTGCCCTTTGTCAGCTGCCCTCTTCTCTTGTTTTGGATGGCCTGTTGAAACTTTTGGAGAGTCTCGCAGTATCTGTCTGCATTAATGAATTGACCTGGAGTCAAAAAATTGGAGGCAAAACGATCGATCCTCCGCCTCAACAGTTTTGGTTGGGATATTTTGAACCATCCTGCCCGATCTAGCACCAAGTGACTTTTCTTTTCATTCTGTTGAAAGAACAAATGTTTGGAACTGAATGGTGATTACGTGGAAAAATAGTGCTTGTGTAACATGTCATATAAGTTTTATTAATAAATATTCATTTTTCGATTTTTGTAAAATGTGATCTTACGTTCCGAATATGCCTCGTAGATATTTATTTAATAATAATTTTTTCAATATGTTCTCGCACTATCTTGGAATAACAAAAAAGCAAGAAGACTGGTATATTTGATTTTTTGATATCGCACCTCTATATATATATATATTTATTTATTTATTTATTTATTTATTTATTTATTTGTGGGGTCTAGCTTGTCATTAGCCTGTGCGTGCGCGTATACGTGTGCGTGTGCGTGTGTTTATAGACTCCCCATTTTTTCTTGCTACGGTTGGAACAACAAAATTTGCTGTAGAGCAACAAATTAGCAAACAAGATAGCACTACATTTTTTATCATATCCCAACTCGATGAGGGGTGGAAAGAGCGATTCAAGTTAATAGAGGAAAATTAATTTATACTTATATCTAATAAATCTTCAATAATTCTTTATATTAATTTTTTTTTAATATATGCTTGTCTTTAAGAAATTAGAATAATAATTAACACAAACGTAAATTTTATTAAAAATTTTTATTAAACTTTTTGTTTTTAAATATTAATATGTTATCATTACGACTACATTCCAATATTCACTACTAATACTGAAAATTTATACTTTATGTTATGTATTCGTACATATAAAACATATACATCACAAGAGATATACACGGTGTCTCATCACTGATAAATATTTTAAACACAGATTTTTTGTAAAATTTTAGTATGAAAAGTCTAATACGTACGAAAATGTATGAAAATATCGATGTTTGATTTTTTCAAATAGGAAGTGTTCAAAAACGAATGATGGAACCAGAATTTCGTGCGCTCAGGGATATCAGTGAAGATGTTGAATTTTGTTATTGTCAAAAACATAAAATTCAGAGAACCTTCACACTGGCCCATCTTACCATACTCGAGCGCGCGAAATTTAGATTTAAAAAATTTAGATTAAAAAATTATGAATGACGCTCCGTTCATAATTTTTAAACTCCTCCCATTTGAAAACTATCATAACCTCATTTTGATACTAATCTTTTCGTCTTAAAATATCACAAAGGATCTGTCTTTAAAATATTTATTGTCAACGATGGGACCCTGTATAATAATCTTTTAATTCTTGCAATGCATTATTGTAGGACTCCGGATAAATGGTCATTCGAAACATCGCTCTGGTCATGGATATGAAACCGCTTCCATCTTAAGTTCAGATCTAGAAACGACAACGTTTTTAGAGTCCGACGACGATGCTAGTAGCCGTATCACGTCAACAACAGGTCGACATACCAATATGAGTAGTACGGTCGACAGGGGTACACTTGGTAAGAGAAATATTATTCGAGAAGATATTTTTTTCAAAGGAAAAAAAATGGAATTTTGACCACAGACGAATCTTTTATCTTATCAGGGCATGTATCATATGTATAAATTTTTCTGTACAGATCGACGTCGACCGCAAAGAAAACGGCGACACAGATTACCACCTATGTCTCGAACGTCGTCATTTAGTAGTATTACTGACAGTACAATGTCTTTAAATATTATAACTGTTTCACTAAATATGGATACTGTTAATTTTCTTGGTATTAGTATTGTCGGTCAAAGCAACAAAGGTGGAGACGGTGGTATATATGTCGGTTCAATAATGAAAGGGTTAGTATAGCGTATATATATATATGAGAGCAAATCAATAAGTTTTTAGAAAAACATAGTAAAACATATTTTTTTTTGATCGATTTTTATTCTCAACATAGTCTCCTTTCAGCTCGATACACTTGATCCAACGATTCTCCAACTTTTTCAAGCCATCCGAATAATATGATTTGTCCAATCCTTCAAAATAAGCCTCTGTTTCGACGATGAGCTGCTTTCTGGTGGTGAATCTCTTTCCTCCGAACCATTTCTTCAGGTTTGGAAACAGGAAATAGTCGCAGGGGGCTAAATCTGGCGAATATGCTGGATGGGGAAGCAATTCGTAGCAGAATTCATTGAATTTGGCCATCGGTGTCGGGCATGTATGAACCCGTGCATTGTCTTGATGAAAGAGCACTTTCTTCTTCGCCAAATGAGGACGTTTTTTTCTTTAAAATGTTGTTGAAATGTGGTTTCCCAATAAGGCTGCGCAGTAATCGCCATTGATCGTTTGCTTCGACCGAAGGTAATCGATATGAATTATACCGCGTGCATCCCAAAAACTGTGATCATCATCTTTCCGGCCGACTTTACGGTCTTCATCTTCTTCGGAGCTGTTTCACTCGGTGAAGTCCATTGTTTTGACTGTTCTTTCATCTCTGGTGTGAAGTAATGGATCCATATTTTGTTCACAGTAATGAATCGACGCGAAATTCATCTGGATTACGTTGAAACATCTCCAAACTTTGTTTTGAAATCGTCACATAATTGGGCTTATGGTCCATAGTGAGCAAACGCGGCACCCATCTTGCCGATAGCTTTTTCATATCCAATTGTTCGTGCAAAATTGAAATCACTCTACCATGTGATATGCCTGTGGCCTCAATAGGCTCGCGCACTTTCACTCGTTCGATCAGTCAAAACAATATCGTGGACTTTATCGATGATTTCCGGCGTAGTAGCCTCAATTGGATGTCCCGAACGAGGTGCATCACATGTGGATGTACGACCACGTTTAAATTCATTCACCCAATTGTATACAGTCGCAAACGCTGATGCAGATGTGCTATGAACATTATCCAACTCGGCTTTGATTTCTTTCAGCGTTAAACCTTTAATATGTTGATCGAAACTCGCTTTTTTTCATTTTGCAAAAAATACAAAGGTTTAATCATCTACAGAAATGAAATCACGCGATGAATTCCGTTCAAAATTTGTAATCAGTTGAAAGATGCTACTTGTCAAAAAGTAATGTGACATGACACTGCGAGTACCCTCTGATAGATTTTCTAAGAACTTATTGACTTGCCCTCCTATATATGTGTATGCGCGTGTGTTGTATGTTTATATTCTCCTTCAGTTACATTAGCAAGTATACGTATCTTTATCAGTTTTTTTGTTCTTTCGTCCCATTAATAATTTTAGTAGAATGTACGTCTTTCTTAAACTATTGCATAAATTTAAATGCGAAACATAATCGAGTTTTCTTAATAATAATTGGAGATTGCAATCTGTGTATTGAATTACATGGGAACAGCAGATTCTGTCGGTTTTTATTTATATTACTTTTGGATCTTTAAAAGTTTTTTTGCATATCAAACATTTAAATTATATAGTAGACCATATACAATGTATTGTAATAATATATCGTTTATTATACTATGACTTGCTCGAAATAGGGGAGCGGTTGCTTTAGATGGTCGAATAGAACCTGGTGACATGATTCTTCAAGTCAATGATATTAATTTTGAAAATATGTCCAACGACGAAGCAGTAAGAGTATTGCGTGAGGTAGTGCAAAAACCAGGGTAAGATATCTTTATAAAATATAATAACATTATTCATTGGCAAAACTGGCGCATTCAATGCTCTTTAAAGCCGTCGTACACAAATCGACGTAAAGATGTATAATAAAAATACAAAAGCGAGTTAAACATCGAAATCCTCAATATATTTTATTGTCCTATTTATAAAATATGCATTGGGTATTTTATCAATTGAGATTGAGAATCTTACTGTTACATTCAGATTAGATTAATTATAAAACGGTTTTATGCATTGAAAACGCACTAGTTCTACCAATGAAAAACACTGTAAGACTTAATATATAAAGTAAAATTATATTGCTATATCTTATTTCCTTTTTAGACCAATAAAACTCGTCGTTGCAAAATGTTGGGATCCAAATCCAAAAGGTTATTTTACGATACCACGTACAGAGCCGGTACGTCCCATAGATCCTGGTGCGTGGGTAGCGCACACGGCCGCTATAAGAGGCGAAGGTTTTCCGCCTCGTCCACCAAGTGCCACAACATTAACTTCAACTTCGAGCAGTCTTGCGAGTACATTGCCAGATACTGAACGTAAGTTACAATGCAATGTAAGAAATTCAATAGATATATCGAATTAATTAATAGTAAATTTTTGTTGTCGAGAAAGAGAGAGAGAGAGAGAGAGAGAGAGAGAGAGAGAGAGAGAAAGGGTGGCGGGGGATGTCTTTATGACAAATCCTCGAATCAAAAAATTTAACGAATCTCTTTCAGAATAAAATTCCATTTCAAATTAAATGATAAAATTCTTTGCTATTTATGTACTGTGTTTGTAAGAATGTGATTTCTGTACTTTATCTTTGATGACTTTCAACTCTGAAATCAAATCACTCAAGAAGTCGAATAAACAATTATATACTGTCTATGTCAGATCTTGCGTTCTTTTCAGGACCTTTGGAAGAGCTTCACTTGACTATTCATACCGATATGCCGACAATAGTACGAGCGATGGCTCGATCTGACTCTGGCTTAGAGATACGCGATCGAATGTGGCTAAAAATTACTATTCCAAATGCATTTATTGGCGCGGATGTCGTGGACTGGCTGAACACGCACGTGGAAGGATTTCTTGATCGACGCGATGCCAGGAAATATGCATCGCTCATGTTAAAAGCTGGTTACATTCGACATACAGTGAACAAAATTACATTTTCCGAACAATGTTATTACATATTCGGTGATCTGTGTTCAGCCATGAGTAATATGAAACTAGATAATGATACAGTTAGTCCATTGCCACCACCAAGCGCTTGGGACATGCCTTATTCGGGAACATACGCACCACATTCGGCAACAGGTTACAGTCCCATGCCATTTAATTTTACAAATGAGCCCACCGTGTACGGTTATCATCGAGAAGAAAGCGTGCATAGTGGTTCGGGTAAAGTTTATTATTCTTTATAAATGAAGCAATTTTTCCCGCGCGCGCGCGCGTGTGTGTACATTACTGCTCATTAATTTCAATACAGCACGCAGAACATCGATTTTTCGAAAAATAATGAACAAAAGATTCAAATTTGTGATGAATATATAATAGGTTTATTTAGACAAATAAACATGTTTTACTCATACATATTATTTAAAAACACGAATCTTGGAGTCTTGATTTTCTTAAATTTTTCTCATCAAAATATCCACCCTTAGCAGCAATCTCGCAGCAACAAACGCAGAACATTCTATCGGTCTAAAGTTTCAACTCTGATTATAGCTCAGTTCTCTTGTAGCAACTCTCAAAGTAATTTTAACTCATTATTTGCATATCTTGAATATACTATCTAGATGATCCTAAAGGAGTTCAATTAGATTGCAATCAGAATTCTGTTTAGCTGTGAGTAATATGAAACTAGATAATGATACAATCGTGTACTATAGCACCTTTTGTTGTTTTGACTAAACATACTTTTTACAAAGACTAGAAGTATATTTCGGATCGTTATCCTGCTGTAGTATGAAATCATGATGGGTGATAGTACGAAATCAATTGGATGAATGTCAGAAGAATTGATATGGTGCATCAGGATATTGTGGTAGGCCTTGGAGTACCTGATTTGATTTTTACTAAATCATCAATTACATCATCTCCGAAACATCCTCGGACCATAATAGAACTATCTCCTCCATCTCTGGTGGAAAAATTTTACTTAAATTATTCCACGTTTTGGAACACTTTTAGAAAATTTTTAGTATAATTTCAACAATTTTTAATTGAAAAATTCATTTTCAGTAAAATTTCAGAGAAATTTTAGTTCAATTTCAGTGAAATTGTTCAGTATGTTACCTGTAAAATTCACTTTCAGTGAAATTTTAATAAATTTTCAGCAATTTCACTGAAATGTTCTAAAACATGGAATAATTTCAGTGAAATTTTTTCACCAAGATAAAATTTCGTTCATTGACAAGTATGCACAAGCAGGAAGCACAACGAACGAACTTGCGCCTCTTGCATCCAAACACTTCAAACTGCGATTTGTCTGTGAAAAATCACTACTGACTAATTATCCAACTTCTGTTTTTTATCTCACAATATCTTCTTCTTTTTATTAATGAATCTAAGCAATAGTTTTCGGGCTGCAACATATCCCTTCAAGCTGCGAGGCGGCATTTGATGGTCACAAGTGTAACACGTTTTTTTTCCTCGTTTCCATCAGAGTAGCACGGATATAATGGGTTGTTTGGAATCTGACTCTTTTGAAATACATTTTGATAAACTTCTATCCTCATGTTTTTTAGTCACTCGAAGTTGTCTATAGATCATGGTCGATCACGTACATGTTTGTAAAATGTTCTTGTTTTCATCAAATCTCTTAAAGGTAAATTACAAACCACCTTGCAAGAGAAACCTTCTCCAAGCGAGCAATTTCTCCACGCGAACTATATCGCTGCATTTCTTAATCTTATCTATAGCAGATAGCCGCTTTTCGAGTAATAATTTCTTCCTAGAAGCCACTTATGATTGATTGAGACCAATTTTCACAAATTTTTCACACAATACAAGGCGAACATCACTGAAATTTTTTCATTGATATGTGTGACGGATCCGATTTCAGAACAATATTTGGACACATGTAATATCATTATGAGCATTTCGTAATTTTGCGCGCGTATTTGTTTTATTTCCAGGAATCGATTACTACTCTGACTGTTAGTCCCGCTTCTTTGAACACTATTTTCAACTATTTTTTATATAAATAACATATGTATGCATTATGTATATACATATATGTACACTGAGAAAAAAATAGCCTAAATGTAAATAAATATTTATTTGAATACTACCAACTAAACATAACAAACTTATAATAAATAAGTATCTACTTAATAAAAAGAAGTGATTGTTGAAACAAATTAATGTTTTTGGTACCAAATAAATATATTTTTATGTTTAACAAATATATAGTTGGTACTATTTAAATGAATATTGAAATTTAGGATATTTTTTTCAGTGTGTGTGTGTGTGTGTGTGTGTGTGTGTGTGTGTGTGTGTGTGTGTGTGTGTGTGTATGCGTGCGTGCGCGCACATACATGCGAAGCATGCGAATGAAAATTTATAACAGGTAGGCTCATTTCTGTGCCAAACACACATTTATCCTTTACAGAGAAATCAACGAATCTGAAAATATATTGAAATTAATGAGCAGTAATGCATGTTACACATGTATATATGTATGTATATACATAACAAGGTTACCACAGCCTGAAAAACCGGCAAAAATTAAGGGAAATTGAAATTGGTAATAGAAAACCGGGAAAAATCAGGGGAAAATATAAAAAAGTTTGGAAAAATTTCGAAATTTGCTCACAATTTCCTTAAACTGTTGCTATTCCAAATAATTGTTATAATTTTTTAAATATTATATCTGATGTTTATACTGTTTATAGTCAAATACGTTCAAAATTTGTGCACTTTAAACGATTTTAACAAAATAATTAAAATTTAAATTTTATTCAGTATTTTTATTTGATTTCTCTTTTTTGTTATAACTGCATTCTTTTTTTCCAAAACTAATTTATTTTTTATTAGCTTGAATTTGCACTCAAAATTTTACTATGCTACTAAACTTTTTTTACATTGTTTTTAATAATATAGACTAGCTTTCTTACAATTTCTTGAGTCTAAATATTAAAATTTACATATTTTATGTTAATGATGGAAAATTTTCCATTCTCATCTGGAAAACGTGGAAAAGTTAGGGAATTTTTTAAATATATATATATATATTTCACGGATGTCTATTGATATTGACAGGTGGTAGCAGTGCGGGTAGCGAACGCATTTGCAAGGAACCTATTCACGATTTAAAGTCATGTTCTTCAGCGTCCGAATCAGAGCTGCAAAATCCATCGATACCATCGATGCCAAATAAAAGTTCCGGCAATGGTAATGGATCGAACGGAAAGAGATCGAACGGAAGCCGCAGTCGTTCGAGTGGTTCCGAACAATCTGTTCAAACAGGAACAGGGAATCAGCAGAATCAGCAAGACTTATCTGGTAGTAGACAGTCATTTCGCATTGCGATGGGAAATCCTTGTGAATTCTTTGTCGATGTTATGTAGATGTGTTGTAAATAGAGAAAAAGAGAGTTAGATACACGTATAATGCAGAATATAAAGCTAAACACATTGTGAATGAATACTTTGAATAATTTTACTTGAGCACGTTAAATCGCCATACTATGCTTGTAAAGTAAAGAGATTATTATGCTGATAAACATCTGTGTCGAAAATTTCTCTTTTTCTTTTTTAATTATATCTCGAACTTTTTCAATATTTCTATTTTTGTTTTCGTATTCTGAGATAAAATAGTAATTATCATGAAACTATCATGCACTGCATGGTTGCTAACGCTTTTTTAATGTTCAAAGTATTTATTCACTAATTCCATCTATATCAGATTTGAATAAGATCTAAACATTTTTTAAATTCATTTGTACAGATCTTTATATATTTTATTATTCATTTGCATTTTGCATAGTAGCATTTTATCTACAAGAAAAATTTATTTTAATAAAGTTATGTTGAGCTATATTTTGCATGTAACCGCGGTGTATATACATATTAAAATATGATTTGAAAGAGTAAATCTAGATCCAAAATTTTGCTTTAAGGGGCTGTAAACCATAAAAGAAATTATAGCTATAAGAAATTAACCAATTACACTTGATTATTTTCCTCATACTCGACTGTTATTAGTTAATTTCTTACGGCTAATTTTACAAGCAGCTTCTTAAAAGTCAAAAGCCGCTTCTCAAAGTTGTGGATCTAGAGTTACAACGTAAAATTCTATTCGAGTAAATGAGCGATAAAAACGCAAACCTGTTATTCTATAATCAAAATTAGTGACAAAATTTACAAGTATTTGTTCCCTTGCGACGCCTCACATGTAAAATTTGACATTTTTTGTTTTCTCTTTCATTGGTAGTATAAATAAATTAATAGTATAAATAAATATTTCTCTAATGTTACTTATCGTTTAATAATACACAAACAATTTTATATATTACACGTATAAAATGTTTAAAAAGATGTTTTATGCAATATTAGGTATATATTAATACGAATGAACTTGTATCTCCTTCCGCCTCGAAAGAAACCGAGATAAACGTATAGTATCAAAAGTAAATCGTCCCAAATAATGTTTATCGTCTTTCTGCATGACGTTATTTTAAAAATTTTCAATAATCCATTTTCTGTTATCTATTTATATAAATAAATATAATAAAACTATATATAGATATTTTAAAGGAAATGTAAATATACGCGCGCGCGCACGTGTGTGTGTGTGTGTGTGTGTGTGTGTGTGTGTGTGTGTGTGTATAGTATTGCAGAGACACAATTAATGTAATAAGTATCTTTTCTACTATAATGTTTTGTTATCGTACATTTACAATTATGCACGCTTCATTACGCAAGTGTAATTATATGGTTCCTTTATATTATAACAGCACGCTCGCACAAGGCATAAAGCACAAAAATGAACATGTAAATAACACACGGTTTGCCTCAACTGCAAATAATACTGTTAGAATTTGTAAGAATCCTCTGCACATGCATGCACTTTTTCCCGCAAGAGTCAGCATATACATATTTCTCATAAAAAAGTGAGTCAAAAATGTCAATAACAAAATGTTATAATAGTTTTTAAACGATGTGCGAGCCTTTGAAAATACCCAATCATAGGACATAAAGTTCGCGCTGTCAGATGCGACCGGCCGCGCGAACGTTTTTAATTGACAGATACCGATAAACGGCACGGTATTGTCGAACGAGTATTGCAAAGGTTTCGTGAAATTTCTATTAACATCTATTCTCAAATTGAAATTCAATTTAATCGATGCAAGTAATTATCAATTGCAAATTCGGTACAACGTCGTTTATCTCAGAATTTTTGAAGGATTTTGAGGACATTTTAAGTAATAAATAAATTTTAAAATTTCGTTCATTTCATTTCCTAAATATGAAATATTTGTTTATACCAAATACGCATTTTAAATGTGAATTTTTTCTAATATTGTTTGTGACAGAATAAAATTTTGGAAATATCTGTCGATTGATGTTTTTAATATTATTTGTTTGGATAAATTAAATTAATATTAATTTCATTTATAAATTTATTTGTTTATGTTACTTAAAACATATTTCAAAAATCTTTTTTATTGATATAAATGATGTTTTATTGAATTTGCAATTGACAATGATTTCTCTCTCCCCCCCTCTCTCTCTCTCTCTCTCTCTCTCTCTCTCTCTCTCTCTCTCTCTCTCTCGATTAAATCGAATTTCAATTTGAGAATACCGTAGAAAATGTTAATAAAAATTTCATGAACCTTTACAATATTCGTTCGGTAATACCATGCCGTTTAACGCAGTATCCGTCAATCAAAGCATTCGTGCGGCCGATCACTTAATTATGCGAATTTCAAGCACTAATTGGATATTTTTAAAGCCCATACATCGTTTAAAAACTGTTGATATTACAACATTTTACTATTGACATTTTCGACTCATCTTTTCATGAGGAATATGTACATGCCAGCTTTTAAGGATGGTCTGAATCATTCTGTATATCTATTAATATCATTCAATTGATTGCGTTTTAGGATTGTCTACGACAATGGGACAGCTATTTCTTTAAAATTGAGAAGATGTTTCTAAATATCTAGTAATTCAATCTTTTCAATTAAATATTTTGAACATTTCTCGACATCTCTGTAGAAATGTTTTTCGCGAAAAAGTGTTCGTGTGTAAAAATTGTCGACTCGTTAGAAACTGATTTAAGTACACGAGTGACAGACTTTTATATTGTGTAAAGTTATTATATCTACATATTTTCAAAAATTAGTCTTTACATTATGCGACATTGTACTGACTCGATGAACTATACATACATATATAGAAATTATGTCATCATAAATGTGCCATCTTATCAGTGTTACAAAAAAACTACGAGATTTATAATTTATATAGATGCTTGTGCATAGGTTACTATAGTCTTCTTAAATTATGTTTATCATTATTATCTCTTACATGCATAATTCACATAGTGAACAGATTACATATATGTTTCATTTAAGTGTTTTTAAGTGTGTTTTACGTATAATATCAAAGTATATTCTTTCTATTTATGCCTTGCCGTTACATTATGTCAACTTTATTTGTCGCATTTTGTTACGAAGAAAATCCTTTTCCATGCTCGATTCGATGCTACAGTAAGAAGAGTTACACTTAATGATTTACATTACTATCGTCGTACGCCAACTTTGAACCTATAGGACTTGATAACTTTGTACAGTATACGTTAAAGAAATGTTTTTTTTTCTTTCTACTGACGGCATTAATATCGTTGAGATATCCTTAATTTTATTTACGTTGCGTACACACTATTATACTCGTGTGGAGAGCAACAAAACAGATGCGATAGTCGCTGTGCGTTCAATGTTCCACTGTACATACGACGAGTTGGTAATAACTAATTAATATAGCTTCACGTATATTTATTGATTAATAATTCGCACATATATTCAAATACATTTATTTAAAGTCTATGAAATATTTTTACGATATAAAAATTAATGATATTTTAACGGAAAGATAGTTTTTATTCTTCATTATATCAAGTCTTTCCAATTTTATTGTATCATTCTGTTATACATCGTGAAGCTATATAAACATTGCAATGTAAACGTCATGCAATTTTTCTAATTGATATACAATATATTGTTGACATTTTATTTACGTAAACAATTGTATCGACTAAAAGTAATTTTACAAGCAGAGAATATAATTACTTTCTAAAATCCCCAATTTTTATGAATGAATGCATTTCTATCAATTATATTTCTGTCAGTTTTGCGAAAAATTGCATATGAAACGTTCAACTTTCATTGAATTATGTACGTAAATATTTGCATAAATGCAGACGACTTAATATATATATACACACACACACACACACACACACATATATATATATACTGTATGATATATACATGTTACATATTATACAATATAAATTCCATATTTCATATCTAGCTTATGTTGCAGACAGACAGTGCAATACATTTTACAAATCATTTTTTTATAATTAAATTTTAGAATCACGTTTTTAAAAATCGTTTGTTATATTCGCGAATATATTATAATTGTCAATTATATTAAGCAATTATATTGCAGCATAGTCGCATAAACGGAATAAGATTTTGTGTAGATTTATAAAATTTTATCTCGTATGTTAAAATCTTTTATTCTTTTTGTGAAAAGTTTATATTACTTCATTTGTTTGTAACATCTTTCTATTCTGAAGAATAGGAAACTATCTTTCTATCCTGAAGAATAGAAAATGTATTTTCGATATACATATATTATATCTTTAGTATTGTACATACATTGCACCACGCCTCAGATATATAACCGAGTCATTTTTGTGCCTTGTGCTGCGTTGACGAAACACGCAGGGCGACGTATGCACGAGGAGAGTCATACACAAACTAGTGATTTGGACAACAATAGCAGAGACGATATCTGTGAGTCTATCTTTATTTTATCACGACACATATTTGCCCCTATATTCACTATATTTTTCTCAAATACCTTTTTTAAACTGTTTTTATTTTTATACTCTTTCGCGGTGTCAATTTATATCAATAAAATCGATCGTTGTACATAGCTAGTCAAAGCAATACGTTACATCATCTTCCTTACGCTTATATATGTATTTAATTAGAAATATTAATTGGATTATAAGCTGGTTATAAATGGCAGATAACTTTCTCTCTTTCATTGTACATTATAAACATTAAACATAGTGTAAGTTTGGAATGCCTTACCCACTTGTATACAAAGTATATCTAGTTTGCAACTGTGTACACACATGCACACGCGCACACACACACACACACACACACACATACACGAATATATTGTGTTGTGCATATCGAAATTTTATAGACAAAACAATCATATGTTGTGTGTTGTATAGCAATATAAAATGATTTTGTTTTCTTTGCAGATGAAGAAGACATTTTGGAATACCAGTTTCTACACAAGTGAAAAAACTTTGTTAAAGTATACGTACGGATAATAACGTGATCAATCGAATGAGTGGTCAAGGTATATTTCCATTTCGTTAGTTGAATGGAAGTATTACACGTGAAACGTATATTTATATATTTAATAGGCCAATTTTGATAAAATATAGAAAGTAAAAATATTAAGACTCGTAATTATGATATATATATATATATATATATAACGGCTATACATAATAAAATTATGACCATAATGGTCATCGTGGTAATTAAAATTTGTTTGACAATTTTGCAACACCTACATAAGTAATTCTCCGACTCGAATGATAACGCGCGATAAAATTTTACAATTTCTATTTTCTAATTGAAAAAATTAAAGAGGAGTGAGGAAGAAAGGAAGAAGAAAAAAGGAATGAGGAAAAATAACAAAATACGGTCCATATGTATATGTATATACATATTAACTAAGAGAAAAACACAATTATTTATTGTACAGTATCTCATCTTACAATATTGTATTATAACTGAGATCAGTTTTTAGAGTTGATGTACTTTTTCCTTAAATTTCAATTTTTACAAATCAATATGAATATATCATCATAATAGTGTATAAATAAATCGTTAAAACAGAATTGTTTTTATAAAGAAAAACACTGCTTATTTATGTAAAATAATGTACGTATCGCACGCAAGAAATTTATTTCTTAATACATTGATTGATATATATATATATCAATCAGTGAGGCTTGAAGTAATGGAAACCAATTGTGAGAGTGACAGTTATATGAATATTGAGGATGTCTGCCTCACTTCAATATAACATATTAAAGCGAGGCAAACGTCCCCAATACGTATATAGCTGTCATTCTCGCACACAGTCGCACGGTTTCCCACCGCCACATATTGGCATAGAGAAGGCTGATTCCAGTACAATATGTATAGAGCTCATCACTAGCATTAATATACATATATGTATATAATCTAAACAAAGAATTTCAAAAATTGCAAATGTTCAAGTGTTAACCAATTACTCATTTCTCCCTAACCGCAAGTTTATATACATATATAAATATATTACAGATACAGGAAGCTCGAGTTTATTAACTTTAAACAAAGTACAGTATCATTCGATAAATTTGTAAAATCAGCTTAAAGATAGAGAAAAGTATCAAGATTTATAGATAAAAACATCTATCAAGGCTGCTCGTATTTACTGTCACTTTCTTTATCCGACTTCCAGTTTTTCCGTAAAAAAAAACTGCAAAAGCTCACATTTTGTCCTATAATACCGCTCTCTCTTCTCCGTTCCCTCTCTCTCTTCCTCTATTAGATATTTCCAAATGATACATATAATGCGTATCCAATGAATAAATTAAAAAATTTATATTTCTCCATATTTTATATATTTCTAGAAAATGCTGGAAATCTTAAAGAGTACGCTTGAGAATGTATTGTGTCATTCATAACAAATGAAAGAATACTGTGATAGGGATAAATCGTATCGATAGAAACTATGTATTATACATGTATGTACATATATTAGAGGTGTGCGAATTAATTTGAATTCGAATCGAATCACAATGGATTCGATTGGTTTTCGAATCTGAGAGAGAGATTCAAAACCGAAAAGTTCGAAAGTTCGAATCATCGGTTCGGAACACTCGTCTATTTTATTTCCTTCATTTAAGCACGATTCTTTTCTATACATAGTCTGTCGCACACAGACGCGTCGACGTGTTACGCATGGAAAGAAACGACGCGATAGCCAAATTAGACTCTTATTCAGAAAAGTCTAATTGGCTAACGCGTCGTCTCTTACCACGCGTAACGCATTGACGATTGACGCGTCCTGTGTGCAACAAATCTACATTCTGCGACTAATCTTGTAACAATTTTCAGCGCATACCAATTTTCATGCATGCGCATACGCTTAATCATCGCGTGTCGTCAGTTATCATTGGACTCTATTGGCTGCGATCTATTGGACTCTATTGAATACGATCCAGAGAGTACGAATTTATTTTCAATTCAAATCTTTTTAAATAAATAAGAAAATGAATCATTTTCAACATACAGGTATTATTACCAAAAAGTATTATTTTTAGTATATTTATGTCACATTATTAACTTTTCGATATACTTGTACATTCAAAATAAGTTTCTTTCAACTTTTTAAAGTTTTTTTTTTCTTAGCTGACGTCAGAGTGTGTGAAAAATTTATTCGAATTCGATTCGTTTTCGAATAAAAAATATTCGATTCAATTCGATTCGATGTAAAGATTTCAAATTCCAATTTGAAATCTTTACATCGAATTCGACTTCAACTTTACAAATGCTTAATTCGCACACCTCTGGTACACACACGCACGTGCGCGCGCGCGCGAACACACACACACACACATTTTTTTTACCATACCGAACATTTGCTTACAGGATTCATAGGGGAACCAAGAGGGCAATTGAACACCTGAGCAAAGTCTTTCGAATTGGAAAGCGTGCCGATCACTCGAAATCTACCGGGTGAATGTAAAGATGTTTTCAATTTATTTCTCGTCGCTTCGGGACGCATCGAACCACACCACACTTGAGCAAAGTTCAGAAAGAATAATTGTTTACCCGTCATAGTCATTCCGGGTAGAGTTTCGTCTTCCTCTTCGTTTGAACTTAGCCATCTCTCATACGCCTGCAAAGAAAACAAACTTTCTATCATAGTTCCACCAATCGGTGAAACTAGATTTTTTTTTATTCAAATTAGAGAAGGAAAATTTGTGGAATTACTCTAAATGCCTGTTTAATACCGCCGTTATCGGCAATATTTTCACCTTGCGTATTAACACCATCTATCTGCATTCCAACTTCTGTCACGGTATAATTTGCATATTGATCTACAAAGAGGAAGATCTCGATTACAAAGGCAAAAGCATCCGATTATAATAGATCTTTCTATGTCTATTGCGCGTTTCACGCGTTTCGATTGATCAAAGAGAAAATTTTCTCTTTTCATACCAATCAGACATTGTGCTCGCCGATGAAAACCATCAACCGCCTCGTCTTTCCACCATCTATAAAGATTCCCATCTTTATCAAACAATCTGCCTTTATCGTCAAATCCATGAGTAATCTCGTGTCCAATTACGACACCAATCCCACCGTAATTTAAACTTCGTGGAAAAAATCTATGATAAAAAGGTGGCTGTAATATGCCCGCTGGAAACACTAAAAGAAAAAAACAGAATAAAAGTTTTAGATAGTTTAGGGAGTGATTTTTAAACGCAAAATCATGAAAAAAAGATAAAAAGATACGGATATAGCTTCCTCTCAAATAATAAACTGACTTATCTGATTTTTATTGCGACTGTAGTAAGCGTTGACGACCGCTGGAGCAGTGTTCGTGTTCCACAAAGTTTTATTGACAGTATTGCCAAGGTGAGCTTGTTCGACTCTGGTTAAATGTTGCAAAATATTTAAAGTATTCTCGAAGTACTTGTCTGGTCGAATTACAACCTGGGTTAAAATAATATTAATTATATTAGCAATTCATTCCCATTTTGTAATCATGCTTTGTTACGTGTCGTTATGGTGTGTCTCAACAGATATTTTATATGTGAAGATACGTTACATCTTTATAACGCTCGTTCAGTAGACGTGGTTGTAGGATAAAGTCCGGATAGCCGATTCTCAGCGACATAGAGTTTACTTTTTCAGTCGCCAAGCACTTTGTTTCGTCGTCGATCCAACTAGTTTTATCTAGCAGCTCTCTAAAGGATCGCTGTATCTCTCGAGTCATCGATAATGTCTGTCGTGATAAAGGAAAACATTCCCTGGTTCATATATTTAATAGAAAAGAGAGATATCCCGTTTCTCTTTTTCTTTTACTAGTTATTTGCTAAATCGCAGTACTCGAGCATTCTCAAGTCAAGAAAGATACTCACATCGTTTTTACTGTTTTTGTCAAAATATTTTTTAACAAACATCGAACCAACGGCCATATCCATATTAGAATTAACTTGGGTTACGCAATTTTTCCATCTCGACGGCGCTTGTTCTCTACCGAACAGAATGTAGTAAAACTTTTGTTTCACTTGCTGAAAACGATCGTCCAAATTGTTTACTCTGTGTCTTACAAATCTCCATAAAAGATAATTTGCCACTGTTCTGAAAGTAAGAAACAGATTAATCGTAATGTTTTGCACATCTGTGTTAAATATGCAAAAAAAAAAAATAAAGTCTTATTGCTCCTGCACGCTGGCCGCGCGGCAAGCGTTTCCGCGTCCAGTGTGCAGAAGTCATTAGATCAAAAGAAGGATCAAGAAAAATAAAGGCTGTGTTCGGTTTTAATTGTACTGCAAAAATGACGTCAATACAATGTACTGCCATAGTTGTTCTGAAATTACTATCTTTGTTGCCAGCACAAATGTTACAGTATAACGAATATTTCTGTAGTAGTTTCAACAATCAGTGAATAAATTTGTTCAGCGAGATCATTGTAAATGAAGATATATATGGATAAGATATATATGGAAGATATATAATGGATAAGAAAATTAAAATGTCAATATGTACAGCTATGGTAGAGGCTACAATTGATATTAGTAGTGACAGTAATAGTTCTTCAGACGAAGACTTCTTTCCAAAGATTTATATTTATTTATATTTTATTTTATTTATTATTTTTTATCATTTTTTATTATTATAATATTATATTTAATATTATATTTTTATTTTATTATATTTTTTTATTTTTGTATTATATTATATTTATTATAATATTATTATTATTATATTTTTTATTATTTTTTAAATTATTTTTTATTTTATTATGATATATTTTATTTATTTTTATTTATATTTTATTTACTACTTTTCATTTTACGTGCATCTTTTTCAGTTAAAGTTAGTGTATATATTAAATTCGTTTCCTCGTCAAACAGTTTTACTTCTTTTGTATTCTATGCGACGCCATATTTACACTGCGACTACTGCAGTTTGTAAGCAGCTACAATGATCGCAGTGCAAATATGGTTAATGTTTATGACGTCATTGGAACTAGACGATGGAACTAGATGCTCGCAGCATGCCAGCTAATACTGCCAACTAATAACTGAACGAATTTTTAATACTATCAGCAATGACAGTGCATATCTGAACACAGCCAAAGTTGCAACATATAAAATTTGTAATAAGTATACCTAGGTTGTGTCTTTGAAAGTAAAACAACCAAATCTTGGATGTATTGCAATGCAAAAACGACAACTGGCTCGAAAAAATGTATCGGTCGAGCCAAGACGATCGACAAATAAAGACACCAATCGATTTGCGGCACAAGTGCTCTCAGTTTACCTACACTCATTCGTTGATAGAGCTCTGAAGAATTTCGTCTTTCATCCGGTGACGATGTAATCTACGAGATTCGAGATCAATCAGTGATCCTGAACAGAAAACGATAATAAATAGAGGAGAAAGTGATACATACTGACGCGAGTTGCGTTTCGAATTCGATTAGCTCTTCGACATCAATGGTCGCATTATCTGAGGATGCACCAAGTAAGATTACGATTCCCATTAAGTAATCCTTGTATGCCTTGAGGTAAATCGCGTTCGATGATTGAAGGAAATAATCCTTTGTAGGAAGTCCGAGCGATGTTTGATCAAACTGCGAACGAAATATTTCTAATGTTAGCTTCTGTGGCAAGACGAGATACGAGAATTATACGATATGGCGAATCACACTCTGTTACCTGTATCACGTACTTGTCGCTGTTTTTAATATCTGGACCTACCCATTCTGAGATTAATACTTCATTATTGTATAATCGAAGTTGTGCGGTCAAGCGAAGCCAGTCGAATTTGTCGGGATCCCAATTTGATTTTAGAATTGGCCAACCACCAAGTTGATCCAAAAGGCGGATAAGTGGTCGTTCCATACGTTGCTCCAAGATCTCTAGCCACATTCTTACCGCATTAAAAAGCTCACGCATACGCGTATATTAATTTGCCGCCTATCTATTCAAGTGCGCCAGGTGAGCCTACCTACTTACCATAATTCATACAGCTTTGAAACAGATGTTTCGCTTTTATCGTAGCATCGTCCCTGTCTATCTCATCGGCGTCATGTGATATCGGATCTTCTAACAATTCTCTCAGCACAGAATCCAATGACTCTCTGACCATCTCGAAAGTATCGTAGCCGGCTTTGTCTTTCGGAATAGGATTTCGTTTCGCCCAATTACCACAAGCATATTGATAGAAATCCTGACACGGATCCACGCTCTTATCCATATATTTCAACATTATTCGAGCTACATTTGAGATACACTTTTTTTAGCATTTTTGCAACTCCCTTTTCGCATTTCGTATTTTTGTTACGTTGTTTTACAAACAAATATTTTAAACATAGCATTTCCGCAAATATACAACTTTCCATTTTATTTAATGCGTCAGTGGGAAATTTTAAAGGATAAAAGAAAGAGATCGTAGCTAGATTAATACATATACCTTGGGCTTCTCTGATACTTTTTTTATTTCCTTCGCCTTTCCAGAATGTACGAAGATCAGGCATTTCATCATTTTTGATCGCAATGTGTCCATCGGCCATCGACAACCACGTTTTATTGATGAAAATGGAGAATGAGTCTTCCTCTTGGATTCTTGCTAATTCCTCCTTCGATCGTTTTTCGATACCTACGTTCGCGAAACTATTATTAAACGGCATCACTTCTTTTTCTGTGTACATTGAAAATTTCTTTCTGCATATATTGAAAAATCCACAATTCAATTGAAATTTGTTGGACGGTAAGAATATAGGAATATTGAATCAATATATTATATATTTATTTTTAAGTATTATTCGAAATAGATGATAGTTACACTTAATTCCACTATTTTCATAAGTATCATCAACCTGTTTCTCTAGATAATAATCACCTAAGAAATTATTTTCTTTAATGTCCTGCGACTTGTTTTTGATCGTGTCACCATTCATCACCTGTGCAAAATTCAATAACAATCAAGGGAATCCTTCTATAAAATTAATCACTTATAAACGCACGCACATATACGCATATATCTCTCTCATAATAATATGAAATAATAATATGATAGTATGATGATGATGATGATGATGATGATGATGATGATGATCATTGCTCCCTCGTATATTAAAATGGCAGAAAAGAAAGGAAAAGGAAAGGACTATGCCCAGTTTAGGCCCTGGCTGAACAGCATTGAGACCTAACTAGGATTGTAGAACATAAAAAAAGGATTAAAAAGTTCCATATGCACAACTTTATAAAATGAGTCCCTTGAAAGCTGTTCAAAGTTCGCTATTATCATGTATTATATAGTTTTATTCGATTTCTCGAATCATCTAGTATTTGGAATATGTCCAAATCTTGACTAAAATCTTTTTTGGATATGAATAGTTATAAGTGATATATATTAATCGATGAAAAGGGAAGAGAGAGAGAGACACTCGAAGTATGAAACCAAAGGTTTTAATTGCCTAATTGAAATGTGGCCAATATATGGATCATATCTCTCTTCCACATCGAAACTCTCTAAAAGTAAAAAAACATCATTAACCGTTTTTGCTGACATATGAATGCCTTCGTCAAAGTATTGGGCATATCCCAGATATCATATAACTGTCATTACATGCACACACCCAATCGTACAAATCATTTTTGTAAAAACAATAATATCCTGGAATGGCTTGAGCTTCTTCACCATTACGTTCTATCAACATACACATAATAGCAAACACGATGCATATGCCTAGATTGTATTCGAGTTTTTTGATGAGAATAACATCATGTACGACTATGCTATAATTAACAAGATTTGTTGTCTCAACATCATAACTTATCTGTATAAAATATTGTCATAGTAATCATATGCTCTCTATAATATGACTTGGCCTGTTTAATCTTATGATCCCAGACTATATAAATCATCTTCTGTTAGTACTGAAAACCCTTTCATCATCCAACGAGACAAATGCGACAGTTTTGCGGTTCAGATTTTGTTCTTGAATTAATCGAAATAATCGAATTAATCGAAAATTTGGTTTGTGCAATCGATCTAACATAAGTTGTGCAATTTCTTTCAAATGTTCAGCGTCTATGATGATCGAATGAAACATATTATGAAAAGCAGCGGCATTTAAAAATCATTCATCAGTCATTAGATGGGGAATCGATTAGATAAAATGATTAAAATACGCGAAACAAGTTTTAAGATGTCCATTGATAACTCTCACGACAAATCTGACTTTTTATTCCCTAATGTCACGAAAACCTCTGTCAACAAATCACTTTTGTGAAATCTATAACGTACCTCTCAGACATCTTCTCCGTAATTGTTTGCATGATGATTGGATAAGACTAGTGGTACATAGTCATAATAGCTTTGGATAATTCTAGCACTCAGGGAAATTTCTCCTATAAAGTTGGGCTTATGGAATTTTTTATTCTCTTTTGATACCTTAAAATTTTAGGCATGTCTCAAAGTTGTTCATGCGGGGCTCAAATTCCCCTAAAACTGGGCATCCTTTCATGTCATTAATTTTTACTATATGTATAATACTTCCTCCTTTTTTGCTTATTTGATAATCATCACATCGATTAACGAGTGTTTATAAAATATAATTACAAGTTGATATAATATTCTTTTTCAATACACAATATTATATACATATGTAATACATGCGCGCGCGCGTGTGTGTGTATGTGTGTGTGTGTGTGTGTATAGGTACAAGGTGTCCGGTAAGTTTTGACAAAGCACTCATGAACAGATAGACCGGGTTAAATTGAATTGAAAAGTCATTTTGCAATTTCCGCAATTTTTTTTTAGTCACCCAATAAGCAAAATTGTAAGAAATAAGCGATGACACGAGAAAAATTATCAGGGCGCTCCAAGATTTGAACCGAGGCCTAGTCTCCTCCATGGACTTTCGTCCTGTCAAGAGTCACACAGACTTGACACTGATAGCTTCTTTACTGTGCCTATTTCCTCTAAATTTCTTATAGAATGTTTAAAAGCAACACATAAAACAATCTATATCTTTAAGAGTTCTTTAAGAAACATCTTTAAAATATTTCCTAAAGAACTCTGAAATATATCTTAAAGTTGTCTTATGCGTCGCGATTTTATCTGCTTAGAGTCACCGATCAACTCCGATTAATTTTGATCGGCCTTATTAATATCCCTTATTCGGCAATCTTTAGAAATTAATATCTCGTTATCTATTGCAAAAATTACAAGATAGTAGAACAGACATTTCGACTCAGTTTAATCCGCTCTATATTACCTGCTCATGAGCGCTTTGTCAAAACTTACATTCTGTACACGCACGCACGCACGCACACACACACACACACACACACACACGCGCGCGCGCGCACGTTGTGTATATACGAGTATACATACACAAAGCACAAATGTTATGAAGAAGCGAATTTATATATAATTGTTAAGGTAATTGTATCGCAAAATGACTTCTTAAAATTTGTTTGAAGTTTTTACTATTTGAAGATAATTGGTTTGTTTTCCTGCACTAGACTGCACTAGAACTCTCTTTCTCGCTTTTGACAAAAATCAAATACACACACACCCACCCACCCACACACACACACACACACACACACACACACACACACACACACACATATATACACTTATCTCACTTTAAATTCCAAAAGTAAACACAGTTCCGTCACAGAAAATAAACCTAATGATATTCTCTATACATACGCCTAATTTTTAGGGGAGAGGGGGAAGTAACCAGGCATGTTCAAAAGTTAATACTTTTAATGTATGTTTCCTGCTAGACAAAGAGCTAGACAGTACATTCAATTATAGTGCAAAAGCGATGTTTAGAAATTCAGTCAAAAATTAAAAAGGACTAAATAAATATGATATAAATCACCTAAATGTCTTAAATCGAAGAAAATGGAGGGTAATCAGTCAAAAATTATAATAATTACGAAGCCTTAGAAAGTTGCTTTATTACTTCACTAATATCCACTTCGCGTATCAACTCATTCTCAAATACCGCACACAGTGGAGAAATAATTAGTTCAAAAATTGCTGCAGATCACAATTTTTGGACAGTAATTTTTTCCTCCATTGAGCGGCGACCTCATGTCTGGTGCCTCAGGCGATTGCCCGAGTCCGCCCACTGTGTAATACATCTACCTTAAAATATATATGTAAGGTGGTTGTGTGTGTGTGTGTGTGTGTGTGTGTGTGTGTGTGTGTGTGTGTAAGGGTGAGCCGAAGAAAGTAAAGTCATGTTAATTGAAATCTAATAATGCGTAATAGTTAATATTTTATGCGCCAAGAAGAAATGTGCAAAACTCCAATGCAGTCGGATTATATATCTTCTGTTCTGTCAAAAATATTGAAGTTTTCTTTAACTTACAATAAAAATTATGAAATGTTAATTTCTGAATTGGCAACGTTCTTTTCCTTCTGTGTTTACTATTCGTCACGATTGATTTCAAATGTACAAACACTATTTTAATTCGCCATTTTGGATATTCGATACGCAATTTTTCAACGAATTTTCTAATTGGCTGTAAGATAATACTGAAAGAGATTTTGGGGAATAAGAGAACAAACATAACTAAAGGGATATGGGAAATTCTGATTTAGATCCTCGTCTACATTGTATTGGCAAACCCTCGTGAGGCGCTAATCTAATAGCGAATTCGATTGGATTCAGAAATTAACATTTTATAATTTTTAAGTTAAATTTTAAAATTTTAACACTCTTAGCAGAATAGAAGATATAATGCGACCGCATCAGGATTTTGCACATTTCTTCTTGGCATAAAATGCAACTAACTATTGCATTTATTAACTGCGCACTATTAGATTCCGATTAACACGACTTTACTTTTTTCACGCACCCCAATTGTGTGTATATGTATATATATATATATATTTTCAATAGTTATATATATATATATATATATATAAAACTATTGAGATATTATGAATTATTTATCTCTAGCAACTACTACGAGAATTACCGATAATGACAATTTCCTGATCAGTCATTAGTAGGATCCATACTTGTATACCTTGATTTTGTCGATTTGGCTATACAGCCTCACGTTGTCTGAAGCCGAAAAGGAGCTCTCCGCCATACCACTTTTCCTATCTGATTCTTCCCTTAAAAGGGATTCTGCCAATTTGCCGTTAGCAAAACGAGCGTGTGCGTGAGATGAAGACATCGCCCGATTGTCCAATTTGAAACCATCCCTCGTGTAATTCTCCTGAAAAGGATCGTCTTGTCTTCGGGATATTTTCTTGCCACTTGTGGCATGTGTGGATAGAATGATTGCAGATTCAAGGATATGGGAATAGAACAGGAAGATAAAAGAGAATGAGACGAAACACGAAAATATGAAAAACGGTAAGAGGAGTATATAAAAAAGGAGGAAAGAGGATTATTTTTTAATCAGAGAACCAAATTTGAGATCGCCTTGAATTTGTTTGGAGATTAAGTACCCCGTCGATGTCTCTTTTTCGTCGATGGGGCGATTGCGATTGAAATGGAGGATGCGTATCTACAGGCACGTAACTCGTTTTCATATCGGGAAGCAAAAATCGATCCTCTTCTTCGGTTTCTTCTGTTGTATGTTCTACGTCGTTGCGACTGGTAGCTAATAAAGTAATTAATCAATTTTTTAAGGGCGTTCTTAAAGAACGTACCTACTTGTAATTTAACTTTTTCATCTCTATAATCAAGTCAAGAAAATCGATATCATTTTAATTTATTAAGAGAGAATGTATACTTTTATACGATAAGTCTTTAATATGTATTTTGTTCGTGTATACTATTTAATATGATCGCAAATAATGACGAGACTGAGACTTAAGTTTTTTAGTTTCATAATTGTATTGACAATTTCGCGTAATAATAATATCGTAAATATTGACAATATCGTAAATCAATCTATTGACAATATAATCGCTGTTTATTCTGTACAAGCATTATATCGGAATAGATTTGATTATTGAAGGAAAAGCGTTAACTTAAAAATCGTTTATCGTGTATAATAATGGAAATTCTTAACCTTTAGATTACCGGCATTAAAGGTTATCAAAACCTCATTGAAAAGTAAGAAAAACATGTGTATAAAGGATATATCCTATACAATGTTTCTATCACGGCTTGAGCCGATATATCGCCTCTTCGGCGGGAAAGGTTATGGAAAAAATTAAAATTTGTTAAATTTGTAAATAATGCATATATAATGATTTTTGAGATCGCTAAATGCTGTGGTGAGGTCAGAAAATGATAATTTTGAATAAAGCTGAAGCCATTATTGTAAAACAGCAATAAAATAAATCTTAGGTAGAACTCTCCTTCGGTTTTACCCAGAGCTAACGACGTGGACGTAGAGAGTTTGACTAGCTCCTTTTTCTTTTTTATTTTTTTTTTGTTTTTTGAATTTTTTGATATTTTTTTGATAAAAAATTTTTTGATAACAAAATTTTAAAAAATTTTTTTTATTTTTTTTTATTTTTTAGTTTTGTTGATTTTTATCTAACTACATCATGAAATATCGTATATTTTAACTAACTAATTATATCATGAAATTAAAACGAGCCGATATATCGATTTTCCGGCGGTCTAAAGGTTAATTGTTTATTATATTCTTTCAGCTATTGTGTGTATTCGCAGTCATGTGGAACTTACACCAAAAGACGTCATCTTCGATCTTTTTTATATCCTGTTCCTGTTGCTCGTAAATAGAAACCGCGTGTGAGTCGAAGGTTTTGGTTGTAGCTTGAAATCGCGACAGAGCGATAAACACTATGGTGATTGGTAGCAACACGGCAGGTATAAGGAGCATCAGTTTGACACGAAAACGTCGCGCTTCGCTTCCGCCAGTACACCATCTAAGTTTTACAAAAGATTCACTCACTTGTTAAAAATGTGAGAAATTTATACCGAAATATGTAGAAAATAAACTGCGACTTGTCACACACTTGAGTCTACCGGTTTCCTTATTGATAGCCAATCTGCACGACGGACACGGTCCACTGCTGAAAAAGTCATCGTCGCTGAATTGATTCAAGTTACTGCCACTTTGCATTTTCTCTGAAAACAATTAAACATGTCTCCATTGGACGAAATTAATTATAATCTATTATATTAGGTGTTGGAATTAATTCGTAGCGTTTTACAAGTGATGGGAAGTACTTTCATTAATGTATTTTTTAATGCTCATGTGAAATAAATAACATTCTTTCATTAAAAAACGCTACGAATTAATTCCAACACCTAATAGTATAATTATGTGCCATTTATTAAAAGATGAACAGATAGAGAGATAAAAGCGTGTATGATATCCTTATAGAGCAGACCCTCTAAGGATACAAATTGACTAGTAAAGAGTGAATGAACAGAAAAATTCGGTTCACTATAATAATAATAACTATGAAATAAAAATAAAGAGTAATAAAATCTACAAAATCTATAAATAAAGTGAGAGAGAATATAACATGCTGAGAGCATGAAACAAATTATAAAATTTAATTTAATGCATCTTTGAGAGAGAGAGAGAGAGAGAGAGAGAGAGAGAGAGAGAGAGAGAGAGAGAGAGGAGGAGGAGGAGGAGGAGGAGGAAGAGAGGTGAATATATTTTGAACATTTTCTAGCAAAGACACAGTATAACACAGTAAATCATCCTTATTGTTTGCCAATATTGAACAAGAATATGATTTACTATGTTATTATGTCCTTGCTAGTAACACTCTTTGTTTACATTATGTATCTATATTTAATAGACACAGGACAGATGAATAAAATTAATCTACGTTTTTATTATCGGTTTATTTTAACTAATATATTTATATAGAAGGTATAAAAAATATTGATACATTTGTAAAAAAAAAAAGAGAAATGAAATAAATTTTGCCTGAATATACAAATAGGGGAGGAAAGTTGTTACAATTTTTTATTAGCAATTTTTCCGTATTAATGTCTTTAAATATTGAAAATTGAAATTGAATTTCTTGTCATATAAGCGTAAGAACCAATTGTTCTCCGACCATTTGCACATTCACACAAATCTTTTAATATTATCGCCACCAATACCATTAGACAAATATATCCAATGAAACATCTATAAGTCTTACTGTTGATATGATATGAGTGAACTTTAAGTTTGAGTATGTTATTTTAATTTTTTACATATGAATAGACTAAAACTTATAGATATTTTATTGAATATATTTCTAATATAGTACTGGTGATGATAACATTAAAAAATACTTTTATAAATATGTAAATGGTCCGAGAATAGTTCTTACGCTCGTATAACTGCTGTTATTTATTATCTTCCATTTAAAAAATATTTGATAAAAATCCCAAGACCACAGCTCAAACTTTAAGTGCACATCTTTTTAAAAAAGATGAAATTAATAAATAAATTAAAAAAAAAATAACGATGATGATTATAAATATTAATGTTCTTATGTATAAATGTATGTATGTTTAAATGTTAATAAAAATAAATGTAAAATTAATAAGAGATGCAATTTTATAATATAGAATAACTCCAAATGAAATAGTTAAAATATTAATATTTATTTTCAATTACAAAATGTCAATTTAAAAAAATTTGAAAAAATATATGTTAAAAATATCAATGTAAGTTCTACCAAAAAATTTCATAAGTGTACTTGGAAGGTATCACTACAAATTTCACGTTTAATAAATATTGTAATTTTTTTTGGTCTGAAAAGGAAAACTATTTTTGTTTTCTAATTTAGTCTCTAA
>NW_011627244.1:378160-390116 GCF_000204515.1 Acromyrmex echinatior | reverse complement strand
TATATATATATATTCATTCTTTATATAATATAAATTTTTTTGGTACATATATTCAGATATAACATTTAAATTTAAAATTCAACAATTATGCGATATCTTCTAGATGCGTATATATTAAAAATTAATATAAGCCTGAATTAGTTTCTGAATATGTCATCTTTAGTTAAAAAGTTTTAAATTTTTTTGAGTCTGGGATACTTTTACTCTCTTTATGCTACAGCCTTTGTAAAAAAATGCATTAATGTGCTTAATAGTTAGTTATAATCAATTAAAAATAATATAAAGATGATTTTAGTTACAAATTTGCGAAAAACATATGTCATTAAACTAAAATGACATATATGTTAGTAAGCTCCTCGGTTGAGCTAATTATCATTACTTTAAAAAACATTAAAATACTAATACTAAAAATGAATTTTAAGAGATTCACGTTTTTACACTTGTTTCACTTTGTAAGTACTCTACTTTTCTTTCTTTTTGCACGACTGTATAATTTTGTAGAAGAGAAACAAAGACGATTTTTAATTTCAAATATGGGGTCAGTATAACAACCTATTTTGATCGAAGTGCAACAACCTGCCGGAACTTTTCATTTTTTATTCAGAAAAATACAAATCGAAAACCAGTATACACATAGATTCAAATAAAACGTATAATTATAATCAAATGTATGCAAAAGAAAACATACAAACGCATAATCAACAAACCTCTACCTTATACGTATATGTATAATAATAGATACAATTTATACAATGAAATATTTATTTTCAACAGTAAAAATCAGGAAAACAAAGCGTCTTCTAAATAATGCAACTATAGCGGCTAAACTATGTGAAATTATAAAGAGTATCATAAGGATCACGTACGAAGATTTGTAAAAATGTGCTGCCATTCGCGTAACAATTAAAAAAACCTAACTACAACAACTTACCCCATGTAATAACTTGCCCCAGTCTCTTCTACAACAGAATTTCTTATAATATATATAATTTGCAAATGTAATAAAATTAAGGATCAACAGTTGTGAATAATATGCTTCAATTACTTTCCACAGAATTTTATTCTCGTTTTTTATTAATTCGATGATATTAATACTACTACTACTGCTACTAATAATAATAATAATTATTATTATTATTATAATAAAGACTGAATTTCGATAATACAATTTCTACAAAATTCATGTAAAGAAGAATAGCAAAACTAATCGTGCGAAAAGCTGTTGAACCATTTCTAATCGATTCTATTGAATTGAGCGAGAGGAATTAAATCGTTTTTAAAAAAGAAGAAAGAAAAAAAGGAAAGAAAACACTATTGCGCGAAATTCTTATAATTTTCGCGATTTAGTTAAATGTACATTCGATCGTTCAATTTACTCTCGTGAACGATAGGTACTATCGTTGCCTATTCACTGAACTAATCCTGAACACAATCTTGAATAACAACGTAAACACAAAACTTTTTATTTAGCGTCAATGACAAACGATACATTAAATGCGCGCCAAAATCGAAAATGGACTAGACAGATAGATTATTATGTACCCGTCCTCGATCGAAGCACGAGTGTTAACTCGTCGAGTTCGCGAGTGTCTACGTACTATGAGAGTTAAATAAATCTACCAAGCGGCATTTGTGTTGGAATAATTTACATACATAAGGTCGCAACGCCAATCGCGAGAGTAAGCCGAAGAGACACGGCTTTGTACATAGTATGCATACACTCTCCATGCACACGCGCATGCACATATACATGCGTACGCACACGCACACACGTACACACATACATAAGTTGAGAGATATTTTACGCGCTCCTTACATCGAGTTACTCGTCAATCGACCCTAATAACTTGCAGTTATCGTTCAATAACACGATACGCCATATTTCACATTCTACGCGCGACCCCGTCGTTATTGAGTCCATCTCATCATCTATCATACTGATGACTGATTATTCTCTGCTCCAAATTGTAAGGATATAGATACATATATCTTTCAACTTGAAATATAAAAATAATATAAGAGACGCACGCGTAACAAGACACGATGCTCATGATACTACTTGTTTGGTTTTCTTAAAAATTAATAATTGTTCTTTGGAATTTTTAGATAGGAATCATCCTACTTTGGCTGTTGCTTACTCACTTTCATTATTCCCTTCTTCGACAGGGTAATCATCGTAGCTGGGTAAAATGCTCCAATGAAATCTATTGTAATCGTTTATGCTCGTCTTCCGTAGGATGGCCTTCATCGTTATTTAAGTCCTGACAGTCTGTGACAAAACTGCGGACACGTGTTAATATCTTGATGATATACATATAAACAGCATTCATTCGATTAATGTTCTTAACAATAACGCGTGCATACATTCAGTGAGTAATTTCCATCATCGAAATCATTTATCTGAAATCGTTATTATATCATGATGAGAGATATAAAAGATTCTTTATGTCCTATATTACATTCGACATTATGAATAGAATTCTTTTCCTCTCTTTCATTTCTAAAGCTTTCACTTTCCTTAAAATTATATATTTAAATTTCTTCCAAATTTTAAATTAATTTTTATGGTTATCATAAAAATATATATATCACTACAAGTTAGTCTGAAGAACATATTGAGAGAAGTATGTTATGACTATCACTTGGAAAAAATCGAAAATAGCCAACTACGATTTGAATAAACATCTAAATAGAAATTTGAGCGTATTTCTATCGAAACATATTGACAGTGTAAAATTTGAAATTATTGCAATGTGTATAGTCACATGCAAAGTAAAAGTACACGCGCACAAAATTAAAAAAAAATATATGTATATATTTCGTGTGTATATACATTTGATTGATCCATTATGCGATGATAAATAGTACTACACTTGCGCAGCGAGTACATACATATTGTAGCTTTACAATGTGTGTATAGAGGAAATTAATACTTAAATATGTGAAAATAAACATATGTTACTTATGAATAAATTTATAAACGGTTTTACTGAAACATTAATTTTATTAATTAAAAATATTCATATATATTTATACATACACAATGAGTTTAATTTAAACTTTATTAGATGCTATTAAATTATGCCACGAATGTAATCTGCACAATTCCGCCCAAGTGCAAAATAAGATGGTCCTGCATACGTTATCATTGAGCTGCCCAGACATTCCTCTCCAGAGTACAATACAGCGTACTGAAATTTATATACACATATTTTATATTCACTTTTATACTCACTCACTCTCTCACACACACACACACACACACGCGCGCGCGCGCGCGCGCACGCACGCACGCACACGCACAAATTAGTCAATCTATGATACAGCCAAACTAATGTGTAAAATTAAGCAATAACTGAAAAATGAATGATGGCATGTTATTACCTAATTTATCGAAATAAAGCTTGGTTAAATGATTATTTTATGATAATTTAATTGTTATTGCGTATATAAAGTATCAAAGTATCATAAAAGCACTTTATATCTTCATTATATAATACATTGTATATTATTAATTACCTGTCCCTTTGTAATTGCTCGTAAAGGTGCATCAAGACGAATAAATAAAC
The DNA here is from genome assembly GCF_000204515.1 of Acromyrmex echinatior. The sequence goes on along the minus strand of NW_011627244.1, from coordinate 386,547 downwards.
GATCATTGGACATCTTGTATACTCTACAAGCAATTAATGGATCTCTGTGTTGAAAGCGAAAGTTACAATTTAATACGCCATTATTCCATCTCAATTTGCACGGCTCCTCACTGATCCAATGTATTTTCCGTGTTATTAAAAAGTCAGTGTATAATGCTGAATGAGTTGTACCACCTACCTATGTACATCAGAAAACAAAAGTATTATTAACAAATTATCTTAATTTATTTTCAACAAAATATTTATTTTCCATCGTGTACCACTGTAATAGTATTTGACTTCTGATCTTTGTTAAACACGTAATAAGGTTTGAGGCAGCCAGCAATTTTACATCTTTGCCCTATTGTCCGTTTGTGAATACCATTGTGTTTACCTATCTGCAGTCCACTGTCCAGATCTATATAGTTACCAGGTTTATCTGCTATGTACTGCAATCGTTATTATTGTCATCTTATTTTATTGGAAGCAATCGGCATTAGGCGAGAAATGTGCATCTTTTACCTCTGAAATAAAATCTTGAAACTCACGTTTTCCAACAAAGCAAATACCAGTGCTTTCCTTCTTTCGTGCTATTTGACACAATCCTGCTTGCATAGCCATCACCTTTACATGATTTTTCAAGTAATTTCCAAGAGGAAACATACAACGTCTCAAAGTTTGTTGCGGTATCTGGCCCAAGAAGAACGTTTGATCTTTATTGCTATCTTGCGCCTGTAACAAGCGTACGTCTACAGAATTATAATAGTAGCATTACATAATGTATTTAAATAATGGATTAATTTTACTTAATATAGGATACTTGCTAGTATTTGCTTCATAATTCTCTAGATATGGTCCGAAGCTTGTTTTAGCGTAATGACCTGTTGCAATTGCATCTGCTTGAAACTTGTCACGTGCGAGATGAAAAAATTTATCAAACTTGATGTTTTTATTGCACAAAATATCTGGATTCGGAGTATATCCATTCTGATACTTTTCTAACAAATCACTGGAAAAATTAGGATAAAAATATTGCTATCCTCACTTGTGTCAAAAAGTTCAAATACTTAAATATTCCTTCAAGTACCTAAAAACTTCGTTCCAATATTCTTTAACAAAGTTGATCTGTATCAAAGAAATTTCTAATTTGTCACAGATCCATCGAGCATCGTCATAATCTTTCTCAACCATGCATTTTTCTGTTTCGTCTCTAACATCCCAGTTTTTCATAAATACTCCAGTAATATTAAAGCCTTAAAAAAAAAAAATATATATATATATATATATATATATATGCATTATATATATATATATATATATACACACATCATGCATACATAAAGATATATATATATATGTGTTAGGGTATGTATACCTTTAACATGTGTATCAACGGAAGAGGTAAAGCTAGAATTTTTCTTTAGTTCCTACCTTTGTTTTTAAGTAGAAGAGCCGTCATGGCGCTATCAACACCGCCAGACATAGCTACGATAACATTTCTAATCATCTTCTCACTATCAATTCGATCAAATTACAATACTTTTTTTCGTAAACTTTTTACAACACATTAATATGGAATACATGAAAGATATAAATTTAAAGAGTTACATGAGCGTGATTCAAATTTAGCCTTTTGATCGCTGATAATTATGAAACATTTTACATTCTTACATATTATATCTCTTATATTCTGAATGATTTATAATTTAAGTCCAAATTAAAATCATAAACTTATCGATATTATATTAAATCCATGGAGGATAAAAACTAAGGAGATCAAACTAGGCTTTGAAAAGTGTAGTTAAAATCAAGTTTCTGAATTGATATCAATGGCGCTCGGTAAGCGGCGTTCGAATAGCAAAACTCCTCTCATATATGCTTACGATATGCATAACCTAAGAATAAAGACGTTATTCTACATCTGACATCATGTTTCGACAATGGCTTAGTTTCCGAGGGTTTAAACTGGATCAGAATATAAGAACCAACCAACTACAGTCGAGCATTCCCCTGTCATTCAACTGTAACAGGGAAATACTCGACTGTAGTTGGTTGGTTCGTACATTCTGATCCGGTTTAAACCCTCGGTGAAAATTAGGCCAATGGCTGCGTTCCGTTTCACATATGATGCGCATAATACATTTATCCTTGTTTAACATTCGGATAACAAGGGGCAGATCATATTCATAATCCGATCTTATTTCAAAATTGTTTTAAGTAATATCTTAAGACGCTAATATGGCTCTCTGATTGGTGACTTCTTAAAAGACGATCTTGAATATAAGATCTGACTATGAATACCAGCCAAGGATAAATAATGCAGCATACGTATCATGCGTAAAAAACGGAACGTAATCAATAACAGGAAGATGTAAATTCACGTAAATTATCATAAAAGAAACAGGAAACAGAGAACAGAGAATAAAAATTTCAACCTATCAGAAATCATGTATTGTGGAATACATAGTTTCTGATTGAAATTCTTATTCTATATTCCCTATTCCTTTTATTGTGCAAAATCCCTAAAACTGTATGAAGAATGGAACATTTTTCATATAAAATTGGTATGACCTATCATAGTGGAAAGAATACAAGGTGAAGTACTCCCGTGGATGCGCAGTAGGAGAGTGAATTTGGGTAACATTTGATTAGCTGTTTCAACATAACCAGCACTATATACGCAGAGACGTATATAGTGCTGGGGAACATTTGATTAGTTATTTTCAGTATTGCTATCCAGTATTACTTGCCAGAGTCTCTATAAGGCCGGAGTCAGATTATGTATTGAAGATAGAGATTAAAGATTAAAGATTGAAATTTTACTAATGAGGAGAAAGAAATTTTGGCTCCTTTTGTTCTGATTGGTCAAACTTCAATTTTTCAATCCTCAATCTTATTCTTCAATGCGTAGTCTGATTTCGGCCTAAGAAAGTCGCGTTAATCTTGTTAAAATTTTCATTGGCTTGAAGTGAAATGGCAGAACCAATCATCGATGCTATTATATTCCCACTTTGAGTATCGTGAACGCGGTAATTTAGATTTTAGAAATTGTAAGAGTAAAATTTACATTAAATTATACAATATTGACAAATAGAATTAATGTTAAAATACAAAATATTTCAGCAACCAATGAAATAATTCATAGAGCATATAAAGATAAATTTAAGGAAAATATAAGGCATGAATATGGGCATACGTGTCATGAAACAAAAGCGACATCTCAATCGAACTAATTTAAATGATCACTTTTGACCACGCTTTTTGACAGCCTCGTCCATATAAATTCGGTCTCCTTAGTCTCTATTCTGATATAATTATAAGCACGAAGTAAAAAAGAGACCAAATTCAAGCGATGGTCAGGCGGTCACAAAAAGTTAGGCTCAATTTCTATAGAGTTCCTCTAATAAAGTCCGATGTCCACGATGCTAAAAATCGGTCCGAGATCTCAGATCGATTTTTAGCATCGGATATCAAGGATTAAGGGAGCGTTTATATTGGCCATAACCGTATGCCGTAATCTGTAAAAATTGACCAATCACCTTTGAGTATTTTCTTCTTATAGTCGAATGAGAGGGGAATACTCGACTGTGATTAATTAATTCTTAGGACTGTCGCACACAAAATTCCATAACAGTATATACATATGTATTATATATAAGGTGTAAACTTAAGCTGCTGAATCAATCAGAATACTGCTTTAGATTACGCAATTTAACGGAAATGGAAATAACAATAAACTTATCCATAACCTCGCAATAAGGTGAATTTCAATTGATTGAAACTCGCCTTATTGCAAGATTACGGAAAAGTTTACTAATCTAATTACGTAATCTAAAACAGTATCCTGATTGGCTCATCGGCTTAAGTTTACATTTTACGTATACTGTTACGGAATTTTGTGTGCGGCAGCCCTTACAGATTGTGGCATACGGTATACGGTTACAACCAATATAAACATTCCCTAAGAGTTAAGCCATCGAGTGATGATTTTTGATTGGTTCCGCCATATTCAACGAAAACGATAGTAAAGTCTGCAGTACACGGCTTGCTTTTCCTGCTGGATTGCTAGATTAGAATCTTACCGCCGTATTGGCTGCGATATTGAGGCATCGTGTGCTCTAGACTTTAATGTAGCTTTTTCCGTCTATATAAAGTAAAAAAAAAAAATAAAAATACCGGCCACTCAACATCCTCCAACCTCATTTATAGCCGCAGTAATTATAGTAACATGTATTAGGTGTTGGAATTAATTCGTAGCGTTTTTTAATGAAAGAATGTTATTTATTTCACATGAGCATTAAAAAATACATTAATGAAAGTACTTCCCATCACTTGTAAGACGCTACGAATTAATTCCAACACCTAATAATTATTATTAAAAAACATTACAGTCTTAGGCTACGTTCCTCTCTGAGGAAAATTTTACTCGAAATATATAGTACATGTAACATATCGCACATAGAGTAAAATCTTCCTCGGAAAGGAAATTTTGGAACGTAGCCCTAATATTATCAGAGAAGCACGACCGACTTAGGGTGCTATTTCATTTTTGCATTTTTGTACGACAATGTGTGTAGGATAGAGAGGTCTTCGAATTTCTCTATTCTATAATCAATCGACAGGCTTAAAAAATTTGTCGTACGACAAATGAAATATCACCCTTATATTAGTAAAAGTATGAAAAAGTATTAAAAAATATTAAAAAGTACTAAAACAAGTATTAAAAATGGCGTCGTTTGCAATACGGACTATAAAATCCACTAATCAGCCATTAAACAACCATTTTTAATACACAGAAATCAATTCATGATTGGCAGCTAAGGCACGTGATTGCATTGACCAATCAGAACACTTAGTATAATACCAGTCTTATAAATCTAGGACTCTATAGTAACCATAAAACGTAAACTTAAGCCGATGAACCAAGGGTATTGCTTTAGATTTACCGGAATAAACTAACGGAAATAGAAATGACAGTAAGCTTATCCATAAAAAATTCAATTGGTTGAAGTTTACGTCTTAGCAAATTGACAAATCATAGTAAATTATTCTTCTCGCATCCGACTGTAATTGGTCAATTTCTTATGATTTAAGGCTTAAAACATTTATTGTATTATAGATCCGAACTTAAGCGGGGAGCACAGACTCTTATATTATGCATAACACATAAAACAAAGAAATCCAATCAAAGTTCTTTATTTCATGAAAAAGAAGGAAACGAAGGATTTTGATTGGTATATTTTCTTACGCCTTACATGTTATGTAAGAGTGTGCTCTTCGCTTTACATTTAAGAATGTCTTAAATATAATTTTAAGATGTCATAAATCAATCCGAGGACTGTATTATTTTAGGCTACGTTCTAAAATATCCTTTTCGAAAGGAAAATTGTATTGGGTCTAAAAAGTATCCGCGGTACTTTGTTACTAGATATATGACTATCAACACACATCTAGTGACAAAAAACCGCGGATACTTTTTAGATGACCCAATACTTAAAGTATATACTACATGTAACATATATTATATCGAATATAGTATATCGAATAAAATTTTATTCGGAGTGATGTTTTGGAATGTAGTCTTAAGACTTATTATTTAAAACAGATTTTAAAATAAGAACGGACTATGAATACCGCCCTATGCGTTTCACAGTTGGTAGCCCTTGAATCTTATAAACAGTACATAGATAGAGAGGACAGAGATTTAGGAAGAGATACTGTCTAACTGCACACACCATGTTATCCTTTCACCATGCTCCAGGACAAAATAGAGAGAGAGAGAGAGAGAGAGATAGAAAGAGAGAGAGAGAATGAACAGTCTCTCGTATCGCTATAAAGTCCAGCTACAAAGTTCTCTAACTTTCGCGTTACGACACGCTACTATTTGAAGAAATTAATCACGTCGGATAATGATTTCGATCGCGATAATTTTCTCTTCATTTTTCACGATTCGCAAGAATAAGCTGTCGCGAGTGTCATACCGTGAACGTGATTTGAGGCTCGCGCGTGAAACTCCAAGACAGCCGAGCAAAGATCATCGGTCAGCCAATCGACGCGCGACTCTTTCCGGGCCGGGCCTGCGGTCAGCAACCAGTCAAACTCATTGAGAGATAAAACGATTGCGACGTACAGTGCACTTCGAATAAGTGCAGTCGTAATTCTCGAACGACGCGTTGCAGCATGTACAACAAAACAATGGCACTTGTAGAAAATTGCAAAGTCACTGACGATCTCTCTACTGCTTTCAACGAACGGCGCGATCTCGGCTATTTTGCGCAGTTCCCATGACCCAGATTACAAGATGGGGGGATTCGTTCGTCTCTTGGAACAGCTTACAGCTGGATGAACCGTTGGCTACAATGGCTACGAGCTACGAGATCGCGCCGCGCGCACATCTCTCTGCATCTTGCTGCGCATTGCTGCGCCCTCCCTACCTATCTACCTACCTACCTACCTACCTATCTACTGCTACCTACCTACCTACCTACGCCTCAACAAAATCGCCGCCAGCGGCGCCGCAACTCAGGGCCGTAATCGCCGTGTATGTAGCACCGAGGTCTTCAACACCCCTCCTATCATATACCGCGATGTCGCGCAACGAGGAAAAATATCGAAATTCGATTCAAATCTGCACTACTAAAAGCGCGCATGTGCTTTACATTCGCATTTTCAGTTTAGATCTGCTTAGCGCAAGACGCGTCAAATTCAAGAGAAAATGATAAAAGTTGAAAAACTCCTGCGAATTTTCGTTTTTTTTTGCCTAACAAAAAATGATAATCGCGCGAAGGATCATTCGTGAAAGAGACGCGCTTTTGCGTTTACATTTGGATCACGCGGATAACTATGCGATGCTAATAAATGTCGCTCGATTATAATACATACATACATGTATATGTAAGAATAATATCGTCGCTGAATTTGCACGCAATCGGTCCCTATCTCCGTTCCTTAATGACCTCAATTCCTCCGTTTTGAGACTCTCCGTATGCGTGCGAGAGAGAAAGTGAGTGAGTGAGTGAGTGAGTGAGTGAGTGAGTGAGTGAGTGAGTGAGTGAGTGAGTAAGTGAGAGAGAGAGAGAGAGAGAGAGAGAGAGAGAGCGAGAGCACGCGACCACGGAAATTGGAGAAGCGATGATCACACAAGCTCGATAGCCATCGATAGCGCGTGAAAGAATTTCTTCGCACTTGGTAGTCTGATCGAAACGTTGCTCGTTGCGGCAAGGATGACACGGATGGTGGACATTGCGATGGTGGTGCGATGTCGTGGGAAACCTGATCATCGGTAGCAGCAATCCCGAGTGCCCGACAGCTCGAGTGGTTGGTAACAGAGACGCCGCTGGTCGCGCCAATACGCTCCTGCGCAGTACATTCCCCACCCCCTCCCCCCCACTCTCATCTCCCGTCCCGCTACGCGACCAGTCGGAGTCGGTTCCTTGTTTGCCATCACAAAATCCAATAGTTTGCCTTGTACCGCTGAAGGAGAGAGGTTGCACGGTTCGACGGTTTCACATACGCGTCTTGCGAAAAAGTGCGGTGAATCCTACGAGTCCAATGTAACGCATGTCTCTTGCTTACGCAAAAGATGTACATTATCCCGCGTTTATTTACCCATACTACAAGATTTCGCCGTTGTTAGAGTGAATTGGCGCGCGCGCATATTCGTGGAAGTGAGAACACTGTAAATTCCTACGAGCAACCGGACCAACCGGCCTGTTAAGGCTTCGTCGATTTTTTGGTCGTGAAAAAACAACGAACCAAGAGAGCCGAAGAGAAAGAGTGAGAGAGAAAGAGAGAGAATAAGAAGATAGGTGTGGAACACAGAAATTGTGTGAGGAAGGAGGAGTCTAGTACATAAGGAGAAACAGAGTGAGAAAATAAGAAAGGAAGAGAGAGAGAGAGAGAGAGAGAGAGCGCGCGCGGGCGCGCGCGCGCGCATGGTGCTGTGTGCGTGGATGCGTACATGTGTGTGAACGGAGCGAACGCGCGAACGCGAACGGAAGAGGAACAGAGAGAGGTGGAGACGGTGAGAAAAGGAGGGAAAGGAAGAGAGAGAGAGAGAGAGAGAAAAAAGGAGAACTCTGCAAATGTAAGGGTCGATTATACGACGCCGTCGAGAGACTCGATCGCGAGGGAAATAGCTGGTGATACATACCGAGGGTGTACGGTGCCTGCTTTGGTGGCGGTGGTGGTGGCGGTGACGGTGACGGTGGCGGTGGCGGTGGCGTTTCGCGGAGGAAGTGACCGCACGCGGCGCGGACGTACGTTACTTGTCGCGGAGTCCGCTCCAAGAATGCGTTATGTATTTACGTAGAATATTGCGTAACGTACAAGGGGCCGGCTAGAGTGTGTTTAGAAACGTGCGTCGTTTTAGAGTTTCACGGCATAGATCGACAAGAAATACCGGCGAA
>NW_011627244.1:325169-378120 GCF_000204515.1 Acromyrmex echinatior | reverse complement strand
CGATCGAAAGTTTTGGGGAGCCAGAGAAGAGTTGGCGACAGTGCACTATTCACGACGACAACCGAGAGACGTATCTCGATCTCGACGTCATCGTCACCGCTCGTATCCTTCGTCGTACTTGTACGAGAAAATCTACGTAGGAGATAGGAACGCGGAACGTGTTTTTTTTTTCAAATGGAAATTGGTACGTAAAAGAAAGACATCCACTGCAATGTTCGAAACGTTTATCTACTCGTTCATCATTTTCCTCATGCATTCGATGCGACTTTTCTACATATACGCGGCACCGCGTCGACAATTCTGCAATGGAGCTCGATCGGGTCTCCCCCCCAATCTTCCCCTCCCCTCCCCTCTTTCACTTTCTCTCTCTCTCTCTCTCTCTCTCTCTCTCACACACACACATACACACACACACACACACACACACACACGTAGCTAGCACGAGTTTGTAACTTAGGCCCGGTTGCACCAACGTTACTTTGATTTTAAGCGATACTTAAAACTCTCTCTATCTCGTTTTAAAATCAAAAAGAGGTAGGACAAAGAGAGTTTTAAGCTTTGTTTAAAATTAAAGTAACGTTGGTGCAACCGGGCCTTATTTTTGTAACGCGCTTGTGTCTCGCGCGTCTCTCTGATATGCGATAAAGTTTCATTGTAAAATATTACCATTTACGTCGCCGAATTTCAAACTGTTACGATAAAAAATGTATGTACCTTCATTTTGCTCGTCGAATTAACTTCAAATGATTATGAAATTGAAAATGAAATTATGGAGTAGAGATCCTAAAGAACATCAAGATCTTCCAGATCTTATAACCTAACTTTACGTAGTTTCACATGTTGTATTTTCCTAAACCTTTCGAGATTCGTGCAGAACATTCTTTAATTGCAAATTTATTTATTTGAAAATTTGTAAACTGTTATAAAGAATTTCAATAGACTTTCACCATATGATTTTACCATATTTTTTTCCTGATAAAATATTTTAACGTTAAACACAAGACATACATGCCGATGACTGTTCCAAAATTTATTGCCAGTACTCAAAATCTATAGTACATACATGTAATGTAAATTACAGATTTTTAGTACTGGCAGTAAATTTTGGAATACAGTCTATATGACTATTGATCTATTTTCCATTCCTGCACTAGACTGTTCTAGAACTCTCTTTCGCGCTATAGACAAATATTAAGTACGTATATCTATCTTACTTTAAGTTCTAAAAGTGTACACTAGTTCAGTCACAGAAAACAGACCTTATATATGCCTATAGTTGAAGTATGTGTTTTGAAAATTACTAATGTGTAATATACTGTTTATATCCTATATTTACATGAATACAAATGTATTTTAAATCAATATTCAATACTCGGAGATATCTCTTTGTTTATTTATAATTCACAAAATTAATCGTGTGATTTGTGAGAGATATAAATTTGAATCTAAATTAACCTTTTCTAAACATAATCATTAGCTTTAAACTTTTCAGGATTGTCTTGAAATCGACAAGCTTTGATGTATAAGTGATATTAACAATACATTACTGTATATATACAAAATGCAAATAATATGCAAATTGTGTGTGTGTGTGTGTGTGTACACAGGATATACAAATATGTATGACTGGGTTTCGTTGCATGTATGATGTGCATTAGGCATTTTATTCTTGTTGTTTACAGAATATTAAACAAGGATAAAATGATATATCATGTGCATCATGTGTGCAGAACAAACCTGTATATTTTATGTGCGTGCATATACATATATGTGTGTTGTATATATATATTTTTTATGTTACTTATCATTATCATTTTTGTTAATCTCTACATTATATTACACCTTGTCATTTTCAAATTCTGAAGTAATCTAATTTCACAAAATTTCAGAAAATCTATCATCTCACAGAAAATTTACCATATGTCACGTAAATTCTTATTATAAATAAACTATGCCTGAACTATTTATTAAGAATGTAATGCTCTCGATAGTGATTTGTAAGTTAAATTGCAAAACGGAGAAGAAATAAACCTCTTTTGGAATTATTTTCTTTTCAGCAGCTCCAATGTGATTTGCAATGAAACGTGTTCGCGGACTGGACGACATACCATCAACACCAACAAAGCACTCATCAGTGAGTGCAGCAAGTGGCTTAGGTGGTGGAGGAGGTAGTTTAGATTACCACTCTGGCAGTGGAATAGGTGTTGTTGTACCTGGTCAAGCAGTTCGGTCTGTTGCGTCAAAAGAAATGCCAGGAAGTATACAGTTTGGCACTGCCCAAGCTCAACAACAATACACTGGAGCGATTGTTGTACCAACCGCAGCACCATCTCCTATCAAGGTAAATTCCTATTGCGATTCCATATGTATCTGCAAGTGTGATGATGATGATGAAGGTGAATAATAATACTTAATAAATGTTATATATGCAGCAGGCGAGTGGCTCCGCGGGAGGACTTGGTTCCACGTGTAGTAGTAGCAACATAAATACTGGTGGTGGTTTGCATAGTGGAATAGGTGGTGGTAATAGTCACACAATGACTTCCCAACAACCTACATCAGGATCACAAAATCAAGTCCATGCGCAACAGCAATCGACAATAAGGCATAAGGTGCATCATCTACTTTTTTTCTTTTATGTATCACACAGACACGTACAACACATGTATGCATGCGCGAACAAGAGTACAAAATACAAACATTAACGCCTATTGTGCGCTTAGACAATCGTCACAAGTTTGTAAATAAGAGCTATCGTTACTATAGGTACATTCTGGTAATGTAACACCTTTGGCTTCCACTCCACCCGGCTCTAATCTGGGAGGAGGAAGTGGATCTCAACAATTCCAGAGATTAAAAGTAGAAGATGCTTTATCTTATCTGGATCAAGTAAAATATAAATTTAGTGATCAACCACAGGTGAGCGACAAAGAATTAAATATATTAAATATGAATTAAATAAGAATTCAAACGTGAAAGTGTGTGTGTGTGTGTATTATTAGTTTATTGACTAATTTATTGGTATTTTTCATCACATTGACACAAAATTTTTTATTTGTAGGTATACAATGACTTCTTAGATATTATGAAAGAATTCAAATCTCAAAGTATAGATACTCCGGGCGTTATAACGCGAGTGAGTCATCTCTTCAAAGGACATCCCGAACTCATCGTTGGTTTCAATACGTTTCTCCCACCCGGCTACAAGATAGAAGTACAAGCAAACGAACAAGGATATGCTTTTCAAGTATCCGTCAGTATGCCCAGTCCAACAGCAACACATACCGCCACATTGTCGCAGCATCATTGTACGGTGAATGTTGGTTCACCTCCAGTAGCTAGTCCACCCACGCAACCTGCAAAAGCACCTCCCGTTTTGCAAATAATGCCAGGGTAAGTATTCCGCTAAGTCCGCTATTATTACAAATTATGAAAAAAGAAAATGCAATGTCTATTGCTACATTGATTGTCCTCAGGTCGGGTAATATACACCATACGTTGGCAAACAGTATTACAACTAATAGCTTAACTGTTCACGCGCCTTCACCGCCGCCAGTATCAGTGTATAATAATTCGCACGTTAGTACTGCACAAGCGCAAGCTGTCAGTCAGGCTTTAAATCAAGCAGATGGTGTGTCGACTGGTGGACAAACTCAACAAAGTCAGCCGGTTGAATTTAACCATGCGATAAACTATGTCAATAAAATAAAGGTAAGATTATTAACAAAGAAAGAAGGAATGATATGAGATATGGAAAATAATCAAGCATATGTAAAGTGTACAAAATTATGTTATTTTTAGAATCGATTCCAAGGTCAACCAGACAAATACAAACGCTTTTTGGAAATATTGCATACGTATCAGAAAGAACAGCGAAATTTAAAAGAATCTGGTCATATGGGAGGTACAAGTTCCGGTGCGACAGGTGGAACGAAACACTTGACGGAGGCGGAAGTTTATAGTCAAGTTGCTAAATTATTTGAAAATCAAGAAGATCTGCTTGCTGAATTTGGACAATTTTTGCCGGATGCTACCAATCAGCAAAACTCATTGGTGAGTCGGTGCTTATTACGATAAAACGATAGAATTCTCGACGAAATTGAAATTTTAAATGAAGAATTGCAATTATGCACTAAAAAATTGATCTAAGGTAGTACGGTCGTACGCACGCACACACACACACGCACACGCACACAGACAGACAGAGAAAGACTTTTAAAGAAACCTGTATGTTTCTTACAAACATACATATGAAAATATATTGTTTCTTGTTTTTCTAAACTGGTAGCGAAACGTATATATGTGCAAGAAGAAGAGGGAGCGCAAATGTGAGAAAATGATGTTTATAAATCATATTCTTCCATTACGAGTCTGTTGTGTAATATCGCGTTTTAAACACGAACATCTGCTATTACATATATTTTCTTGATCCTCATATATTTAAACACAAGATAAAAAAAGAAGGGATTATCATAATTTTTCTTTTTTCCTCTCTCCTTTTTGCTCACATTTCTTCTGTCGATGACAAAGCTTTTTTTTTCGTCCAATAAACTAACCAATTTTGATTCCTATTAGTCTCTTGCCATGTTTCAGACTAATAAGACGACATCAGTTAACGATCATACGGCAATTGTCAAGAAACCAATTGGACTTAAGACACCTTACAATAATTCTGGTACTATATCGAGAGATCTTCGAGAAGGTAGCAGTACGGTTGGATTGGAACGCGACAATCGAGAACACAGAGAACGAGAACGGGAGCGAGATAGATCGAACATAAGAGATATGAATAGTGGCCAGAAATGCGGACACAGTACAGGACAATTGAAAAGAAGTCCGTCATTCTCGACTTCAGCGACTGCAGGAAATTCTCATCATATACAACATGGTCCACCACCCTCGAAAAAGCATAAAGTGGCTTCGATGCGTGATATTTCTATCGCAGAAGCTGGTAAATACGGTACCTTAAACGATTATGCTTTCTTTGATAAGGTGAGCATTAAGTGTATTATTATTTATAATTTCTTCATTATAACTACGTTACATACTTTCGTACAACAAACAAGTTTTCTTAAATAAATATTATGTTACCTTAGGTTCGAAAAGCGCTCAGATCGCAAGATGTCTACGAAAATTTTCTTCGGTGCCTTGTGCTTTTCAATCAAGAAATAATATCGAAATCGGAGCTTATTCAGCTAGTGACACCATTTCTCGGTCGTTTCCCTGAATTATTACGTTGGTTTAAAGATTTTCTGGGTTACTTAATCGATTCATCGAGCACTACGGTGACAAATGCAGGAAACGCCATCGGAATAGAAACTTTCCCAAACAGCATTGTACGCAGCCATCAAGAACGGCCGCAAGGTGACTTAGCGATAGAAATTGATTATACAGCGTGCAAGCGATTGGGGGCATCGTATTGCGCATTACCAAAATCGTACATTCAGCCAAAATGTAGTGGCAGAACGCAATTGTGTAAGGAAGTCCTCAACGATACCTGGGTTTCATTTCCAACTTGGTCAGAAGACAGTACATTTGTAACATCAAGGTAATTGATCACTTTTATTTATGCACCTGCCCATGTCAGAAACACTTTTCTAATTTCTTTGTCGTCTTCCTTATACTATTCTTTTCTTTTTTCTATCATTTGCTTTTAAAATTATCTATTACATGCATAATGTTATTTATTTGTTGATAATATTATTAATATTGTAAAAATAACTGAAATATTTATTTCAATTATGAGATATGTGCGCATTGGTTTGCCTAGGAAAACGCAATACGAAGAATCCATATACCGATGCGAGGATGAACGTTTTGAATTGGATGTCGTTATAGAAACTAACGCATCGACAATTAGAGTGCTCGAGGGCGTTCATAAAAAAATGAACCGGATGACTCAAGAGGAGGTACAAAAATATAAACTCGACGAGTGCATGGGCGGTTGTTCCTCTACGATTCATCAACGAGCAATAAAAAGAATATACGGTGATAAAGCTTCCGACATCATAGAGGGTCTTAAAAGAAATCCTATAGTGGCTGTGCCCGTTGTACTCCGCCGACTAAAGGCTAAGGAGGAGGAATGGCGGGAAGCGCAAAAGGGATTCAATAAAATCTGGAGAGAACAAAACGAGAAGTACTACTTGAAATCTTTAGATCATCAGGGAATTAATTTCAAACAGAATGATGTAAAAGCGTTGAGATCTAAAAGTCTGTTCAATGAAATCGAAACATTATACGACGAGGTTGGTATATACGTGTTTTAACTTCAATTTCCATCTCGCTTTTCTGCGGTTTCTCTGTCTTTCCCTTTTTATCCTTTTTCCTTTTCCTTTTTTCGTTTTGCAATTATTTAACGTGTTTTGGCATATCGTACAGAGGCACGAACAGGGTGACGACGGTAATGGCGACGGTCAAGGGAACAGTGGTCCACATCTCATTCTATCGTACAAAGACAAGTCTGTATTGGACGATGCTGCCAATCTCTTGATCCATCACGTTAAACGGCAAACCGCTGTCCATAAAGAAGACAAACAACGGATAAAGCTTTTGTTAAAACATTTTATACCTGATCTTTTCTTCCATCCTCGACAAGAACTTAGCGATGACGAAAGGGACGAAGACGGTAGATTCTTTTTTTTATCTCATAACTGTTATCTCGTGAAGAGAAATATATTTTCGAATACATGCTCGAATTTTATTTCATTACAGATGAGAAGGACAATGCAAACATGGCAAACCATTTACAATCCACAACAAATACTTCATTATTGAGTGGATTACAAGCTAATAGGAGTAAGGCTCCCGCGTCGCCGAGTACATCTTCCGCTCCTATCAAAAGTGAACCCGACGTAAAAGTACCAATGCACGCTCTCTCGAGTGATCCCGAGGAAGCGTATACGCTTTTTATGGGGAGTAATAATTGGTACCTTTTCCTGAGGTTACATCATATACTATGTGAAAGATTAACAAAAATGTATGACAGGGCGGTTGCTCTTGCCGAAGAGGAATCCAAGTATAAACAGCAGCGCAGAGAAAGTACAGCGGTCGCTTTAAGATTGAAACCAAAAAGTAAATAATCCATTTGCCATATTTTAAATTGTCAATTTGCATTGGCAATTAATTATCACGCATTGAGTCGTATATTAATCGCACTTATCATCGGTATATTTGACACAGGTGAAATTGAAATTGAAGATTATTATCCTGCCTTTCTGGATATGGTTAAAAATGTCCTCGACGGAAATATGGAAAGCACAGCGTACGAAGATACATTGCGAGAAATGTTCGGTATTCATGCATACATTGCCTTTACTCTCGACAAGGTCGTTAATTATGCGGTTAGGCAAGTAAGTAAATTTTTGTTTTGTTCTCTTTTTCATGACATCATGACAAGAAGAAAAAGCGGGCATGCGAAATTATATATTTCTGGCAGTTGCAGCACCTAGTCTCAGATTCCGTTTGTCAACAATGCATGGATTTATTCCAAAGGGAGCAACGTCAACCTAAAGAAAATAGCGGAGCTGGCGGACTATGCGCCACAGCGTACATGAGATTAAGCGCTGAATTATCATATCAACGCAAGGCAGAAAAAGCAATGGCAGATGAAAACTGTTTCAAGATATATATAGTGAGTAACTTTTTTTAAAATATTTGATTTATTTACAGTTACAGTAATAGCAATAGTGGTAATAGCAATTATTATTAATGACAAATTATATCACGTAGGCGCACTTTTACTTTCTTCTGAATACACTTTCTTCTGAATGTCTAAAATATTGTTTTTCACTAGACTTTACCAATTTTTCTTCTTACACAAACACGCGATGAAATAAAAAATAAAAATGTGCGAATAGTTTAGAAAATATTTCAAGAACGTCATATATCATGATTAAAATACACTATGTCGTAAATGAAATTAGAATAGTTGTCAATAATAAGTGCTTCATTGAACACTGTATATAATTAGATTTTAGTCGCAAACTTTCAAGCTGTATTTTTTATTTCAGTATAAAAAGGACTGTAAAATGACGATGGAGTTGTTAGATACAGAAGGCGACGAAACAGTGGATAATGGCTGTAGAGAGAGAGAAAGGGAAGGCGTTACAGTTTCTGAAAAATGGTCAACATACGTTGAGAGATTTTCTGCACCAGCTGGTCAAACTAGTCCAAAAGACACTCCTGCCTTAACAGAGAATGAGCAGACGACCAATCATCCTGTGAGTAACGACCAGGCAGCAAGGGGGGGGAGGGGCAGAAAACGCAAGAACACTGACATTAGCAAAAAGGTATAGGATCCAAATACCTTTTCATAATCATTGCCAACATTCAACTTAACGTTCATTCGCGTAATTGACAACTGTGATTAAACGTTGTACGCTTGTATTTTGTCGTTTTTATTTGACGTACAACGATGAATGCCCCAAAGAGTAATGGAACTTTCTTCTACCAAAAGTATAAGACTTTATTGGACAAGTCAAATAAATTAGACGCCTTTGTGGGGGGAGTGATCTTTGTGCAAGATTTCCTTGACATAGAAAACGCGTTTGTGCGCGCGCGCACCACACATTCACACGCGCGCACGCACGCACGCACGCGTGCGCGCGCGCACACACACATACACTGTACGCACATACATATATATCATTTTTATGAAATAATCTACGATACAGGATGATTATACTTTGCTGAATTATTTACGCTTTATGCGTATCATTAAGATACCCATTACAGTTCCGTGTATCATCAGTGTCGGTCAACAAACTTCTGTACATTTATTCAATGGTGCAACTAATATACATATATATATATATATATATATATATATATTTTTCTTTATACATATACAAAATGGCACAAATAAGTCCCTACGTACTTAATACATTTTATAATAATTGGAAATTTATGTATATATAAGAGAAATTTATTAAACTTTGTTTTAAATTAACTGTATGGTACTATAAATTACATGAAATTTTCTGATATATTATGACGCATCTTTTTTTCTACAAATGCAAATGTTTTCCTGTAATTCAAATACTTTAAGTTATTGAGACAACATGCAAAATATTGCAAAAAACTGTTAATATTCTTAATGTATATATTATGTTTTCCTTATTTTATTTTGTCTTTTATTTAATTTTATATTAAAAAGATGATACGAGTGATAAAAGTTAATTGAAGCAATGAGAGAAACAAGATCAAAAAACAATTTCCTTAATTGTAATTAATTAATTTTTCTTAATTGTAATTGTTACAAAAATAATATATAAATTATAAAGTTTTCTATTTTTAATTTATCTTCTTTTTTATGTTAGACCAAGGAAAAACGCAAATTAATTTATATAACATTGAAATTGTGCAATATTTATTACTTTAATATTTTTAATATTTAATAAAAACATATTTTGTATATTTGTAATATTTAAATATGCAGTCAATTTTTCTAAAATAGACGGAGAAAATAAATTTTGTGTAAATAAGCAATTGTTTAATCTTTATTTATCATCATGTTAAAAAATAAATTTTATATTAAAACATGAATTTCTTCACATCTAATATAATATAATAACGTTAACTAACTGGATTGAATATAGAAAATTTCATGTGTATGTACTTCATATGTTGTATAACATTTATTTTGTTTATTGTTACACATTCATTTAATGATGAGTGTTGTAAAGAATCAATACAGTTGTGAGATAACATGATGATGACCAATTGTTGTAAAATAATGGTAAAAATTGTTAAAAATAGAAAAAAAGAATTAGCATAAATTTTACAAAGTCATCCTAACAGTGCCATAATGAATGTAAACTAATAATTATAAATGAACAATTTAGATGCCTTTTTTTAGATTGAATGTGTACTTTCCTCTAACTAGTTACATATTTCGTAAAAACATATATATATTTAGTATTACTTGTGTATGTGTGTGTGTGGGGGGGGGGAGGGTGCGCGCGCGATATTGCATCTTTATTTCTCTAACCTACTATTTGACATATGCACGTATATACATATATAAAGTATTTTTTTATATTTTGCGAAAAGTTAAAACTAAATTTAATTAAATAATACACACACAAATATATATATTGGAGTTTTATTATCAAAAATAGCTTGTTGTTACAAAACAATATGCATTTCATGAGTGTGAATGAAAATTTTAATAAAAATAATTTCTATTTATTGTAAAAAGTTCGTTCTCTTTTTAGTAATTAAAATTTTTTATTTTTAGGAGGGGGGGCAGAAAAATATAAGACTTACTTCAAATAATTCTTTTGAGTTAATGCAATGTGGATAATTGTAAAATTATTTTTTTTAATAATGAAAATACAAGTTCAATTTTCTATCATCGCTATATCGGAAAAGACCGATTTGAAAAAGCAGTATAACAGATTTTAAAGTAAATTGAAATTTTTAAATAAATTGAGAAAATATAATTATAGGAATAACAAAAATATTTTTACTTAAATAAAATATTTTTAGCTAAATCTTAGCTAATATTTTATTGTATTTCATAATAGATGTTATGTATATTTTGTGTTCATATATATAATTTTTATATAAATCTTCTAATTACATTTTACTTGAATATGCGTATTACTTTGCTTAATAACGATCGATATAAACTGTACAAATAAATTCCTGTCATTTTTATTTAATCTACACATCATTTTTCTTGACAATATTTTAAGACTTGTACTTATTTTTTTGATCAAAGAAACTTATTTTCTCTGAGGCATGTAATTATTTAAATATAAAATATGTATATATTATCTGAAAGAAAGGCATCTATCTATTTAATAAGTGAGAATAATGTCGTATGTACAAGTAAAATATTAATTTATATCGTAACACATTTGATATTAGTCAATTCTTAAAATTCCTATTATTTTCTTCATATCTTATTATACTAGATACACACACACACACCACACACACACACACACACACACACACACACACACACACACAATTTAGTTTTATATATAAAAAGGTAAAATTAGATTTTGAAATATGTAAATTTAAAACCAATTTGTATATATATTTTGATACGCTCACGCGTATACAATGTACAACATGAAATAGCTATATAAGTAAAAAAATAGTTGATGATTAAGTTTTATATTTGACGAATTCTTGCTATTGTATTAAAAAATGCAGTAGTGAAATCTGAAAAGGATGCGCGCGCGCGCGCACACGCACACACACACGCGCACGCACGCACACACACACACACACACACACACACATGCACGCACGCACGCACGCACGCATACACATTCATAGATTTATTCAACATTATTTTCACGCCATTATATAATAAGACTAACATGGTTACACGGTTCATATTTTGTATTGGTTTTTCGAGGAAAAAAAAGAAATTCTAACTCATTTTGAAAGAAATTTTGAAAAATAGGCGGTTAAATGTTTGCATGGGGAGAAACGACGAGCGATGCGTTAATAAAATTCCTATGTAATATCTTAGACAAAAATATGAATATGTCGGAGAAACATCGAAACTTGTATGGCTTGTACACTCGTTTGGCTATTCGATCTGCTAAGCGAATAATCCAAAACTGTTTTCTACACGAGAGAATGATCTCATAACCACACCGCTAACATAGAAGGGTTTTGCGCATTTGCTCCATACGAGGGCACAGCGTGTCATGCTACGTTTCAAGACCCCAAAAGTATGTTACAGGATCAGCTGTAGTACGATGCACTATGCCTTTGTATGAATCAAGTATGCATTGGTTTTAGTTAACGAGACAACGAGGTATGACAAGACTACTATGTGGCGTGGAGCTAAGTGTGTTTTTAGCTCAACTGTTGCGTCCTTCATCAAACACATGTATATACGTAATATACTTTGCTACGTGTACATATAAATGATATATAGATAGTAAAGCAGGGAGATACTACGCACTGTATTATTATATGATGTATATAGAAAGTCAGTTGTAATTTTGCATCAATTCTGTAATAATGTTTGATAAACGCGACAGTATGAAGTATTAATATCCCGCAGTATTTGTCATTTTACCAAAGGTTTCACATTTTTCAATTTTTGTTTTAAACTCTGCAATAATTTATCGCTTTTAATATGATATCTGTTTTATGATATTGATATCTAAAAATCTGTGCATTTTAGATTTCTAATTTTATTCCCAATTATTTTTATTTTATATTATTTGTTCTTAAACGAATTTGTACAATGTGAAATTATTATGTTGACAACATTAATGTGACATTTTTTTCTAATGATGATCTTTGTACACATTACAAACATACATTTTTTTCAACAAGAAATTCGCACAGATAGCATATAGTTTCGTTTTTTTAAATTTATTTTTTTAAATTAAAGACATTTAGTAAATGCAATCACAGAATTAAAAACAGACTTTATATGCATTTTGACATACGCACACGCATGTGTGCGTGCGTGCGTGCGCACGTGTGCGAGTGCTGTATGTATGTATACAGTGAGTGCAGAAAGTATTCGTACAGAGAAAATATTTTTTTAAAAAAATTTAATTTTTAAAAAGTAAATATTATCCAGCGAGAAATGAGTCATCGAATTGATGTCGAATCGATACGATGATTTAACACCAATTCGACGTTTAATTGATGATCATTTCTTGGTTGGTAATTAACAATTTATTCATAAATAATAAAATAGATGATATGTTTCTTAAAATTATATATACTAAAAAAGATGTATATTAATTATAGAAAATATATCATCTGAAAAATAAGCGAAAATTAAAAATTCTATTGTTTGGATGCTCAAAAAGTATTCGTACAGTCGAGAAATTAGCTTCTAAAATCAGGAATATATGCAAAGTTCGTTTGTTAAAACAGAATATATTCATTGTATAAAATTGCTAATTAATATTTATTTTTCACAAGTAAGATTTTTTATAAATAATTTCCTTGTATACAAATACTTTTTGCTCTCACTGTATATGTAATCATTAAGATCATTACATTCAATACGCAAACGTGATTACGAATTCGTTTTTCATTTTTTAGAATTGATTGAAAGCTGCCCTTGTCGCGTGCTTGCGCGCGCGCGCGCACACGCACACACACACACACACACACACACACACACACACACACACACACACACACACAAAACACAATTACAGTTCGAGTGCGATTCACTTGATATATCAAATGCATTTCTTGACAAGTCAATTTGTAATTCATTTTTTAATTGATTGATCAATGAAACATTTGCAGCATTAAGGATCGGTTGTCCCATCTTTTGATAAATTTTACCTATCAGGTAAATCCGGCAATCCGCACATGTGATTGGGTAATCTTGCTACTTACCCAACAGGTAAAATTTATCAAAAGGTGGAACCGGGCCTGAGTGGATTACATTCTCCAACTTTTTTTTTCCTCTGTCCTTTTCTCATTCGCATTTGCGTGCACGCGTGCATTACAATCACACACATCGACATGCAATCTCTTTATATAAACATTTGTCTACTTACAAACATTGTTAATCAAGATTTATTGCTCCAAATTTCCAAACTAAATTTCGTAAATCAAACACTTATTTATTGGCAAAAAAAAACTGTCATACGAAAAATATAAGACTGCAGTCACATATTCCGAATTATTTTTTTATTTGTAAAATATACAAAAGAGAAATAACGCACATTATGTATTTATCAGTGTGAAATCAACAATCATACAATCATAATTTGCTGTTTTTATCGATAATACAAGGAAGAGAAAGATACATTTGTTACAATGCAATGCACAATATGATAAATTTCGCGATTAATATCGCCGTATTTCGATATATATACACTGCTATTACTGTAAATCTATAGTATACGTGCATGCTATAAATTTTCAGTACTTGCAGTGAATAACGAAACCTGTATAGCACGCGCGCACACACACACGCACACACACACCATAGTATATGTACATACATGAACAAAATTTGTGCAAAATTCGACATTCGTATGTATGATATACTCGCACAATAGAATTCGTAAACGAGTGCTTCATTATTTTATACTCATTTTCGTCGTCGCATTGTTTCATTCTCATAATAAAAGACGATAAACCATGTTATTTGAGAGATTTTATACACACACACACACACACACACACACACACACACACACACACACACATCAAGAATTTAATCGATTCGATACTACTTGGTAAGCGAATAATTAAAATTCACTGCAATCTTTTAAAGGCTTTTGAGCGATAGCACTTTTGACGATTAACATCATACTTACATGCGAACGCGAATCTGGACGATTAGGTGACGACAGTCGTGAAGCTTAAAGTAAAGCTTAACACTTTTCTTTTTCTATTCCCCCCCCCCCCCCCCCCCCCCCCCCCCCCCCTCCCTTTCTCTCTTCTGTCGTCATTCACATTTTTGTTCACAGCGTTCATCAATCAATAGTTCCGTTTCGTTAGCATTCGTTCAATTCTGTCTGTGCAACTATAAAAAATAAAGCACCAATTTTCATCATCGATACTAACTTACGAGAAGCCTCTCGTCTGTCTCATCTCGTCTCGTCTTGTCTCGTCCGCACTGGTCCGCGATAATAAACCGCTCGCAGTTCAAAATGGCGTTCGTCCGAGCCTAATGTGAGAATAACAGTGAAAACGGAGAAAGGCAACTCGAGGCGGCAACTGCGCCGTTCTTTGCGACAATCGCGTCCAGCAACCTGCTGGCTGCTGCTGCGCCGATGTACACCACTTGCTCCAATGGCGTATGCGCAGCAATTTCGATTTTCCCACACCCGCCTGTAGTATTTATAGGCGCACGCGCGCGCGCGCGCGCCACACCCACCTACCCACCTACGAACAAATATAGAGTTCACTCCTCCCTACGATTGATATTTATTATCAATACCTATTCTTCTCTGACTAAACACTAGCCCATGATGAGAACAAATAAACGACAAAAAGACGGAAATATAGCTATTGCGACTATTCAAGTTTTCAATACATGACTTTAAGACATGACGCACGTATTAGGTGTTGGAATTAATTCGTAGCGTTTTACAAGTGATGGGAAGTACTTTCATTAATGTATTTTTTAATGCTCATGTGAAATAAATAACATTCTTTCATTAAAAAACGCTACGAATTAATTCCAACACCTAATATATATACACACACATGCGCGCACATACGTATGTATGTATGTATGTATGTATGTATGTATGTATGTATGTATGTATGTATATAGGTATATCACGGGATAGAGAGAAAGAGAGAGGGAGAGAAACCTATCTTTCTCGCACATATTACATACATATTTGATGAAAAGGCAGTGTCTTATATATGTTTTATATATATGTATGTAATTGTATGTGTATATAAAAGGAATATGCATATAGTAAGAGATAATAATATTGTATAGAAGAGAGATATTGAAATACATGTACGATTTTAAATATTATTGTCTAACATCATTTTTTTATACACCACTAAAAATTTATTACTTCTTCAAAATATTTATTTCTTTATACCGGAGTTTTTACGTCTGGTATAAACTTTATTTCTAAAAGGTATGAAAATGCTATAGTTGGAAAATTTAAAGATAATCTCTTAAAGATTGTCTCTTCAACTTTTTCTTAATCTTATTACAAATTAAAAGTTACTAAAAGATTATTTAATCTATTCCTTCTATTTTCTTTTTTGTAGAGTTTTCGAATATTACGTCACGTAATAAATGCCGATTATTGAGAGTAATATATCTCTTTTCTACCATGTATATATATTTACATTAATATCGTTGCTAATATCAAAATTTTCAAAATGAAAATTATAATAGTCCTCTCATTGGTTTTCTTATTTCGACGAAGTCGTCATGTTGGAATTCCTTTTGTTTTCAATTTATAGATAAAGCTACCAATTAATACTACTAAGTTTAAAACAACAGAATGACTTTTATCAATTTTATATTTACACGCATGTCTCTCTCTCTCTCTCTTCCTCCCCCCTCCCCGTTTTCCTCTCTCCTTTCCCTTGCACTTTTCCTATCCTTCGTTCATTCACTTATTCCCTCGTATACAACAAAATAAGCAACTATTAATAAATAAAGATATCTCAAGTCTATCACATTATATATTTTTCAATAATAAAAATTTTAATGTTACATGCGATATAACCAATATTTAAAGTAGAGCCTCTTGATTGATTTTTTTTTATCAAATATTACATAATATATCGGTATATGAAATAGGAAAATGTAATGAAACAGTAATCAGAGTGCTGAAAATTATACGTATATATGTATATACGTATAGATTCCTTTTTGTATTATTTTTCCTTTTTCTTTCGTTTGCACGATTCAATAAATATAAGATTAAATTTCTAATAATCGGAACAAGCCTATCATTCAACACGTGCGTTTAGTCTTTATTAATCTCTCTCATTATGAAAGTGAGAGAGAGAGTGTGTAGTATAATTTATTTATTTTTCTAAGTACTATTCGCATTTGTTGCATTTTTCAAAATTTGTTTAATGTCTTTAAGATTATTTGTTAATTAAATTTTTACTTTATACTTTTAAGAAATATATGCCAGTTTATTCACATTTATTTCATCCATAAATATATTGAATATATTGAAACATGAGAAAAGATTCGATATATGTACATTTTGGATGGACACAAAACGGATTTTCCGCCTTACTGTAAATTATTTTCACACATTTATCGATTATAGTAGTCCGTTTTATCCACGAGCGTGTTGTGTGGATATAGAATTCGAACTTTATGATAATTTTTTATAAATCACTTAAAAATAATATCTTTAAGGTTATATATATATATATATATATATATATATATATATATACAGTTGTTTGCAGCTGCAAAAATACTCTTATAAATAATGATATATCATGATTGTTGTAGATTGACGGAAATACTTGGGGTTCCTCAGGTAGGTCCTCAGCAGGACGTAAACCCACATTTCTCTGTCGTAATATTAAATCATATCGAAAGCATGCCGCAAGATTAATGAGAGGGAAAACATCTTTGCTTAATGCTAATCATCCGGATAAAGTCGCAGAGTAAGTACATTCGATACGTCGGTATGTAATTCGCTATATAAATTTATAACTATTTAAATTTATAACTATTTAACTCTATTTGTACATATCATCAAGTAACAATATTATAAATTTGTTGTAGATCAAGCGATACTCCAGACATGATCAATTCCGACGAAACACAATGTAGATTTAATCCTAATAGTTATACTATGCTCTTCATTGTCCACAAGGACAGATTTCTTTACAAACAAAACTCCATGAACCGTGCTAGACGGGTATGTTTATAATTATTTGAATTTTGCTTGGCATCTTTATATCAAATGTTGTATATAGTCTATCTTGTTCTGACATTAATTCTCACCTCTTTTGCTATATCTCATATTTCGATGGCACTAAAAGAGAAAAGAAAAAAATTATGAAATATTTTGATTTGACAGTGTCATCCAGCTATAACAAAGCGTAAGGATTCCAAATTCCATCATTGGCATTCGTTATGGATATCCAAGAATGGCACAGATATTCAACATCGATTGTGTCAAGATTGGTTGATGGGACGATATGAGAATTTGATTCCTCACAGGACACGAGTGCTAACGGACAACGATCAGACACGTTCTCCCTACCGGCAATACAATCGTTTTCGAGTAGAACGTTTGCAATCTGATCTGTTAACAGAGACTTGCGTCTAATCCAATTCGAATGGAATTTCTTACCGTCATTAAAAATTTCTCAATATCGCTACACTCGCTATAATTAATTAGTCTTTTTTTTTCTCTCGGCGAAAATTATTCTTTGCTCGTTTAGCCGGTATGATTAAGATTCGAAGCAGAAATTCTTAAACTGAAATACGAGTTTAGTTTTGTACAAAGTAATGAATATATATTATATATATATATATATATATATATATATGTATGTATGTATATATATTTATATTTCTCTCTTAAATAGGTAGGTACAGACAATACTTTCGATATTCAAAGAAAGTTTCAACTATAAATTAAATTTGATTCCAAAAACATTAAAAAGAATAAATGGTCAATGGCCGTCCATGTGTTATATGCTATATCATATTATATTATATGTTCGCACACAGAGTTTTATTCTTGGCTATATAAAGGTACATAGGCCTGTATTACATACACACATATACAACGATATATAATAATACTGTTGCGAGTGATTTAATACTATCGCACTGAATTCATAATTAGACAATTTTTGCCAGCCTCTCCCCCTACTTGTATCGCGTTTTATTTTCTTATAAGATTATAACACTCACTTTTATTTAATAATATCAATATTAGTGTATTACGTGCGACCGGAATTTAATACATTTTACATCTGTACATTTGAATACGGCTTGCGTCTTGATGTTACTTTCGATATTTTAGCAAGTATGTACATATACACATATATGTAGATGCTTATTTCATTTAAGATTCAACTAGAAATGTCAACTGTATAACAAACTCTTTACATGAGAGAATAAAAAATTATTTCAGTTGACGTTTCCAACGTTTGTATCTTTAATGAAATAAGTATATGTACATCTATATATAAATATTTGTAATTAGACATACATTTTCAAACATGTACATATATACATCTGCATATATCTGCATATATATATATATATATATATATATATATATATATATATACGCACACATATATATATATATTTTTTTCATGTATACACGCACAATATATATATGTACATACGCATACATGTATAAACATGTACAAAGAAAGCTTTAGAGTTTACGTTTCTGTTTGCCTTCCAGGCTTTGTAACGTGTAGAATCATCTTTACAAAGGTGTAAAAACGGTAATGTTCCTGGACAGAGTGCGATAGAATCGAGCGTGCTGGAAGTTTATGCGGCATAAAAAATTTCGCCGGAAAGTCATTGACCTCCACACGTGCACGCACCACGCACGATCGTATATATGCCTGGTTATTGTTATATCTATTTTGTAGCGTATAATATCAATGTAATATAAAATGCGATTTCTCAATAGTATATATTTTACAGCACATTCTTAAATCTAGTGTATGATCTGCAAATTGAAATGTGATAACAGTCGTCAATGAAGTAGTACATTATTGTATGTACATAGGTGGACGTTAATGGACTTGCTCCTAATTACGTCAATCGCCACATAGTTTGTTTCTTTTTAGTAAAACAAGATTCAAGAAAAGTTCGTGCGTGGTTCATATTTGGGAACAAAATGATCACGTCCGTTACACGAATGCCGTGTGATAAACGATCAACAATTAATAAATTAATAAAGAATGCGATTGTCTCGTTCATTTGTCATATTTTTGTCAACTCTCGGAACACATCTGTATGGTAACTATATGTATGTTATATCGTCGATGAAACACTTAGGGGATAAGATAGCCAAAAAAGGATATAAGATAAATATTTAATTATAATATAATATAATGTACGTCGTAATATATATTATACATACCGTAATTTTCATAATACGACACTGTGGTTGTATATTTATTGAAGCATTTCCTCACAAGCGAAGTAAATAGAAAGGAAGCAGAGAGAAGGGAGGACAAATAAGAGGAAAAGAAAAAATAAAAGCAGAAAATAAGAGAGAGAATGGATAAAATAAAGTAGTATGAATAAAATAAATGGTGAAATGTTCAATCCAAGATAAATTGACAATTTATTTGGAGACGTTTCACGATACCTTGATTAGTTTTCAATAGTTTTTGCTTTAAATTAAAATGTCATAACGATAGCCATAACGCATCCGTTTTTTGTATTTCATATAAATTGTCAACAAATTTAAACCAAACATATCGCCATTTATTTTTTCTTTCTTTGTACATTATTTTTCTATCCGGTCAATTAATAGCTCAACACCAAATAAGAGAGAGAGAGAGAGAGAGAGAGAGAGAGAGAGAGAGAGAAGGCGAGAATGAAAAGTGTGGTCTTCCTGATATCTGATGACTTCTGACTATATATTATTGTATTTTACAAAAAAATTGCTAATTTTTTAAAATATGTGTATGAAAAATAAAAATGTACAGGCAATTTTACTACTCGAAATAATAATTTAATGTTGATATATATTTTGCACACAAATTATTAATAAACTAATTAGTGAAAAGCTATCGTTTTACTTTAGTCGATAATTTTTTCCATAACTATCCGTATACACATATGTGTACAACTTGGTTTGCTCTTCCTCTTATATATATGCTTGTATCGTAACTTTTTTTCAAAATATCCGTTTAAATATATTTTTGTTTGCAAAATCGGTGAACCGATTTAAGCCTGAGATCGTGTCGATGGAATTTGTGCCGATAAGAGCTTGTGGTGTCGTCCTCGAGCGCCCCGCCCTCTGTCCCCTCTGTAATAAATAAACAGTAAAAAATTATTTACACTTGATTGTACTTTTCATTGTTCTCAGACTTTATTTCTGCAAGAATACGCGATATGATATCGAGGAGAGATAATGCTAAATGAAAAATCGTAAAAAGTATTACAACTTTGTTTTATTATATTAAAAATGATAAAATTAGACAATATTATATTAATAGTTATGCAATAATATATCAATATTTCATCGTAATAATAGATAACTTACATTTCCTGTATGTTACATAACAAGTGAAATACTGCGTTATGAATACAACAAACTGAAATACTTGATCTATTTCTTATTGTTAGGCACGTTTACTTGGCACTAATTAAAGTGCCACTGATTAAAGTTGTAGCCGGATTAAAAAAAAACTGTGAGGTCTCAGCTGCATGTCGAGATTGAGACCTAAACGTACCGATACTATAGAGAAATTTACTTTATGGCATGCTTTGAATCTCGAATTGAATGTTTTCACGTTAACGTTATCTATAAAATATTCGTAAAGATATTGTATATGTCGGTAATATAGCTTTCAAGAGAATTATGTCCAAATGTGTGGATCAACCAAAAACGGTAATGTCACTTTACATGCAAAATTTTTCATTACGTACACAGTCATCCATACGTTGTAGTGTAATTTGATTCACATTTGATTCATTTTCACTCTTTATTATGCTTGAAGGATTGTACGATACGATGCTACATTCGGCTTACGATCTGCTTTGTTCACGACTTTTGTAGCTCGACAACTTTGCCCGTGTGATTAAAGCTAAAGGTCACGGATAAAATAACTTGCAATCATATTTGTATTTATATATCAACACTTGCACGATTGTCAAGTAGCAGATAAAGCGACCGTAATAAGTTTTCTCATTATAAATAATATATTATCAAATTATTATTATTATTATTATCATTATTATTATTATTATTATCGCTACGATACTACTGCTGCTGCTACTACTCTACTACTACTACTATACTACTACTACTACTATTACAACTATTATTATATGAAAAAAGAGAATTATTTTTTGGATATTTGGTTAAGTACAAAGAAAGGTAAGAAAATGTAAGGAAAGTGCTATCGCGAATGTTGTCAAAGGCCCGTATTCATCAAGCGTAAAATCAAATGCATCAAATGATTGATGCATTTGATTTTATGCTTTCTGCCAAATCAAATATGAGGATCGAAATTTGTATTTGATCAATGGCTGAGTAACTACTTTTTGGCTAAATGTAATAATATAAACAATTTAACAATTTTACATGTTGGGAGTAAACCAAAAGTAAGCGAGAATTTTTAAGATTATGATGTGACATCATTGTGATATGTTTTACACGTAAATCGATTCTCGAAGACGCATTTGAATCGATATACATATATGAGTATGAAAGTTTAAATACATTACACATATGTAAACCACAAGGCTCGATATGAATTGATTGATTTTAATTGCCGCTATTCGTTATAGTTTTCAATCATATACGCGACAAACGTCGACGAAGCACGCGAGTTTCCAAGAATTGGAAAATTTAATCATGTTGTAAATTTAATCATGTCAAAAACTATAGCAATAACATGTAATTTTTTACATACATATGTATGTACATGTGTGTGTGTGTGTGTGTGTGTGTGTGTGTGCGCGCGCGCGCGCGCGCACACACACACACACACGCACGCACGCACGCACACACACACACACACACATGTACATACATATGTATGTACATGTGTGTGTGTGTGTGTGCGCGCGCGCGTGCGTGCGTGCGTGCGTGCGTGCGTGTGTGTGTGTGTGTGCGCGCGCGCGCGCATCGCATTAAAAGTTTATTCCCGATTGTAAAATTGTTAATCCAGCCGACAATTGGAAGGAAATTCACTATCGCATGGCCAGGCTGTCGCACCTGGTGGTAGTGCGCCGTTTATACTTGTAATAATTCCAATTTCTGACAATATACAAATATGATAAGGATCACTTTAGCACGATCGCGAGTAACAATCGTTCGATCACAATCTTCTTTGTAACAAAACAAAAAATGGTATGGTGCAGGTCACTTTCATTTAAAATGTACGGTACGGATGTATTATCGAAAACTCGAAGAGCTAGAGTCATGCGACGAATCGTGAAGACGATCACGCCCACGACGAAGACGACGACAACGACGACGACCAAGACGACATTTTTGATGGCGGTAACTGCAGGTTTGGTGTGACACGTGGTATAAGTAGATACCGATGACGAGATAATGAGATGCCGACCTCGTCTCAGAGGGTGTCATCGAGAGAGGGAGACTCAATGTCCTCCGCTGTCGTATTTTGGCGACAACGATATACGTACGCACTCGCGGAGAGATCGTCTCCAACGCGCACGCACTTGTAACTTTCATCCGGGCATTCACAACTGTACAAATCAAATGAGAAGAAATTATTGTAGAAAGGGAGAGAGAGAGAGAGAGAGAGAGAAATCAAGTGAAAAGAAATATGGATATACAAGGAATTGTAAATAATTCGCGCAATCTTCCCTCTTATACGCCTACGTAATATTAATTTTCATATATCTCGCAAACTTGTCCATCCACGCTCTATCTGTATCTAATAAAATATTTTCTCTCATGTTTTATAATTTTCAAGTTTTACATTTAAAAGGATGGTTATTTTTCGATAAATTAAATTTCATCTTTATATCTGTTCTCGAGAGGAGATGCGCATATCGGAATGCTTTTAACATTATCTTACAATTAATATAAAAGTAATACATATAAAAAATATATATATATATACATGTACATATATACACGTGTAATACTGTAGTAGTAACACACACTCACGTGTTTCTCATGAAATACTCAATGTTACGCGTATATGGATTGTAGACCGCCCATCCACAGGGTGCGTTATGACAAATTCGTCTCGGTGCGTTTTCCTCATCGCTATCTTCTGTAGCTCGTGGAATCCTGACGTTTGTAAAGTCTCGTAACAGTACCCGCTGCAACTGTTTCTGTAATTAAACACATCAAACTGTATTGTTGTTGTTGTTATTATTATTATTATTATTAGAAACATATTCACATTACGACTTGATCATCTTTTATTTTCCTTAGCGCGCACGTACGGAAAGCATTAATTTTCAATTAAATATATATGTAGCTCAGCTTTTATGTGAATAAAAACGTATAAATACAAAAGTTTCTAGCATCTCGAGAGTAACCTCGTCTCTAATTATAGTTGTAATCTCTCTAACGTATTGGTCGCATATACAAATATCATCGCATCGTTTCGTACGTTCTTTTTTAGTGCGACAATAAGTTAATTTAACAATTTATTCAACAGTAGTGTATACAATTTATTTGACGATTCAGTTATTAATTATGGGCCCCTAGACTTGATCGACCATCAGGTATACATCATATATGTATGTATGTAGATACTAACGACTACCGCGCGTTATTGCTTTTTACTCAAAAGCATATAAAATTATTATACAAGTTTTCCATTTCCTACAAAATCGGTAATTTGAGGAAAAAACACACACGTCGTAGCAAGCGTGACTTTAATTTTCTTTGATAACAACTTTTAATAAATATATCAAGTATTTTTCGTATCATTTTCTCATTCCAATTCAAACAGTCATCTCAAACACTCTCAAGTCTTTTTACATAATTTCGTAAATTCTTATACACTCGCAAAAATGTCAAAAGATGAAAAAAAATCACATTTTTTTTCTTTATTCAGTAACAATATTCTTATAGCTCAAGAGTTATCAATCGCATATAGTTGATATATGCCATAATACGTGCATGTACATATATGTATACGCGCGTGCGTACACACATGGCATTACAAATAGATATATATATATCTATAATTGCAGTTGATTATTGCAATCGTATATAAATTTTTACGTGACGTGTAAATTAATTTCAAAGGAAATTAAATAGTAAAATAGAAAAAAAAACTTGGACTCCCGACCCGACGCGACGACTTTGATAAATTTTGCGTTAAGAACCTAACGCATTTGGATATTGCGAAATCTCGTGCATTTCTGGCAACGGAAACCGCGAACCGCAGGAGCGAGAAAAAGAAGGAGAGGAGAAAGATGCTGCGCAGTGACGCACGTTGCTGCAGTGACGTTAACCGCTCAAGACAGTAAATAATGGGCAAACGTCATTCCTTGAATGAAGAGTCGCTAATATCTATCACGTTATATCTACAAGCAGACTCGATAGCCCCTCTCGTGTCAAGCGTGATACTGCCTCGTGTGATGTTATTTTATATCGTCTTGTTCTAAAATCTTTCATCGTTATTTCTCTTTCGATGCGACCGAGTAATTAGGAAAAATTTTGTAAATGCAAGTATGTACACAACTAACATGGTTTTCGATCACGTAACGCATGTCTCAAAATCAAATGATGGACGTATGTACACTTTTGCGTTTACTGGAAAGAAGAGGAACATTAATACAATCGCGCAATTACGAATAACAATGCAATGTTAAATTGATAAGTAACAAACAAACATGCGAGTGACTCAGAGTTTTTTCTCTTAGATAGTTATAAAATTATAAAATGAACGACAGAATTGTGTGCTCCATATATATATATATATATATATATATATATATATATATATATACATATAGAGTCGTCTATAATTAAATTGCTAGACTTTGCATCTTTTCAGGAATTCGTCATATGATCTCATTGCGATTTCCTCCGACGTTCTGCGATGCACTCGTAGCTATTATGGGATTTAGAACGATTGTAAAGTCACAACGAATCGCCTATATCATTCGATTCAATTTAAAATTTATCAAATAGCGAGTGGTTCTCGCATCGCGAAAGAAGACAAGCATGGCATTCTCGAGGCCGTGAGTCGTGACTCGAGAGAGATTCGATTCATGAATGAAACTACTCGAATCGCCAGTGAGTCTGCATGTCGATAATGTACGTACGTACTACACACACATACACACACACACACACACACACACATGTATACGCGCGCATATATAATACATGCATCACTACAGAGAAATCATTTGTTGAATCTATTGTAAGTAATACAAACAGAATAGAATCTGATAACTGTATACTCTACGCAGAGTATAAAAATGAAATTACATCGGCTTACGTACCGTTCGATCAATCTTGTGGCGTTTTCTGAAATATCGATTGATTCGTTCAATTTCATTACATGTGTATATGCGTCTTTATATATATTATTTACAAAATGCATCCTAATAATAATACATCACAGCCAGAATGTATGTACGTGTGTGTACATACATGAAGTGTGAGCGCTGAGGGTGTAAAGGAAACTTTACGATCGATATTTCGTGAGAAAAAGATCCTCGCGTAACATTGCTTCCCTCTATTTGATGTGTTTCGTAGAAAGGCGCGAATCATAACCACAATACGACTAATTAATTCCGTTTCAACGACTCAGTGATCAGATCACTTTTTCTTTACCAAAAACTTGCAATTTGTTCTCTACCCCTCCTCACCCACTCTCTCTCTCTCTCTCATCAATGAATAGCAAAGTTGTAGCGCAAACTGGATTCACCAGATTTAATTTTCATTCACATACATTCATTTCTTTGACTAATACATACGTAATACGTGATATAGTGCAATAAGTATCTTACCTCGGAACGGACCACCGCCGTATCGATGAGAGCTGGGTAGCATAATGTAACAGCGAGGGTGACGACAAGGAATATTCTCACGTTGTGACAACTGGTTTTCGCTTTCGCGCGCGGTGAATTCGACTGCATTTCCATTTGTACGTATAAGGCGATGTACGTCGAGATGACTCTCGGAGATGATCGCAAACTTGCCTTCCGAATTTACGTATATATACGTAGGTGTGTGTGTATATATATATATATATTAAATTATCGCCCGCAAAGTATATCTTAGTCCGTTCTCGTCTTCGATCCTCATGCACGTCGTTGCGTCGACACGTCAAAGTGTCAGTTGAAATTGCACGCGCGCGTTCAGATACGTGAGCGTGCACAGCACACTGTGAGCGTGCGTGATCAAGCGGCGCGAAATGAAACGGACTCGGTACGCAGTTTCCTTCGAGAAATTGCAGACAAGTTTCTCAAACGGGGATGTTAACGTATAATGCGGGAGGAAATGCAGCGAGAAATGTGACGATTCGACGATGTTAAACCCCAAACCCAAAAAGATGAGATCAGGGAAAGGTCGCGGGTTTCCACGCGTCGGGGATGCTCTTTAATTTTAGTCTTTTCTTCCCACTTTTCGAGATATCGTCAGTACCACAGTTGGTCAGTACCAGTTCAGGATGTACGCGCCCGCGCGCTCTCTCTCTTTCAATGACCGAGTTATATACGCGTCTTCGGAACTTTATACATAGACTGTCTTCTCGTATAGAGTGAAGATGCTTTCGAGTCACCGGGGGTTTATATAGGCTGGGCTAGCCGAGGGAGGGGAAAAAGATTTAGGCAGAGAGAGAAACAAGGAAAGAGAGGAAGAGAGTGAGAAACGGAGAGGGAGACTAATAACGAGAAAAAAGAAGAGAGGGAAACTACGCTTAGACGTTAATAATTGCAGTGCAACTATACTGTAATAACAATAACAATAATGGCAGTAGTACTAGTAGTAGTAGTAGTAGTAGTAGTAGTAGTAGTAGTAATAGTAGTCCAAATAACAACACAAGTAGTAGTCCAAGTAACAACACAACAATAATATAATAACAAACAAGCGACGAATGCGTGTAATAGGACAATTACGCGATCTTTCGTCGCTAGCCTTACAATTAGCAAGATCGATAGATCTTGCTAATCTCGAGAGAGAAAGAGAGAGAGAGAGAGAGAGAGAGAGAGAGAGAGAGGGTGCACGCGCGTGCATGTAACGTACGTGAAGCACGTGCCTCAATGGCGGGGAAAACGAGGTGTTTTCTAACGCGCGCGCGCGCGCGCGCGCGCATCTCTTTGACGCTGCGCGCTGCTGGCTACTGGCCTGCTTTTTGCATTCGTTTCTCATACGATCCGTATGATGAGATGAGAGGATCTATTTAACTTACACACTTTGCAAACTTCTTACAAAGTTCTTCCCGATCTTTTCCATACCCAGACACAATAATCATTTCATTTTCCATTACAAACGCCTTCGATTATAATAATAATATTATAATAACGTACTATTTCAATTAGGTATTTGTTCGATCCTCTTGCCATTTTGCCGATCAAAAATTTCATCTCTCATCATCCATTATTATTCATTATTAAAAATTTACAATCTTCTAAGAGAATCTTTGATAAGAGTGCGACTCTCGACTTGTCAATAACATAGTACTCGTACTTAGTATAACGTACATTGCTCGTTTTGCGCTTTAATAAAAAAAATTATTAAAAAATTATTTCACTCCCACACGTAAATTATTTTGACACATAGATATATACACATAGATAATTATTGACGATTCAGTATATTTCTCTCACTTTTAGAAAATGTACAGGGTAAACGATCAAGACAGATTCGTTCAACACTAATAATAATAATAATATAATCGATCAACTAGAGGGAGTAAGAAAGGAACAAAGGAGGGAAAAGGTGTGGAAAATTAAAACATGTGCGTCGTCAGTAGAGTAGCGCGGCGTTTCTAAATGCGCGCTTTGATGCCTTATGCCTTATGCCTTATGCCTTATGCCTTATGCCTGCTATATTAGATCGCGCGTCTGATGTAATATCACTTGATAAACTGTCAGATAGCACATAGCAAAGCTTGTGGACGAAAAAAGTGTGGGAATCTAGAATAAACAATATACAACGAAGAGATTTTTAATGCGTATTAAAATACACGCATTATCGCTTAGATAAACGAAATTCAAACAAGCGAGTAGCTCTGTTTACGTATAACAGTTTCAAGTTTCATATTAGTACGCGCGCGCGTACGGCGTACTAATAAATTTTTGTAGAAGTAACTCGATGTAGATATATTAAGATGTAAAATAGACGAAATAATGCCTCGACGACACTGTTAAGTATTTTAGCCGCAATAAGCGATATTAAACATATTTATGCGCGCGCATGACTTGATTTTTCAATTCAATTTAATTCTCTCTTCCAACTCGTTACACCCACGTACCAAATGAAAATCTTTCGACAAAGAGTTACAACTGAATTTTCTCTTCAAAAAGCTAAGCAATAATCCGTATATATAAATGAAATCTCTGGATTCGAGCATCTAAAATATTGATCTTGAACATTTCCACTTTGACATTGAAACAATCGTCTCGTTATTCTGCCGTTATTAAGATATTTTTCAGCAATAATGAACTCAAGCCCAGCTTTGTAAAGCACAAACAAATTTCTTCATCGCGCGCGTTGACAATTTTCCCTATTCTTTTAATTTAACCAATCGACGGTAGAATATGTATTCGTCATAGGTCACGCTCTCGGACGTGCCGTTCGAGTCGAGATCTATAGATCGAGCCATCGAGGATTGCACAGGCAATCCTCAATTTCCATCAATTTCTCAGTCACGCTGCATCGATGCAGCGCCGTATGATTGCCATACGCTGTAAACGGCGTATCGAGTACGTACGTGATACGTTAACGCTCGACTATATCGAATAAGAAAGGTCCCGCGCTCTCCTCCACAAAACGCTCTTTAGTTGCCCTCTTCTTGCCATCTCGCTTGGATTGATAACACATTATACCGCACTTGTACTTGTATGTATGTATGTAACGTGAGTCAGAGAATGTATATAGAGGCTCGACGGAGGCCTGTCGATCTCTCGACCAATGGCAGGACAATTGATCGCTTATGTCACCTCATAGGCGACGCATTACATCATGAATTCAGCGCAGCGTGGCACGGCGTACATATGTGTCGTATGTCAATGTAAATTTTCGGCAATCATATGTGTATGGTAAATCATCCAATTTCTTCACTCCAATGCACACTCATCTAATTCCTTGTAAACTTATACCATAACTGCCTAGTGTATATAATACAATGAGTATGTGCAATATGATATAGATGATATATTATAAATAATATATAAATAATAAATTTGGAAGCTGAAAGCTAGTCGCTGCGCGACGAGATCGAAAGATAGTAATAGTAACAACAAGTATGGTACTTGAATAGCGTGCGTCGACACTCTTACACGCACGCACGCACGCACGCGCGCGCGCACGCACACACACACACACACACACACACACATATACATATAGGTGCCTATAGAGATTGCGGGAGAATTGTAAAATGTCAACCCCAAAACGATTAGTTTAGTGATTAGTTTCATCTCATCGCTCTATGTTTCTCTCGTATATTTTACGCATCGAGTCTGTTTTTTATTTTAAACTTTTCTCTTTAGGTAACTGTGACAGATTTGTTTCTTCATCGCTTAATTAATTGTAATTAATTGCAAGTAGATATTCTCGCAATCGATTGGAGCAAAGAATTAAGGGATCTCCTTTTATAAGGAGTGTGTGGAACTCAAGGCGTACGTGACTTGTGACCTATATGACCAAGATCCCAATTGCGTCATTTCGCTTCCGGAAAGAAACTATGGTAGACTACGCAGTTTGTCAAATGAGATCGCTACCTCCTTCCTCTATTTTATATATTCCAATTCACCAATGCGTGTTCAAGATAGATTAACAATATCTTATGAAGCATTATACGTACGCATCGCATACGAGACGCATCTACTGCATATAAAGATAATGAAGCATTTCGGCGCTATACGACGCAGTGTCACGCAGTAATATATAGATATGACCTATTATATTTCCGGTTCATTTTGATAAGAATGAGAGTTATCGAATGATCATGTACGCTGTAGCGTGTGAGAATTGGGCTGCTTCCTAAAATTAACTACTAATATTGAAAATTATAGTGCACATAACGCACAATAATTATAGATTTCAGTGCTGAAATCAGTAAATTTGGAACACCCAGCCTAGAACGTCTATCTTACGTATCTTCAACGTAAACAATTTTTTATTGGAATTGTAATTGTACGAATGTACGTCTATAACTATAATATACGATTAAAAGTAATAAAAAAGGCTCTGTACTTATAAACAAAAGATAGTATAAAAGAAGGTCAAAGAGCCAATAACGTATAAAAGAATTATAATTTAAATAAGCAAAACTAATACAAAACAATTAAAATAAAATAAAACAAACGTTTCAACTCCAATCGAGTCATTTTCAATGCAATCTTACGATAATATAAATATCGTTTTAAATTAAAAAATTCGTACATAATCTGAAATGATTTCGTTTTTTGACATCGTGTAAGTCAGATGCTTGTTACCTTTGCGAATTTGCTTATAATAACTTATTAAATTAAAAAGACTATTTTATTGTACCACGAAATGGACCACATTTTACATTTTTTTCTCGTTGCGTATCATTGGACTCTTAACAGATTTACTAAGAATTTTCTTATGACTTTGTTAATTCTTGATAAACATGACTCGCAGCGTATTACACAGAAAGAAGAAATTTTATATTAAGGAATTGTAAGATTACGTCCGAATTTTTAATTTAAAACGATATTTATATTATTGTAAGATTGCATTGAAAATGACTCGATTGGAGTTGAAACGTTTGTTTTATTTTATTTTAATTGTTTTGTATTAGTTTTGCTTATTTAAATTATAATTCTTTTATACGTTATTGCCTCTTTGCCCTTCTTTTATACTACCTTTATACTACCTTTTGTTTATACATGTTAATATACGAATAATAATACACGAATACATTTTTACAAAAATACTATTATATGTATGTATATGGGACTCGAGAGTGTGTTGTTATTGAATATCATCGTAACGTTCTATCTCTCGTGTTTTTCCTAGCACACAATACGTCGATCGTTTACGTAAGGTTGCGCCCACGCAACGCAATGATAACGTTAGGTAGCGTAACAGATGCGTAATACGAGACATAGGAGACGTTAAGCTAGGGCTAGGCGAGAGACGTGACGATTCGAGATGAGAGGCGGGAGAAAAAAGAATCGTCATGACGAAGCATAGTTAAGCATATGTGTCCGTATCCGTATTCCGTAATAAAGAAACATGCGCTCTGTCACATCTTTCTTGGAATTTCAACTCGGTCTCAGTTCGACAATCGCTGCCGATTATTAGAATCCTAATGACGTCAACGTCGTCAACAAATAATAGTCTCAGATCCACAGATATAAAGAAATGAGAGAGAGAGAGAGAGAGAGAGAGAGAGAGAGAGAATTGCCTCGTGTCACGAGCAAAGACGTTAATCAAAGACGCGATCGAATCAAAGAATCGGATTGCGAGGAATGCGTGCAATATTACATTAGTTTCAATCAGCGATTCACGGAGTTGACATGGATCGCGAGTGACAAATATTACACAAGAGAGATCGAGTTGTGTCCGACTATAAATAAGAAACGGAGTACTAATTTCGATTGTTTCAACTGCGAATGAGACGAAAGTTCAGTATCGTTACTTTATTTAATAGAAAGAGTAACGCCGCAATTTATTAAGATCGCCTGTAATAGATGACATAAAGCTTATATGTATACGTATACGTATACCGCTGTTCTTAATACAATATTTTTGTTTGAATTTATACGAGATGCAAAATAATATAATTGTTCTATGATGCTTATAATTAACGCGTCGAATTAACCTCGAGTAATAGTTGAAACGCTCGAGAATTTCAAAGGTTGCTGATTTGTCTCCGAATTTTATCCTCGAGAGATGGAAGGAAGATCTCGCGCGCGCATTTCCACTACGCGAGGTTGAGATTAGATTTTCTACAAAATAAAGTGTAAAATGTAGATAGAAAACAAAGGAATTTATCTCTTTCGTAGGAAAAGATTTCTTTCATCAATCGTCGGCCCTATGACTACGGGAAGGACACTGTTGAGGAAAATGATTTGACACGATAGAACAGAAGACCGTTACTGCCAAGTATGCGTCGTCCACAAATATCTACCGCGTAGCCAGACGATTTTCCGAGAAGACGGGAAGAACTACTTGGCGTTTTTGGTTTTCTTGGCACTCTCATCGGCGACACCTTGTCAGGCATGAGGTCCACGTTGCGCAACAGGAGTAACGAAATCTGTCCCGAAAATTGCGTGCAGCCGTGAGTCTTTTCTCGGTCGAGTCGATCGTCGATCCCACACTTTTGTTTCAACTTGAAAAGACGATAAATCAAATCAGACGTAGCATACAAATCAAACATCATTATTTGCTTCTACTACCATAGAAAAGAAAACGAAAAGGAAGGATCTTTATCTTTTGACAAAATAGCTCTAAGTCGATCGGTAAGGGATCGTGCGGTCTCGTAACCCCCCCCCATCCCCTCTCCGTCCCCCTAAAGATTTATACAATTTCTACGACGAAGGAAGATCCGACAAAGCATCGGACATTCGTCGAAATTTATATTGAAAAATAAATCAAGTCGAGTTATTAGCTAAATCGTAAATTGTATTGTAACCATTGTCCATATACCTATTTTAAAATTTAATCTTAGGATAAGAAAACGTTAGAAATATTACATTTTCTTTCTTTTCTTTATGTTTCTTTATGTTTCTTTATGCTTTTTGTAATCCTTATACGTACAAGTATGTAACAAAGATATTGGTGCGCAAATGGCACAATTCTTTAATTGTTACAATAATAATAATAATATAAAAATATAAGTTTTTACAATATTTATGTAGTACAGTCTTTTAGTCTCTAAAAGGCCGTTTTAATGATATAATAATTAATATAATTCATTTTATATTTAAATAAAAAATTTATTAATATATTATTTGACGACTATTTCATTAGCTAAATTTTATATTTATTTTAAATATGAAATCAAAAGATTGTACAATATCGAGTTTGGATACAATCAATGTTCATCATTATCGAATCATCATTATCGAATCATCATTATCGAATAAGATGATAAGTAATTAAACTGCTGAAAACGATTTATCGAAATATTAATTATGTTATCGATGATGTATTTATGCCTGATGTGAATGCAAGAATAAACCAGCGTCCGAACTTTATTGATAAATTTCATATATACATAGTTATTTTTTACTCGATTTCAATTGACTCGGAATGGTTTCGAATTAAAAAAATCACTGCGATTAACTTAATCCATGATTAACTTACCAAGCGGCTATATTATTACATTAATGTGGATAATATTTATAGTTTGTTCAGGGCACACACATACATGCTTTACCCTTACGAATAAATTTATCCTTTAGAATTAATACTATATTTATTGGAATATTTTATAGTTTTATCATAAAAAATTGCTTTTGAAAGCACAGATCACTAGAAATGCGATTTGTAGAAAAATTAAAGTTAATGAGATATATGTATAGAAATAGTTATCATTTTAGAGTTCTTCTTAAAAAATATATCCAAATGTATTACATTGCAATATTGCTAGAACATTTTATTGTATAATAATATAATAAATATACATCAACAAGCGTCATTTTAACATTATTGAAATTTTGCAACAATGATTCAGCAACATTTCGCAACCACCATGCAATATTGCAATATTTCAGTGAAATCATTCTGCAATATTTCTGCAATCTTTCTGTGCTGTATAGGATATGGTGCGTGGAAAGAGAATCAAGTGGTAATATATAATACACACACACACACACACACACACACACACACACACACACACACACACACACATACACACACATATATATGATATAGAGTAGACGCGAAGAAATACTGGAGCAATAAATAAATAAATAAATAAGTAAATAAACCCTGGACTAGAAGCACGATTAGCGATAAAATAAGTAAATGGACACGAGGACGATCGAAGCGCGCGATCGCCACGTAGGTCATGCGTAGGGTCGCGTAGACGGCGCGACGCCGTTTATTCTTCGTCGTCGTCGTCGTCGTCGTCGTCGTCGTCGTCGTCGTCGTCGTGTGCACTGTGCACTCCGCACTGGTGTGCACGCGCGACAAACCGGTGAACTGCGGTGAACGGCTTCAGGCTTGTCTTTCAGACTTGAAAGTTAACAGCGCGCGTCGCGTGCAGGGTTGTGAACGCTTTCCGCCGCTGCGCCTCGCACAATTTCGACACATTGTCCATCCATCGAATGATCGACGCGGCACGGCCGATCGCCATCCGATCCATGAGCGCCATGAACGCTCATACTATACTTATTGTTAGTCGAGCTATTCATGGTGCAATGTCACATTGCGGACGTTGCGCAACTTACAATTAGAAGATGAAACGCTGCCGAGACAAAATCTAAACTCCTTTCGAACTTCCTTTCTTCTTTCGCTTATTGTGACAACGTCGATCGTTGTTGACGCACCTATTCTATAGCGCAACTATATATCTTTCAACGTAAATTAGAGTAGCAGCGCGAAACATTCAATTCATTCAATTAAATTGAATGTAACAAAAGTATGGCAGAAGCATAAACTGTAGGAAATGAAAATTGGAAGGATATCGGAATTGAATGATTAAGGGGCTGTACACAATGAAAGGAACAGGGAACAGAGAATAAGAATTTCAACCATCAGAAATCACGTATTGTGGAATACACAGTTTCTGATAGGTTGAAATTTTTTCCCTATTCCCTATTCCCTATTCCTTTCATTGTGCGCAGCCCCTGAGAGAGAGAGAGAGAGAGAGGCGATTTCCTCTTAAAACTGATGATTCCGATGACGCGAAATTTTTACTTGTTAGAATCAGCCGTTTCGTCGTTGCATTCCTATCACTCTCCTCTTATATTCGACTTACGTTCCAATTATAACAATTATTTACTTACTTCCGCCAGGATCGTCATTATATTTTTTTATCCACCAGAGACATACAGAGATAAGATATTCTTTCGTAATTAATTACAAGATTATTATAATACGATCACATACTAAAAAGGCAAAAAATTAGATATTGCTAGCTAATACTAACTTTAATGTCTCGCCTGATCGTTCAATCAATCGTAACGTTTTGTGATCGATGGCTTATTATCGTTCAAGTCCAACTTATCTTCGTTCGCGTATACTGTATACTGTATGTATAATAGTGTCGCCAAAAAGCGGGCAGAGGAATAATACGAACCGAGCCGCGAGCGGTAAAAACGCCAAGCTTATTTAATGCGAGAAACAAACGAAAAGCGTGAGACGATGAAAAGTTGTTTGATAGGCGCGGCCTGAATCCACTAACTATCGTAACAAAATTTACGCGTATTTACCCAGCCAGAGTCGAAAACGCCGCGGCGCCTTTGCGACTAAAGAGCGATGCGGAGACCGGAGACGAAGATGATGACAACGTCGGCGTCGGTGTCGGCGTCGGCAGCCAAGACGACGACCGTTCTTAAAGACTGTCTCTCGACGAAGAGAACAGTAACGTCTTCT
The DNA here is from genome assembly GCF_000204515.1 of Acromyrmex echinatior. Next base: position 342,298 of record NW_011627244.1, on the reverse strand, counting down.
TGCTGCACAGACGCCAATCCTAAAATTGTCGACGTGTATCATTACAATTCTCATCAGATTTTCTTTACGTTAATTTGTTTGTTCTTTTGTAAGCGCGCCCACTGGAAATATAATAATACCTATAATCTCAACAATAATAGTTCCGCGTTTCTCTCTCTCTCTCTCGTATTATTTTTGGATGTTATAACATCTGAAAGACAGCGATTGCAAAGAAATGTCAATCGCGGAATAACGCAGATATAACCTTCTTTAAATATAATTTTATCTTTTAATTTATTTCACTAAATTGTGATCGCTAGTTGATTGCGTTGAAATAATATATAATTACAAATTATTAAAAATTTAATCTGTTATTTTACAGCAAACTGAATGTTATACATATACATGGCCAAACAGAATGAATACATGGCCAAATAAATAGCTTTTATTTTTTAGTCGAAAGTTATAAAACGTATGTGACAAGTTGCGGCGCGTCAATCTACGCGTATATGTATATACATATGTACACCTACGTTGTAATTAGTATAGATCGGTAGAAGGGACTGGGCTTTACTCGGAACGGAAACGCGTTGTCGCGCGTCCGTATGAAATTTTTGTGCATGCCGGTACGAGCAACGCGAGAAAACGAGATGCACTCGAGATGCCTACCGCGCGAGTTAGTCTAAATTCGTTACGATGAATCACAGCGTACGAGTCGGAGTCACGGCATCGTAACGTGCGTACAAGGACGCGTCTAGACGCACAAATTGCCCGTGGCACGGCAGACAGTTGTCACTGTACCGACGCGACGCGACGCGACGCGACGCGACACCGTCGACGCCACCGATGCCGCCGTCGCAAAGTACTCTCTTTTCCAGCATCGTCGTTTGTTCTTGTCGAATTACGGCCTCCTGTCTTGACGAATTATGACGGCGAAACCTCGCCAGCGATATCTGCACATGCAGTGCGAAGCGATGCGATGACACACATTTTTCTTTCTCTCTCTCTCTCTCTCTCTCTCTCTCTCTCTCTCTCTCTCTCTCTCTCTCGCGCGCGCGCGCGCGCCTCAAAGGATTTCTCTTCCTCCCCTAATTATTTCTGCATTCTGCGCAACGAATCTTCTCCTCGTTATCATTTAACAAAGTTTCGCGAAAACATGACCATAGTTTTTACCAACTTAATGTATTGCCATTGCGCATGCCTACGGATATTCTTTCGCGATAAACGGATGAATAATTGAAATCTGATTAGCATTTGTGCGTTTGACTCGTTACTTTTTGTCATTTAAAAATAATGTCATGTCATATTAAACGTACAGATGAAAATGGACAGTTGCGCTCAATTTTCTCCCGATGTATCTACTAATCTACTGCAGTATATACCTAATACATGCATGTATGTATGTACATCGTCCCTGTTGTCCTTTGTAAATTAATAAATAAAATGCTTTATTTCAGAAATTATTTTACGACAGATCATTAAAAAATTGCACACGTTTTTCTGATTGACAAATTTCGCTTTCATCCTCTCTCTCTCTCTCTTTCTCTCTCTCTCTCTCTGACGCGCACTTCGTAGCGCAGGTAACAACGATAACAAAGTAACAAAGATAAATAATATCCGCTTTAACGAGCCACTTCTGTCAAACATAAATCGCCTAAATGAACGTGGAATTTGTTTATCGTGCTCGTTTAATCATGACCGCGAGCATGAGAAGGCAGCAAACACCAATGAATTGTATGTCGTTAATAGGGTACCAATAACATCGAATTATCGTTTTATTTTTCCCATGAGCGATCCACGAACTAGAGCTTCGTACATACAACTTACTTTGACACGTGTCGACATTCTATATATGATATGTATAAATGTGTGATCATCGATAAACACCCTACGTATTGTTGCAATTGTTGTTTATGTTATTTGAAAGCTAATCGAAAAACAAAAAAGTCTGTAATTTTAGGGATATCTTACAATTTGTTTAATTCTTAGCGAGAATACAATAACAGAAGCACATTCACATAATTAAGAAATTTTTCATTCTTATGAAAATTTATGAATTTCTTATGAATTTGATGCGTCGTACAGTGTGCTGGATGGTCATAATATATTTTTCAATTATAAAATTTCAACGAAATCGAATTTCTAATATTTTTTTCTAATATTTTTCCATGCTATTTTTTATAAATTACGAAAATTTTAACAAATTAATGAATTCGTGTTGATTTTCTTTTATAATTTATTACTAATTATGCCACAATCATGAAATTATTTTGTAGCATAAACACATTTTTGTCAAATTGTTAAACATCACAATTACGAATCATCCAGAAACAATTACAATGCGTGTAATTCAGTATCCACTGACAAAAAATAAATCTCAACTAATAAAGTTTTTTTCAAAGTTATTATTTAAAACGGTACGTTAATCCTTTTAATTATATATATAATATCGCATTTTGCGCATTCTTTCTGAACTTAATTGTTATCTTTATATATAATAGATATTCTAAATAGACGTAACAAATTAAAACGAATTAAATGTCATCCTCCTTTGACTCATTTCATTTTTCATATCATCTTTTGTACCAACTATTTAATATTCAATATCAAAACACACATACATGTATTTACTATATTACATATACGTATTTGTATTTTGTAATATGTCCGTGCGCGTGTATTATAATTAATCTTCGAAATTCGAATTCTGTAATTTAATTAAAATGAACTAAAAAATGTTGTTTTCATTTCGCCACTTTGCTTTTATATTCAACAAGTTTTTCACAGAAATTTTTTACCAAAACATTGAAATTTCTTACAATTCGATTGAATATCGGGATTAAAAAGAAAGATAAAAAGTTGATGAAAAGTCAAGAGAAACGTTAAAACGCTACGCGTACGTGCGTGCGTGCGTGCGTGCGTGCACGTAGATACTCGCAGTAACCGCGGCTGTGCACTGTGCACGGTCTCTAATCATACATTCACGCCTTAGCTGTAGATAATGAGACCGAACCTACACTCTCTCTCTCTCTCTTCTGTTCTATTAATGATTTTAATAAAGAGAGTAATGCGAGAGGACGCGAGGAAACGCGCGTAGACTGCTTGCCGCCGCACTGCTCATCGCGGCCATACGTGCTCATCGCGCGGTATCATTATACGATAGATCGTTATTATATTAGCGGCTGATGAGGCATTGCAGAATCCAGTACAGATCGATTTTGCGTAGACTGAAAACAGAATATTATTAACAAAAATACAATTAACTTTCCACTATCTTGCTCACCACTCGTCGCGTTTTCATTTTAATTTATCGAAATATCGATATCTTCGTGGACGTAAAAATATCATGTACAAAACATCGGTTTTGTTTTATCAAATACTTAAATTTAACTTATTATATATAAATGAGATATTTATTGTCAATTTGATAGTTAAGAAAAAGAATTATCCGCATTCGTTAGATTATCGTGCTACTTTCATTTTTGCACTAAATATTCATTTTTACGTAAAAATGATAATAAGAGGTACAATCTCTAATGGAGGCCTTGATCTTGAGAAATTTTATCTAGATTCTGATTGAGAAATTTTATCCTGAACAACGTTCAAGAAGTTTTAGCTGTCAATCGGACATCACTAAGCTAATGTTCCTTATAATTCCAAACTTTATATTATACTATCGGAGTAACTATCGGAGTATTTAATGAAAAAATATTTAATGAAAAAATATTTTATTACAGCATTTTGGAAAGCTCTCGAGGTAACCTACAAGAAAGAAAATGCAATAAAATATGTAAAGTTTCACTTAAGAAATTGATGATGACCTTTACGTGGTCTTCAAACAACTCGCCAAGATTAAACCAATGGCACATCTAAATATGTCCCCCTCTAAATCATACAATTTTTGTCCGAAACATTTTTCGAGGTATTTGCCTGGAGATAGATTAAAAAATGACTTACTTTAAACATACATGTATGTCTGTATGTATATATGTATGTATTATAAAAATATAGATTGCTGGCCACGTACCGTACGTGGCAACGTCTTAATTAATGTTAAAACTGAATTTTCATGCGGCAATAAAATGTATTTATATTAGTTAAAAATTTTACGTCAGATGACACACTTCCAATCTGCAGTTCTCAAAAATTTGTATCACCTGACATTTTGCTGCCGCAGCGTGCTGCGCAATGAAAAATCAGCTTAAAAGTGTCGTGTTTTAAGTCTGCGGCACTACACGATCGATGCTTGTTTTTCTGCTGAATTGCTTGCGTTTTAGTAAATTATTAGAATTGCACCATACTGAACGCTCTTCTAGAAAGGAGGGTAGATCTATATAGATAAAATTATTGGATTTTGACTTCTTTTATATATGTATATATGTTATCTTGTATAATCTTTTGATATGCTGAGTCATTTCTAAACATTAATTTCAAGTTAAATAAATATAATCAAATAAAAATATTGAAAATTCAAAATTGTAATCAAAGATGTAGAGTTTGACAAAATTGTGCTACTTTCAATGCGATTTTCAACATGTTCCCATTAGACAAGTTTAAAATAAACGTTCGTAAATGATTCAGCACGATTCAAAAAGTACAAAAAGACGTAAGAAGCATAAGAAAGATTCCATCGTTAGATCAAAATCCAATAATTTTTTATCTGTCCTCCTTTCTAAATAATTTACCAAAACGCAAGCAATCCAGCAGCTATATGTATAAACACGCATCGTGTATGCAGGCCCGCACTACAGTAGGCTTTATCTCCTCACATTTTCGAAGCGTGCGCGGCGTATGACGTTATCGCAGAAAGATGCATGAGTATGAAGAATATCGGCTATATACTAACGCAACAGATAACAGATCAATAGCGCTGAAAAATAAACTGAACTTGCATATGTATATGTATGTGCATCGGAATTGATATTAAGCTAGCTACGATTGATACCAAGAGGCGTCAATAAACAACTACTTCGTATCGTCAAGAGACGTCAAATGATGATTGGTGCAACCAATGAACGCACATTCGCTTCTTGTTATCTCACTCCCATCGTATAAATCGTAAATGCTTTTACTTTTTAACTTTTTTTTATACAAACGCAAGTGAGAACAACTCACGTCTATAACGGCATTTTTTTTTATTTCGATCACTTCAATCAACGAAAATGTATGATACACTTGACACGATTACTTATTAAGCATCGATTCGGTCTTGCTTTGTATTTTCCAAAAAAAAAGATGAATCTGCCGAAATCTTTTAAATTTTTTTTTATTATTTTATTACATGAATAATATGTCAAAAAATTGATGATCATAAAAGAATAAACTTTAATGCTCATGTGAAATTAAAACTTAATTGTAATAAAGGAAAGAATTTATATGTGTGTGTGTGTGTGTGTGTGTGTGTATATATACATACATATATATGTATATATACATAGATACACATTACAAATTTTTCAATGCCATGCATGTGCAATAGAATTATAAATGTATACGATTTATAATTTTCTATGTCAAAGATATCGCACTCCTTTGTCACAAAAAAAACTATACAAGAGCGGTATTCATAGTTCGTTTTTATTTCAAGACTGTCTCAAGTAATGTCTTAAGATGTTAATATGGCTCTCTGATTGATTCGTGACATCTTAAGATATGTATACTTTAGACGGTCTTAAATATAAGAATCGACGTAAATATCGACTTAAAGGAAGAATATTTGATAAAATTGTTTATTGACATTATAGTGGTGCATGCATGATACGAAGTATACGAACGTTATGTCGATAACTATTATAATAACTGCGCGCGATAGAACACGCATTTACAAACATATATCAAAATTTTGTCAAAAAAAAGATAAGTTTTTTTTACTCTTCTTTCTTGCGTAGTCAGCCAATATTTTTTATTGAAATTTTATCACAGGAAGATAAAAAAAAATTACAGAAACATAAATATGTAAAACATAATGATTAAAACAACAAAGTAATGCGTATGTATAATTATTATAAAATGTTATTTGAGCTAAAATAAAAAACAAAAATATGCAGAAATATATATAATGTGTAATTACAAAATATCAATAGTTACATTATTTCATTACATACAGCACTTTCCGATATTTACGTGAATTTATCTCTTTTCAAGATAATTAGATAAAAAAAAATCATCAGAATTATTAAGAAAATATATTTCGACTAACGTAAAAAAATCCATTCAAATATCATGTACTCCAGATAATAATTTGAAAAATCATGTAAAACAAATTGAACCAAATTTCTGCTTTTTACACATCATGCTCTTCTAATACAAGGATTTATTCTTTGAAAATAGTTTATTCTTCATATATAAATTGCAGTTTATGTTTAAAAGGTTGAAACATTTGCTTTTTCTTGCCACTGACATATTTATCAATGACTTTTCAATCAATGATATTTACGTTCCTTCAAATAAACGCGAGTTCTGTTTAACGATGCATTTTTGTGCTTTGTCAGAAACATGCTTAGTTTGTAGATCAAATAACACGAGTCAGTATCAAATTATGCAGAAGTAGACGTTGGAATAATTAATAACAGCTAATAACACCCAAGTGTGTAAAGTGTGTCTCCCTGTGTGTGAAAAGAACGTGATAGAATGCACACGCACATGCACACGCACACACGCGCGCGTGCGCGCGCGCGCGCACACACACACACACACACACACACAATGTGCCTATATATTACTTTGTTCAAAAAATTTCGAAACTGGCTAAATTAAATTGCGCACGCTAAACCGATGTCAAAACAATTTTTTTCTTACTTCAATAACACTTTATTCATAACACATTACCGATCAAACTTGTGCCAAACTTCACGACGCTGAATTTGTTTACAAACGAGTTCGAACCACTTTTGTAAAGTGAAATTTTCACTCACAGCAATTTTTACCATGCCTCGAAATACGGATCAATGAATTATTAATCAACGAATTATTAATCAACGAATTATTAGTCAACGGAGTATTATCTTGCTGTTATGAAGCGTTTGCGTTTGCGATTCGATCCGAAAAAAACGGCTGAATTTGTGGCGAGACAACAGCTGGTATTTGCACCACGATAATGCGCCGACGCACCGATCTCGTCTTGTTCTCGATTTTTTGCAAAAACGCAACTAATATGATTCCGCAACCACTGTATTCGCCTGACTTGTCACCAGCAGACTTTTTTTCTAAGTTTAAGTTGTCACTGCGTGGTCGCCGTTTTGACAGCATTGAAGAAATTCAAAAGAATTCACTGAACGAATTGAAGGCGACACCAGAAAGTGCGTTCTAGGGGGGGCCTTCGAGGATTGGAAAAATCGCTGGCATAAGTGCGTTGTAGTCCATGGGGAATATTTTGAAGGCGATTAAATAAATATTCATGAATAAATTACGTTAATTCTTTTTTATTGAGCCAGTCTTGAAATTTTTTCGACAGAGTAGTATATACTTTTTATAGGCATAAAGTCTTTATTCTCATAAAGACGGCAGCTTTTTATATTACATTTAATATGTATAATAATTTAAGTTTTGTACACGATATTGTATATCGCAAAAAAATCATACCATTATGTTATCTATAATATATTTATTATTTTTATTTACATGTGTATGTAAATTGAAAATTGATCGTAATTTCTTGAAAATCCTTTCATTGTTGTTTCATTAATTCCATACAATTTATATTACAATAGAAATGCTGGATTTTAAATCGACATAGCAACAACAGAAATTGTGAAAACTCTACGTGTTATCGAATAAAATTTGATTGATTCTAAGAACATTTTTCATTGGATAAAAATTGTTTGATAGATTTCATACATATCTACACTAGGCAAATCTTAAATTTCGTAAAAAATTAATAATTCGTCACATTTAGCGTAATGAATCAATAGATACCTAGATTATGTCGCCCATTATTACTAATTTTAGATAGCCTATAAGTATAATACACACGTATGTGGATATTATAAAAAGTACAAGTACTTTGTAAATACAAAATGCAAATATTATGTGTTTGACGGTATTTTGTATATTAAAACAAAAAAAAAATATATATATGTGTGTGTGTATGTATACACATATATAATGTATTTGTACTTATACATGTATGTATATAATATATGTATTTGTACTTGCAAATTTTTCAAGTAAAAAATCACCGTAATTTTATGAAACTCTAAAAATTACACAATTCTTAAAAAACTACACAAATCTTAAGAATTGCGCATTAATGCCATATATCTTTATGAAAATTAAAAATATATATGTATATATTTATATTTCATATTTACTACTTTAATTGATTGGCTCGAATTTTTTCAAATCGATAACAATGTCGGAATCACTTTTATAATAAAGTTTTATACCAATGGTAAACGATATGACAAAAATATATCATTGTACTCATATCAGTTATTAATAATACATCTAAATTATTTTCTTGATCAAAACTCATGCGTGTCTCTAATCTAACGTAATGTTTGAGTAACATAGAGTAACAGCTAAAGCATCTATAACACTAATGGTCTTCTGCATGTACATACATGTTTTAGTATTTAATCGTTTCGCAAAAAATGATATAATAATGTTATTTCAGGTTGATATTGCAGTGATTCAATAATATAGCATCAATAATTGATTTTATCAGAAATGTTGTATATTATCTATTATTCCATTAACATGCACGTATATAATTATATGTTAATCCTTCATAGGCACACTGGGTCTTTTTTTATCAAGATAAAATTTCACTCAAATTTCTTGGCGCAAATTTTCATTTTTATTAAATAAAGATTTCAGTTGAATAACTATTTGACAATGTAACAGAGATGTCGAGAAGTAACTTTTAATTTTTCTAGATGTTTTTTAAAAGCTAGGAACAGTAAAGCTCGATCTACATAGCACACAAAACGCGAGTCACAGATCGCAAGTTTGTTACAACAGCCAACCTGATACGTCAATTTTTAAATGGATACTTTCGATTGGCTGTCGCAACAAGTATGCGATCTGTGACTCGCGTTCTGCAAAGACCTAGACTGTGCTTACGGAGTAAATAAAAATTATATATATTCCTATATATAATATAAACACAATAAAATACATATATATAATATACATATATATAATATTATACAAAACATATTTATAGCAAATTGTACACACGCGCATACGCACGCACGTGCACAAACAACATTGTATCATTCATGCTTTCAATTGTAAATTCGAGATGTTTGCACGCGTGTAATGCGTGTATATATTTTATTGAAATTTAGTTGGTTACTTAATTCCGTGATTTATTCCACGCAGTTGCACTATTTATTTTTGTTATAGATACACATATAAAATGTAACCATATTTCTTAGAATATATTTAAATTTAATCAGATCCAATCTTCGCGTTTTCATCATATAAATGAAAACTTTTGGCAACAGAGGCTATATTTTTCTTTTTTACGCAATAAAAATGGATCAATATTTTGGGAAAACATAGTTTACCTATATCTGAAAGCTGTTATTATCAATCAATACTGTAAATCATTCGTGTGTGTGTGTGTGTGTGTGTGTGTGTGTGTGTGTGTGTGTAACAAGTGTGCTACAATATATTATTTATATATATTTATAACAAAAAGATTTATTATATTGATGTCATGCTACTCTCTAAAGATATGTATATGTGTGATTTGTAACTAAATTAAGTTTAATCGCGTATACTCATAACATTGATACATAAAGTGTATACGGATATACGTGTATGTATAAAAAAATCTACCTGAGGATTATATCCCCCACCAGATATGAATATAAAATTTATGATGCAATGCAGTGAAACTTTCAATATAATATAAATTAAGCAAATTTCCAAAGTTTTTACACCATCTAATATTTGCAAAGATAAAACAAACATCATATATAGATAAATATTACTTATAAACCATTTATATATATATTAATATTATAACCATTTATATATATATATATTTATCTATATATGATGTTTATTTTATTTTTGCTTGCTAAATATTAAAAAAAGCTATGTAATATTTCGCATGTTGCAATTTTATTAAGCACCAAATTGCTAGAAAGAATTTATTTTACATTATACTATATAGCCTAGTGGATTATATACAGGATGTTCGTCCATAAATGTTCGAGCAAATATCTCGCTCGGTGGTTGAAGTTACAAGAAAGTTTAATGCGAGAAATTTCTAGAATTCCGAGTCAGCTACAAAGTACACGTAAAAAATTTTTGTCTACTCTTGGCTTTTTCGAGTTATATAGATTAACATAGGTTTTTTTAAATAAATACCTATAATTTTTTTGCATATTTGTATAGCAGGGAGCATTTGCGAGCAAAATTATATATACAAAATTGCTACTATGCATTTACCAGATAATCAATATCTTAAGTATCAAAGTAGTAAATTGGATCCAAAGTAATTTTGAACATGATTTGAAATGTCGAAGAAGAAAACGAATAATGTTTTTTGTGGAATATTTATTAACCCATAAATTGTTCGAAATTGTTCGAATCATCGTGTTCAATACAACATTCAACGCGTTTTATAATATTTGTCATTGTTGACTGCAGCATTTCTACTGTAATGCCTTCAACAGCTCTAGCAATTTTATGTCGTAAATCTTCTTCATTTTCAGGAACAGTTGCGTAGACGATGTCTTTAATATATTCCCAAAAGAAAAAAATTCACAGATTTCGGTGGCTCATGTAAAACTTGTATTAAATTATCACGAAACGGTTAGAATTTGTATTTCTTTAATACAGCATGCATGTAATTTCTTGATACTTTTAAATTACATGCTACTATTCTTATGGATGTACGTTTGTTTTCAATAAAATTTAATAGCACACTTGTCTCTTTCTCTTGGTCTATTCTGTACAACGTTGTCTTGTTAGTGATCCTGTTCGACGTAATCTTCGACTCGCCGAAATGTATGTACGGCCGTTTGCTATCGTTCGTTCTGGATACTTTTGTTGATAAAATAGCTGAGCTTTATTTTCATTACGCATACTTGACAAATGCCACATCTCGAACGTATCACACTTTTCACTAATTGTAAACATCGTTATTTTCGTAATCTACGACATGATATGTATTTATTGAAAAAACGACTGACCGATTGACTAACAGATACTGCACTAAATTTCATACTCTACGTTAGACAAATACTTTATTTACAAAACAAGCAATCACGTATTTTGACCAGTTGAAGATCAGTGATCCTGTTTGACAACCGAATTCAAAATATTAGTCTGAATCTTATTTTTCAAATTGTGATATGGAAATCAACTTCTTAAGATTCAATACTTAAGATGTCGATTATCTCGTAAACGATCCATAGTAGCAATTTTTTACTATATATATATGATATGATTTTGATTGCAAATGCTTCCTATTATATAAATATGCAAAAAAATTATAGATATCCATTTAAAAAAAACTATATTAACCCACATAACTTGAAAAAGCCAAGAGTAGAAAAAAAATTTAGCGTACACTTTGCAGCTGAGCCGCTACAAATTTTTCTTATTAAACTTTCTTATAACTTCAATCAGTTGCGAGATATTTGCTTGGACATTTATGGACGGACACCCTGTGCTATGCTGTGCTGTGCTGTGCTATGCTGTGCTGTGCTGTGTGTGTGTGTGTGTGTGTGTGTATAAAATAAAATTCTATATGTGATGTATATACGTTTGTTATAAATCATTTTCTCGTTATAAAAACTACATTACTCAGTGAGTAAGAAATCATTATGAAAAGGTGACCAATTTTACAGTGATGACATATATCAAGAATGAAAGGATATAAATGAATTTGTTTTGAATATTACAATTACAATGGTTTAGTTTTCCAAACAAATGAAAACAATTGATATTTAATAATTTTGATGTGTGAAAATTTCCAGCTTTTACTTACATTAATGCAACAGACAATCGATACTGTGCAACAATTTGAAAGGCAGCACGGGCGCTAATTCATATGATATATAAAATATGATTTATTTATACATTTATGTGAGTGTTATATAAAAATTTGTAAACCTTATTCAGGCATATGTGATAAATTTGTGGTTTCATTTCGACGTTGCAATCGTTCGGGATGTGAGCAAGCCAACTGACTGAAATCACGAACAACGTCATTAAATGTTTCATCACCGGTGACACCTATTTCAGAGTCTTTCATTTCTTCATTTAAGAGACCAAGTCGTAATCTGCCATAAATACATTGATGTAATAAAATAAAATATTTTATAATATATACATAAAAGTCTAAGTCTATATACGTACATAAATCTTTAGACAGATAATACTTACAAAGTAACGATATCGGCGTTTGCTTCTTTTACAGCAATTGACAGAGGTTTTATTCCACTTTCATCTTCAATATGTTGATCAGCACGATGTTTAAGAAGTAGGCATACTTGGGCAGTATGTCCTATAATTGTAAAAATTTATAAAATATTATTAGGTGTTGGAATTAATTCGTAGCGTTTTTTAATGAAAGAATGTTATTTATTTCACATGAGCATTAAAAAATACATTAATGAAAGTACTTCCCATCACTTGTAAAACGCTACGAATTAATTCCAACACCTAATAATATATAAAATTCTTCTCCCCTCTTTCGTTTCGAAAAACATAAAGACAATATTATGTACCTAATTCTGTCGCTAAATGCAATGGCGTTTTTCCCTCGGCGTCTTGACAATTGATTCGTGCACCGTTTAAAAGGAGATACTCACATGACATAACGGAACCCTGCATACAAGAAAATACATAATTAATTTACACATTTGTATATTTTGAATCATGTTTTTTGCAGAAATAGTGTGAGAAATGTATGAAATGTAATTCACAAAAAAGAAAAATTATATGTATACATTGTGTGTGCGCGCGCTCACGTTTTATATAAAATGTCGTACATACACTTATTATCGCTTGATGTAGAGAACTGCGGCTTTTATCATTAACATTCGACCACAACTTATCAGCACCGGCCGCTAATGCTGCACACATTACCGGTAAATTATGCGCTGCTGCAGCTTTGTATAGCAACATCTCAGGATGCAGATTTTCTATATCTTCTTCATCAGTAAATTCTTCATCCTCGCCAGCCGTTGAATCTTGATCAGAACTTAATTCTAAATTGTTATCGATAGCAGGTTTTGGTACATCGCAACCAAACATTAAGACAGCTGATTGTACTTTTTCATTATAGTGCTTCTTTGATCCAAGCTCTTTATTTCCTGAAATGTTTTTATTATCATCCTTGACTTTATCATTGGTATGTTTATTGAAACTGTCGTCCGATTCGACGACTAAAAATGTATTAATATTCACTGTTTCAGTTGTATTCAATTTCAGTTCGCTTTCCATCGAACCAAGCTCTTTTGCAAGCGGCTCGACACTTGCGACTTCTTCACGAGTTGCAGTTGTACTCTTAACATATTTACTAACTTCATTCAAATCGTTCTGCGAACGATTTAAGATCTTTCCGTAAAGAGTAGAATTGTTTTTCAAATCTATATTAGCACTATCATCCGAGCTTACGGAATTTCGTTCAATTTTCTTTGCTTTACCAACGGAATTCAAACTGTCGATTGACGTATGTTTACTTTCATCCGAGCTCGTTGAAGGATAAGTTTCTTTGACAGGTAATAATGTCAACGTTTTACTGCCACTACTATTATCGATCTTATCGCAACTACGTGGTCTGCGACGTAATTTACGCACACTCCATTTTCGAAATCGCATTTGCTCGCGACTAGCGTGATGCCCAGCTGGTATTACATCAGTCAGAGGTTTTACAAATTTACGATCTATATATTTGAATTTTATCCAAGCTTCTCGAACGTTACTAGAGAAAAGGGATGTAAACATTTTTTGTAAGATTTTCTTTTATTGCCATTAAACAGGAGATAGCTGATCAATTTATCATGACATTATATACCCATTGCATTTTGGTGTAGCTTTAGTAATGTCGGAAGGTACAGGTAGAGCTTCGTATATGCTATTTACCACAGAATTGCCTAATTCTGCCATCACTTTAAGTATTTCTGGTTCCCAATCATCCAATGTTAAGGATCGAACTTTACTGTAGTGTACCCCAAGACTTCTATGTACACCAGAACATTCTAGATAAACGTGAAAAATATCAAGTCACATCGTGTTAAAAGTAGCACCACATACATTTTGTTGAGTAAAGCTTACCTATGCAAAGCGTAATGCCTAGATTGATACTAGCCCATCGTGGGTTAACATCGCTGCAATCGCAGCAAACCTCATTACCCGAGATCTTTAATAACTGTTCCCACACTCTGAAATTTCAAAGTGATAACTTGTGATAAAATACTCTCACCTCTTCAATATAAATCGGCAGCATAAAAAGTGTCAATACTCACCTTGACTTTAGTCTTGTCAATGGTCTCGTAGGACTATCACGTGATTGTAATTCATGTGGATTAATGTTAGCAACTACACTCATGCCTCTTTGAATAGCAGCGCCAATAGCCTGCTGCATCGCAGTTATCCATGCCAAATACGATTCTTCGCTGTCTGCTTGCAGCATGTGACTCCTAGAAAATTGAAATTTAATTTTTTATTCACTTATGAAAAGTATAACTTTTACTTTTGTTATATTATAGTAATTACTGCACAAATTGGAAACTGGTATCTACTTACTTTGTCGGACTTAAAACTTCAAAACAATTTCTCCTGTCGCAATCAACTACAGGTTTTACAGTACATAATCGCAAATCTTCTTCCATAATTGTATAGCCTTCGTCACCTATTCTCTTTCGATATACTAGCTGATGATCCTTCAAACAGAACCACCTTCTATTCCAAGTTTTAAAAGCATTGCTAGTCCTTTTAAATAAATAGCCTTCCATCTTGGAATTGCCAGGTACCAGAGAAGGAATCAAATCTCGATTGTTAACATAAATATGACGATTTTCCATTTCTTTTTCGAGTTTATTTGAATCACCTCTCATCTGAATTAAATTTTCATCGAGATCTTTGAGAAAAGGATCTAAATCTTGAGCAAGATCGCTTCCTTGATGATAATAAGTAATACACGCGTGCATATAGCTTAATAATGTGCCTAATATCTCGTGTCGCTTGTGCGCTTGCAGCATCGTCAAAGCGTGAATATAATCTAAAGCAGTGTGTCGAAAACATGATCGGGTAGCCGACAGAATGTTTGATGTTTCTTCGTATTCCATAGGCCGAGATTTCGGTACTTGAGAATTCCTATTCAGTGCAATATCAAGATCACTGGAAATTCTTTCAAAGTAGTGCCGAGTCTCTTTTGCTCTTGATTGATTGTAAAATTTTGTAGAATTTCGCAGAACTTGTCAATTTTATTTGAAAATTGATGTGTGTGTGCGTGTGTGTGTGTAAAATTTACCTTTTAATAAAATTATTAAGATCCTTCATCACAGTCCTAGAAGCTTGATCTAATAAAATAGTATGATACTTGTTCATTTCTTGTAAAGCATGTATAAGCTTATTTAAGAATGCCATTATTTCTGGATCATCGCTGAAGTATAAAGATAATTCCCATAGACTATTGGCAAATTGGCTTTAAGAAAAATAACAATTATTAATATTAAAGATGTATCATTATACATACATATATGTTAAGTGGGTGTGTGTGTGTGTGTGTGTGTGTGTGTGTGTCAAAAAGATGTGGGTATATATAAATATAATGTGGAAAATTTTTTATGTTATTTAATATATAATTCATTAGTATTTTGTTTACTTTTTCCTTGATTGTCATTAATTTTTATTATTGCATAATATACATGCATTTTATATATATATAAAATTTATTTATTCTTCTATATATATATATATATATTCCTTTGCACATCTTCATGATAATATCCTTAGTTAATTTTAATAAAGTATATTTGACAAAACGATTGCAATTGATTAACAAGTTGAAAAAGACAAAATATATTGTTACATATTGATATACGAAACTTACTTTTGCTGTCCAACAAAGGCTTTTCCAGTATCAATAGTCAGACTGCAATTTTTTAATACCTAAAGAAAAAAATTATAAAGTTGGTATACATTTTTTAGATGCTGTTACACATATATATTGGGTCATCTAAAAAGTATCCGCGGTACTTTGTCACTAGATATATGACCATCAACACACATCTAGTGACAAAAAACCGCAGATACTTTTTAGATGATAATCATATATATATATATATGTATATTATAATGTGATAATTATATGTAAAAATTACTCTTGTCATATTGTTATCATTAAATTGTCTACTATTTGCATATTATTTAATCCATGTATTAAGTGTAATCATTTTCAGATAGTGCAAAAGTTAAATTAATGATGTACAAATGTCTTGTTTAAATAAGATATTTTATAATATTATAGGATACCTTATCTAATTTTTGTTCTAGTAGTTCCACATTCTTCTCCACCTCTTCGATGCATAATCTGTAAAGTGTACATTTCACACAACACTTTGTCATTTATAGTCAATTTAGTGTAAAATGTCATCTTAAGCTAAAAAATGTATTAAGCTTAAACTACCTAGAAACGATTAGTAACGAATAGAATATAACAGAAAATCATTGAGAGATACAAATGCTGTTCCTTTGTATCAAACAAATTGTGTCTGTGTGTGGGAAGGGGGGGAGGGGAGAAATCTTACCGAAACTTGGGAGTATCCCGTAAGCATTCCTCGAATTCGATTAAAGGCTTCATTTTGTACTGTTGACTTTTCAAGATCTTGGAATGTAGCTTCGTCCGGTATACCGCGATCTCGAAATATTGTGCACGCGATATTTTCCATGAAACAATAAATTAGTTAGCAGTCTGGTGCGACTGATAAAAAATTAACACAATAAGACAAGAGCGTTTCCCACCATTCTCTCTGCTCTGTCAAATCTTTCGTTTAACCTGCGTCAACGCTAACCTATACAGAGCAGAGCAGAGTGCAGTCCCGCAAGTCTGTTGTCTGCGTCATCTGCGTCACGGATGTAAGAACACGCAAGAAAATGACTCAAAGCGACCGGCGCGCGCACGTTTGTACATGTGTGTGTGTGTGTTGGGGGGCGGTGGGTGGCGGGGCGGGTGTGCT
>NW_011627244.1:199995-309223 GCF_000204515.1 Acromyrmex echinatior | reverse complement strand
AGAGATATCTACTTCTTTATACTTAATGCTAAAGAAATGGATACCTGTGACTTTTCAAAAAAAAAAGTAAGAACCTCTTTCTTTGAATGTGCAAAGAAAATTTTAGCGATTGATTAAAGTTCTTTCAATTCAATTTTTTCGCCAAGCGTCGTTACTTTTGTTTTGATAATTTTTATTACGCAATATGCAGAGATGGGAAGTAAGTGATGTACATTGTAATTTTTTATGACAGTAATGATAACTGAAAGCTAAGGTTGAAAAGAAGAACATTTTTGAAAAGTAACTTGTCACCATCACGCGTTGTTTATTGAAAAAAAGTAATTCATTAAAGTAATGAGTAAAATGAATCGAGGCGTTACAAATAGCAAGTTACTTTTTTCAATAGATAACGTTTAATAGTGACAATAAATTACTTTTTAAAAGTGACTTTTCCGATCTTAGCTTTCAATTAGTTATCGTTACCGTCATAAAAAATTGCAACGTTGTCAAATTATTATAACGGCAAAAATAATAGTTTTCATCCTTGGCAGTATAACGAAAATAAAGTTTTAACATTCTGATTTCTCATAATTTTCTTCCATCCATGCTTCTATCCGAGCACATTTTTCTAATAATAACGCTCCTTCTTGAAAACTGTCAATTGACAATTTGTCAGTTTTTGATTGAATATACCTTTGTTATTATAGCTATGCTATTTTGATCAAGTTTGTAATTATAAAAATAATAGATAATAATAGATTGTCCGCGATTTAACACGATGTAACTATACATACAAAGATTTTAATATCTGCTAATTTTAGAGGTTTGTCATGGGGCCTTTATTTTTGAGTGTTTACTTTTTTTTTTTTAATTTGAACCTTTTTAGATACAACGCACACGCAGTATGTAAACCATATTTATGACGATACGATAGTTTTGACTTTATGTATTGCAATTGCGTGTATGTAGACGTACAATTGATTGCTACAAATAGTTTCGAGTTATTCATGAGTCAATTACATGAGTATATTAACTGACATTTACGAGCGACGAAATACACGAGGGTGGGCTTCGCGTAGCAAAGGGCGAAGCGCCGCACGGTGCAATCATTACGTCGAAAAGGACGATGTAGAGATTTGGTCTTTCCGTTGAGATTCTCTATGGAGGAGTAGGAGGGAGGAAGCAAGGAGCAGCAGGGAGGCTTTGTAGAAACTGGTGCACACACGCACGCGGCAGGCGCCTTTTGTACGTACGTGTGCGACACACCCTTTATCCCGTAAGGATCACTTGGTCGCTCCGTCTACCGGGGACCATTATCCGGCAATTTCTCGCAGGAGAGGGAGAAGCTTCTTCGAGTGTCCAAGAAACTTTGTGAAAGACCAGTTCGCTTCCGTTCTTCGTCCTTCGTGACTGCGGAGGACACCAGGAAATTATTTCGTCCCCAATGTAATACGCCCACCGTCTTCCCTCTCTCCCCTTTACTCCTTGGATTTTCCTTGCATTCGCGCTCGTGTGAATTCACGCGGCGCGGTGTGTCTTCAATGGGAAACGAACAACGTATAAGAAAGATTTCGATCGCACGACCGATTTTTCTAAAATCCATCAAAAGCTCATACCTATCCGAGCTCACCTGCTGAAATTTTGTCGTATGAATTCATTGTATTTTTAAATTAATGCCATTTTTTAAAAAGTAATGCCATTTGTGAAAATAACTCTTAGTCAAACTATCCTATGATAAAAATCATTTTTTAATTGCATTCTTGGATTGCAGTATAATAAACGTATCAATTTTATTTTCATATGTATATATATATATATATATATATATATGAAAATTGAAAATTGGAGCGCGCGTGCGCACACAAGAGTCAACGATAAGATGATTTTTTAATATAAAATAGATGTATTAAAGGAAAATCAAATTATCTACTCTCTAGAAAAGTGTCTAATTATAAAATGTAACCAAAGGATTATAATACAGTAATAATACAGCTAGAGTGCCATTAATTGGTTATCCATTATATCGATTTGCGATGTCCCCAAGTATATCTAATATGTAAGCACAAGTCGCAGGAACTCGGCAAGGTAAACACGATTTAAGTAATCAAATTCAAAGTCGAATAAGGTAAAAGAGGGGGAAAGAGAGAGAGAGAGACAGAAAGCATCGTCGGCTCGCATGGCTACTTACGACGTGCCTGGCAACATTGTTTGCAAAGAGTCAGCGGGACTTCGGGGAACACAAACGCGGACAGATAAGTAAGGCCGAGCCCGACCTTACCTATTTGCATAGGTGTACTCGCTCTCGGGGTCGAATGCACGTACACGTGCAACGCCGCCGAAGGAGCACGTCTCTAAGAGTGTTTGAACAAAACTTCTACCAGCGTTTTCGACTACGTTCCTCTATGCTCTGTCGGATTCCCTTAGGATCGCTAGCGGTCTATGAAGAGCCTCGACAGCTCGATCTTTGTTGATCGATACAAGATCCGCGGGAATGTCGCTAAATATCATCTTGAACGTGATTTCACGCTGGTAGCTCGGTGTGAATACAAAACGAATAAAATTAGCTGTACCTCTTCAGATATGGAGATACAGAATGATGATATATGAAGGTATGCTAAGCATCTGTCAAGTTGTGCAGGTTCACTCTTTCAAGATATTTGAAAATTTGTACTAATCGATGAAAATATTAGCAAAAAAAAAGAGCTTTTGAAAGATTATTACAACGGTATACAGAGATAAGATCAAGTGCATCTACATGTTGTTTAAAAAGTTGTAAGTAACTTTTGTATCTAGAACAATACACGCAATTCCTTTCTTTTCTTGCGTTTCAAAAATTGATAACATTTCAATAATGATTCACGCGTAATCATGGCTAATTCGATGTAACCTAATTTCGATAAAAAGCGATTAAAATAATCTTCGGAAGCCACGTTTAGCCCTCTAGAGAAAAGAAAAAAAGCGATGGAAATCAGACACTCCAACGAGAGGCAGAGGCTTCACCCTTCGGCTACTTTTGCGAGCATAAAAGGGCCATTCGATCCGGTCGACTTGATTAATTTAGTCAGGGAACGTACGTTTAAATATTTGATTGATGTAAGAAAAAAAACTAATGTTTGTTTTTATTATCAAAGCACGGAAAATATATTTGTATCTTATATTTAGTAGTCTTGATTGTACGTATAGACATCTTTAATAAAAAGATTGTAAATATTAATTTTTTTATTATATAATAACTTGTATCTATTTTCAAATTAATATAATAATAATCAGAAAAAAAAATTTATGCGCTCAAAGAATTAAAGATTAATGGAATTTGATAATTTGATAATTAATAAGAAACGATTGTGAATTAGAAGTACGATATGTATAAGTAGATCGGAGTCGATTGCGGACGCAGATCTTTCTCGATACGCGACAACGTGGCAGCCCATCGCGAACGTAACGTATTGACGAACATTCAGCCGAGCAGCCGTTGAAAGCTGTTGTAAATTCGGCGCACAGCGAGCAGAAGGGAGAAAACTAACGATCACGTTATATTCCTCGGAAAATAGAAGCGAGAAAATAGTCGCGATGTGAAAGGACGAGTTCTCTCTCTCCTCGAAGGAACCCCTGTAGCGGGGAAATGGAAGCGACAGGATGGGAAGGAAGGGCGAATCGCGCCCACCCTCTTCCGAGGAAGCCTACTACCACGCTTGGAGAGCATGCTTGGCAAACGTTTACGAGGCATAAACGCCAAAACAAAAGACGACTGGGCGCGAAACAATTAAAAACGTTACGCCCGATCGCTCTCCAACGTTCTCGTCTCTTACCCTCCTCCTTCTCTCTCTCTCTCTCTCTCATGTCCTTTCTACGCTTCCTACCCTTTTATACTTTTTCTCTTTCTCTCTAGGTCCTCACCCCATCCATCATCCCGGGGTGTATGTACACACAATCTCGTGGCCATATATTCACGTACCCCTTTCACAACGAAAACACATGAACGTTGTAAAGCGCTGCTCTGACACAAACATACGTGATATGTACGCGCATGTGTGTGCATGCATATACGTAGAGAGAGAGAGAGAGAGAGAGAGAGAAAGAGAGACTTGGAAATAAAAGGGAATCGCGACGATTTAATGACTGATCGGGCTGTTGCTCGCTGTTGCTGCTGCTGTACAGACTGAAGAGCTCTTCCTTCTCCGTACACCTCGCGTTTCTCCTTTCTTTCTTCTTTCCTCTTTTCTGTTTTTTTTTTCCACTACTTTCGTGTCTGATAAGGAACTTGCCTTTTCTTCGAACTCTCGCACCGGCCCTCGAATCGGTAGGGTCATTTTTGTGCGGCAGATCGAACGCTGCTATTTTCCGAGCGTATCGATACGTAATAATGAGAGTCTTTTCTCTCATTGCTTAGATCCCATTTCGAATCTATAAATTGCTGCTGCTGTTGCTGCGCGCTCTTGCTCTTCTTCTACTTACATGAGTATAGTATATTATAAATTTTCATAAATGCATCATATGCCTTAACAAGTATGAAATTATTGAATCACATTAAATGCTAAATCTCAGATTATAGTAGGAAAACTTTCGGCGTAAATTATTCTAGCTCACACAACTGTAATTTAATAGCTTCCTGAAATTAACATCATGTACAAAAGCCATTTATCAATCGCATGTGCGACCAAAGAAAGAGAAAGCGTTTCCGAGTTTCGCGTACACCCTCCAGTTACTTTACGAGCTTACGAACAATAGGAACTGATAATTCATGGCCTCCATCTCCCTCGTATAATCTCGGAATCTAGAATTGGCGAACGTAAAATTTTGTGGTGCTAGAAAGATTAAGATTTTGTTAAAGCGTTCGAGAAAATGGATATATTATTGTATATGATCGAAAAAGTCTTTGTAAAATTGAATCGATATCGTATGGCTGAATGTTTGCGGAGTTGATTATACATATATTTTCTTTATATATTAATTGTACATATTTCCTTTCTCCATGTATAATATATGAGTAAGGAAGTAACACGATACACATTGGTTTTTTTCATTGCGATACGCAGGCTTGGCAGGCTGAGAAGTAATAAATAAGTTATAATGTTGTTTCTCAAATTGAAATTGGTTGATATAGAAAGAATATCCTGAAGAGATTGTTAAAATCTTGCTGAAGAAGCATGCAGGAAAGTAGAAGGGAAAAAATGTTGTATCAAGATGCGTTGCAAGCGTGCAATGGTTAGGCTTATTTCGCGTAAGCCTAATTTATAGGGATGTTTCGTGTCCTCCACAGTTGCCCCGCAGGCTGTGTCCTATTACTCCTATTCTCTATCTCTATTATGCGCCGCCGCGCCACCGTCGTAGGCCGAAGCTTCTCCCGATATCTATGTGCCATTCTAAATTATTCGGTATTGTCCTCGCATGATTCCATTGTCCGCGTCTGTCTCCACCGTGTGCTGATACGCCATGCCGCCGCAGGTTAGGGCGTAGACCTACAACAACACCCGACGTCTGTCGCCGGTCGCCCGCGCTCAGCCGCTCAGCCGCTCAGCGGCTCAGCGGCTCGGCGCTGATTGTACGCGCCGCGCCGCGCGTGTATCTGCTTCGAGTAGGTACGTGGTACGTCTTGTCATCGTCGGTCAAGAGAGAGCTAGAGAGGTCCGTGCACGGCATGCGAGCTCCACTCGTATATGCATGTACATCGTCAAACACGTCTAATTAATCGCCATTTCCGAGCAACCACGCACGTGGATATCTAACTGATAAGAATGTGTGCAGAGTTGACGGAGCTGTCTGTGACGAATGCCGAATGCCGAATGCGTATTACTTATGTGTAACCGGATGCTGATTTGAAAGCTACATACTTATTCCAACTACTTTGATTGCAAGGATAGTTGTAAGGTGACAAGTCTATGAAGACACGTGCGTATGCGATGAAAGAATCGAAAAAGAAATGTAGATAAAGTTTTAATTGTTGACAAATTTCTATATAATTATAATATAAAAGATGTAATTTTCCCAAAAAGTTTTTTATTATTATAATAATAATATAATATTATTGTAGCATATTTGTATTTGATTCGATTCGAGTTTAAATTATAAAATCTATTGCTTACATGGAATAGATTAGCGCCACATCGGCATATTCAGGATTTCTCTCACAGGGAGGGTTTTTATCTATTCTGTTGGCATATAAACAGCAATTTCTTTAATAGAAAAATATTAGATTTTGTAAATCGACTTTTCCTGAAAAAAAAAAGACAAGAGTTATTAAAACCGAAATCTGTAGTTGAGATTAGACGAATTTGCCTGTTAATTTCTCAGCGTATATTCTGTTTTTCGACTCGAAAACCTTGCGAAAATTTTCCTTATGTATTTTGACTCTGTCAAAATGTCTTTAACTATGGAAGTTTCGAAAATCACTTATATGTATGTAGATTATAATCAGGGAGACTCTAGAAAAGAGAAAAAAATATTATATATATTTTATGTGACAACAACAAATTTACTTGGAGTCAATGGTAAAAAAAAGTTGTATTTTTTTACAATTAAAAATGAAAAAAATAAATAAAAAATTTTAAGGAGGGAGATTGAACTCTTTAAACTTGCTCTTAGATGATTATATGATAAGTCACAACGACAATATTTTTTTCACCCAATAGTTACGACCGTAGTATAGTATACATAGATTGTGTGTGCGTGTGTGTGCTTCTCTTTTCCAACGCAACGAGTTTTATTAACTTTCTAGCGTATCAAAATACACGTAAAGTATATACGGTTGCCCCGCGTCGAAAGATATCCAAGAGAAGTTAGATCTCTCTCCCATTCGTGTGTGCCAGGGACAGGAGAGATTACAATAAATTGCACACACACCCTTCTCGAAATACAAGACACGTATCACGGGAGATGAGAAGAGAGGAGAGAGAAGAGAAAAAGATTCCTGTTCGCGATACTATGTTCCCTATTGAGCCATGTTGCTTCCCGTTCCGTCCAAAGGGCGGTGACGTTTCACAATGGTTTCGTTTTTCTCACCTTTCCCTTCATTGATTAGATAGACACTTTCGTAAGCCGCCATTCATTGTCAGATTACTAGGGAGCATTTTGAAATATCGTACAAGGTATCTCAAGTTTTTCGCGATATTACTTTTATTTACAAATTATTGGATCAAATTCATGTAACTCATCTACGGCTCACGAACTTTAACGAATCGTGACAGAATTGTAACAACATCGTCTAACAAAACACCTTATATAATATGTATATATATATATTCGACAAATATTTGCAGCACAGATATGTACTTGGTGATCCTCAAAGATCTGGCAAATATAAACTTGATTACGCCATCGCTGACTTTACGAAGGTTACAAAAGGATAGGAATTTCAACATTGTGTGAGACGGTACGTACGTACCATCGGAAACTGGAGGGGTTGATGCTGGGAGCGATCCCTGAAAGAATGATATTTTAATAACGGTCTCTGCTGGTATAGGTAGTAGTAGTAGTATCTACTGGCGGAATCCTACAGGAGGAGTGGTTCTAAACGCGTGTGTGCAACACTTATACAAACGTATCACACAACACATTGAGGATTTAAGAATCATCCTCTCGGTGAGCCAGCAGCTACATTAACGCGGACTCTTGATATTGCATTCCTTTCCTTTGACGTTCTCGAATGTCAATTATTAATGTTATTATCTAGATGCCACGCCGGAGACAGGGTGGAGATAGCTGTATCCTGCTGTGGAATTTTCTCTCGGCATCCTACGAGGAACGTTCATTCGTGCTCAATATATATATATATATATATATATATATATATATATGTATATAGTATATGTATTGTATCACACACACGCACGCGCGCGCGTTATTCAGTGTTGCTGAGACAAATCGATTGAACAGTGCGATATAATTAGCGATAATTATATAATGCAAATTGCACTATTAATCACAATCTTTAGAAAAAGATGTACGAGTTATAAGTAATTACAAAGGAATTTATTTAATGGAACAAAGATGTTATTTGTATTTATCACAATTGTCTTTAGATGAGCATTTTCTCGCAAATGAGAAAGTTTGCAGATACGAAGCAAATTTAAAAGACAAGAATATATCGCAAAAGAATTAAATAATTGCTACCAATCGACAAATCGCGTGTTCACCGATCCATATAATCGAGAAAATCCGGATAATCTACCAAATGGAGAAATGGTGGTTAAGAAAGCAGTAATAAGCACGATAAAGAGTCCCGTGCTTAAACAGGCACGCAAATGGGTGCTCGTATATATGAGTACAAGAGGGTGGGTTAAGGGGATAAGGGGGTGAAAGCGGAAACCGCGTAACCACTCTGGCTACATTTCCCCCAGCCTATCAATCTCTCCCTTACTAATAAAACGGAACGGTTAAACTTTTTAACGAGCGGTCAGAGAGAGACTTTCACTTCCTAAGCGCGACCAATCATCCAACGGGATTCTTTCACGCATTGCCGACGCCTTAATAGTCGTACACGTGCTTACGCGCATGCTGTAACCCTCGAGAATTCTGTACCCTGTTTTATTTTTTGTATCACCAAAGATATATGCCCTTGGTTTCTGCACGCCAATGTATTGTATATGTATTGTAAAATATATATACGTTTATTTTCCTCAATTGGATTTTCAACAAATCAACAATTCTTGATTGTGCAAATATCAAGTAGAATCATGATATGGAATATGCTTTTAGGTTTTAGGTTTTTCTATTACTTTACTAAAGCATTTCAAGTAGAAATTCCCGTCTATTTCAGGCTTGAAGCGACCTAGAATCTCCGAAAACACGACGATCTTGTCGACCAGCGATACAGGCAATGAAGACGATCGTGATTCTGATTCCGGTGGCGAATTACGAACCGATCGTTCATTAGGTAAAACGTTTATTTATTTACACACACACACATATATACATATGTATAATTATATATTTTATCTTTTTTTCTTTACTATAAAATCTTTCAAAACACAAAGGTACAAATATTATCCAAAAATTATCCAAGAATTTTTAATCTCGGATTTACACGTTATACATATAATACGATAGCAATTGCAACAACATCTTAAATTGTTCATCACGCAAGTGTATCAGGCTTGTAATATTTAGCAAAAATTATAATAATGTAATTGATAATATATTGATAAACGCCTAATTGTTTTATATACTTTGATTCCAACATTTACTAAGAGCTGAGAGATTAACTCGGTATCCTAGTGCTCGAATCGATCTCGAACTATTGAATTTTTCATGCAAAGTTCCCCGATGAAGTGGCAAATGTTACAGTGGTGTCGACGTCGTCGGGATTAGCGGAGTCTGAAGCGACGGCGAGAAAACGCACTAATAGCCTGAATGATTCGGAAGAGGGTAGTCCAGAACCGGGCTCGCAGAGTCCAACGCACACTCCGCCACTGACACCCGCCTTGACACCGCAAAGGGAGGACACTCCAGCGCCAGAAAATCTCAGTTTACGCAAAAGTGGCAGTCCCCCGCAGACGCAACAGACTTTGCAACCGGTAGATTTGGTTCAACCTAGGCCTAGTCCTCCACTACCCCCGTTAGCTGTGAGTTTTCCCGCTTTAGATACAATTCTTACAATTAGACTTATTGTTAATGAAATCTGGAGACACGACAGTGTCTCGGCATTAAGATATGACGTGAGACATTGCTGTGCCTCCTTTATATAAGAATAATATAAGAACGATAAACGATAAAGGGTAGCGTTGTAATTGGGAGAATTGTTTGACGCTCAAGTACATTGTTTGTTGTCTTCATAATTTTTATAATGCGCGCGCGCACACACACATATATATATAGCAGATTAGAAATGTTTCTTCAAAATTTAATTAACAACAAAAAATGATGTTTATAATTTGGAAAAGTCTCAAATAGTTTTACTTTATTTTATCGTTTTAACTGTACTTTCGATTGAAAGTATTTAATATTCTGTTTAGAGATACATAAAAGAGCTAAAGAGATTTTATACATATGTATATTATGTATAGAATCATCACAGAAATATTGCAATGTACAAGATTCGCTGTAAAGTTAAGATTAAGATTTTCTTGAGAAAAAACACGCGACGTATTTACGCCGACGTAATGTATCGAATCAAAGAAAGGGAGAAAGAAGCTTATTCGAAGACAACGCGACAACGATGTTATAGGCTGCAGCTATATGTACGAGCAATACTTAATTCTCAAAGGCGAAATATACTTGATTGCAGGCTGCGACGACGGTGCACTTTCCTCCTTATGCACCTCTCTACGGGCCGACGGCGAGCTCGCTAGCGTATTGTTCGCCGGCGCTCTATCAGCACCAGCATCACCACCACATCCCCGAATCGCGGGAAATTCAGATGCAGATGCAAATGCAAAGTATCCAGCAGACTTGTGGACTCCAGCTACAGCAGCAGCAGCAACAGCAGCAACAGCAACAACAGCAACAACAACGTTCGCCGGTGGACGTTCTACTGCGTGTATTCCCTGGGAGACGTCGCGCCGATGTCGAAGCGCTTCTTCATCGTTGCAAAGGTAAGATTCCTTAACTTTTCTCGAGTGATTTTTTAACTATATTCAAGACATTTATTTCGAAAAACATTATCAATAGTATTGTTATTAAATCGGTGGTAAATGTTTACAATTTAATTTATGTTTACTTGAAAAAATATAACTATAACATATATTTGGTTACTCCAAAGTAATTGATACGAATTTTCATGATGAGAAAATTCCGTACGTTTGCGATTAAAATAATGTTTTTCATCATTTATTTATTAATTTTTTAATTATTTGTATACCTATTATTGTTCAATGCGCGTGATGTGATATGGTATTCATTATTCGCTTTATCATTTGCTGGATTAGTATCTTTAACAAGGTTATCGGGGTATAAAGTTATCGGTACAAGTGTGTGTGATTGCAAATTTTCCATCTGGATAATTGCAAGGATCTCCTTTGTCCTTTGAGATTTCTCTTGTCATGTGATATTCTCGCTTCATCGATCGTTGTTGTATAGTCGGCGATAATGTAAATTGTAAATCGTCGAAAGTCAGCCGCGCGCCGCGGGCGTGGTGTCTGGCGAAAAGAGAAAAGGAGAAAAGGAGAAAAAGGAAAAGGGAAGGAAAAAGAAAAAGAAAAAAAGAAAGGGAGAAAAAAAGAGAATTTGCCTATGTGTCGCAGGCGACGTGGTGTCTGCCATGGAGGTGCTGATCTGCGAGGACAGTCTGCCCAAGTCGGCGTTCTCGCCCCTGGCGGCCGCCGTGGCGTCCGCCGCGTCCGTTTCGGCGGCGGCGGCTTACGCGAGCCGCACCGCATACTGCACCACCCCGATACCGTCGACGCGGCACCGGTTCCTGGCCGCGCCTTACACCGGTACCGGTTACCTGCCCACCGTCATCAAACCGCCCAACCAGAGTCTACATGCCAATGGTACTACCGGCGGCGACGCCTATCGGGAGACCAGTCCCGATGATGCCAGCGATAAGACCAGTTACTCCGAGTGACCTGACGAAAACTACGCCGTTGCCTGGTCGTACTCTTCAATAATCCCCTAATGAACCATTTTAGTTTGCACGCAAAGTAAAATTGTCCTTGAGGCAGTCCTCGATGTCATCATTAACTGAATTAACTTCTGATAACGTTATTCGCATTATTTGATTTCGACGTACGGAGATTAATAATCTTTTAATAATGAAAACAAAATACTCCAAGTATCCACTTTTTCATGTTTTTTTTTCCATTTGTTCTTAAATTAATCTTCTCCAGATATGGCGGTCTTAAATTTATACCGGTCATTCTTATGCCAATAGAAATATAATTTTGATGATTGACTAAGTATGACATGAAAAAGTTTTCTCTTTTGAAAAGGAAACTATCACTCTAAGAATAACTGATAAAAATATCGTCCTAAGAAGAGATTCTATCGAAGAATCGAATCTATTCGTTATCGACATCTGCGGGCAATACGTCAAGACCTAATAATGTCGCGACGAAGCTCTGTTCCACTAGACAATAAAAGAATAAAAATTGTTGTCTCCAAAGGAAGATATCAAGAGCGTTTCGAGAATGCTAAAATATTGAAGATTGAGAATATTTGATAATCAAGGGGAGGAGGGGGGGAGGGAAGTATTTGATTTTAATATTTATATCCTTGTACAATACAATACAATTTCGTGCGAAAGTTGGGACAAACGCTTAATCGGATGTCTGCGTTAATCATCCGCCGACTCTAAATCGTTGCGTGACGCAATTAATGCGCCGTAAAAAAGTACGAAAAGAGAAACGTCAGAAGATGAGTATACGGCTGATTCGTCTCCAGACTATACTTTATACATGTGTAGATAAAGACTATATAGACCAGATATGTGTGTGTAGGTAACAAGTACAAGAACGAGTATCAGCCAAATAAAGAGAAAGGTGAATCTGTAAATATAACGTTATATAGCTAATAATTAATTAATCTCGACATTTTTGCCGGAATATATTGAACGTGTTATACGCGCGTACATATGTAATATATATATATATATATATATATATACATATATATATATACACACACGTGTGTATGTATGTGTGTATGTTGCCTGTAAGTATAACGCCTGCAAAACACTTAGGCTTCTGGCCGCTAGCGATCAGAAACTATCATCTATCGTAGTTACCAAATAATATGTTACTCGAAGAAAAGTGTATAGACCGCAAATATATAATACAATAAATAAGATATTGATACTCTATACATATGTCAATTTACTTGATAACTTCCTCTGTTAAATTAATTGTTTATAAAGATAATTTTCGTAATTTAGCAAATAAATGGTTAAATACATATCGAAAGATCTTTTACTAAAAGATGCTAGTTAATTTTTATTTCCTAACATTAATACTTAATGTTGAATTTTTCGACAATCTTATTTCTTGTGTAATACGATGAATAATTTATAAATATTTATGATGATTATTTTCGATTGATTTAAACTAATTGATTCTTAATAACATTTCTTTACGAGTTTCATACTCGCACTATGATCAAGATGTCGCGATTTTCCACAAGTCTACCTGCAACGGTAAGCTTTAGTATTGTAATTATATACCTACACTGTAAACGCGTAATTTGTTGTGACAAAGAAACGAGAGACACGCTCCTTCTTTAGATACGCTTGAGATAAAGAAGAATGACTGATTTTACGAAAGACTGTTTTCCGGCTGAATGAAAATTTTACTGGCTCCTTGGACAAACCAAAGGTAAAGGTATCGAATGACGAACAGTATTCGCAGGCGAAGAAATGGGATACGCGACGCCGCGCTGCACGCTGTTGTATTCTCGAAATCGTTTCATGGTCGATCAATCTCAAATCACGCTGCCCTTTTTTCAATAAATTGATTTTGATCAATGCGAATATTCAATTCTGCCGCTCAATTTACGCAGATACAGAATTGTAAAGAGTAAATTATACAATTTTTCCCACACTTTGTGTGGGATACGCTCACTGCTCACGTCTCCTTTGTAAAGGACTCTTTACGTTGTACATCGCGGAATTTTTGGATGATTTCATATTTTAATCTTAAATTATGCGCGTTATGTAGTTATGTTTACATATAAAATAGACGAGGTGATTTGTTTCGATTCGAAATGAAATAAATAATAAATTCGATTGTAAAATAAACAGGCACCTCATTATATATAATAATTAATACATCTCTTTGAATAATATTTCAACGATTAGAGGAAGCGATCCTTGTGTCGTATATAGATACTTGGACAATTACATCGCGTCGGTGCGGTGGGGTAGTGCAGGGTAGTGTACCGAGCCGACAGACTTAGGTACACGGTATCGATGGAATACCGATAATCGACTGGCCTCTACAAGGCGCATATCCGATAGGTCGATGCCTGAACACGCGCCCGACGTTATATATACCCGGCAATTTGTGCCGGTGTGCGCGCGCGGGGGGGTGCATACGGGTATTATAATGCTCCGGTTATTATTTACGATACGATACGAGGCATGGCCGCCTGGTTTTCCAGGGGAGGCAATATATCGACACCCCGCAGAGTTTCTTCCTTTGGCTACTGGTTACCATCCATAATGGCGTATAATAGCACCCTCCTCCCTTCTCACCTCCCTCTTTACCTTTGCTTTATACCTACCTCCGCCGCGACCGAGTTTAATCCGCAGTCTGAGAGTGCAACAATCCCCTTTCTTCTTCGTGTCTCGCGTCCGCACCGAGGAATTTTAAGCCACCGAGTGGGGAAAGGGGTTGTTAGAACTGGAAACCGATCCGATTGTTGCGAAAAGGGGGAGCACTGAATGATAGGAGCAAAGTAATTTAAGATTCTTTAGAGAACAGAAGATGGAGGTGTCGAAATTGTTCGTGTCAATGTCGATCGGCTTTAAGTTATTTAATTTTTCTTAATTTAGAATTTTTCTCCAATTCTCGAAGAAAATTTTCGAGGTCTCTGGATGAAGCCAGATTAAATAATTAATCGTGATTACTTTAATATTAAATCTGTCTGTGCTATGTAATGTTACTATTGTAGAAAAGGTAAGTTTTTCTTAATTTATATGCAGATTAACTAGCGCACTATACATGTATCGTGTGTAGTATAATAATAATAAACGCGGAAAAATCTATTTCTCAAATATTACAGAGAAATGTAATGCTGGGTGCACGGGAACTGAGCAGCTTCCGTATTTATAGTTTAAGAATGCTTACATCAGATAATTAACAATATCTTGTCAATTACATGATTATGAGATGCTGTATCTTACCTACATCCAAAAGCATAATTTAACAGAGAGTCGTGTTAAGAAACGACTCGAGATACTACGACGACGTTACATAATCCCAATGAGAATTTTTACTTCCATGACTACTTTTTCTTTCCCTTTTTTTTTGTCTTTTTTTATTGGCCGACGAATATAGCTAACCGAATAACGAATCGGATGGCTTTTAACATTTTTTTTAACTTCCATCAATATTTGCTCTCTCGCTCGCTATTTCTCTTCGTTTTCTTTTTATATTCCTACAGGACCCGAGAGAGAGAGAGAGAGAGAGAGAGAAAAGTTCTTTTACCTTATGTGGGTGCACACGCGCACCCATCTCACATGTCTTGTGGCTACACATTGGCCCGCTTAAATATACATACGTACGAGTGCATGGAAGCCAATCGAAGAGAGATCTTTTTCGGGTCGCGCGCGGAAGAGAGAATAAAGTGTTGCCGAACGTCGGCAAACATGGCGCCGTGTTTGCTCGCCCCAAGAAACGTTCGTTGTAGGTACCATCAATCTATGTGTGCATACGTGTGATTTAATGTAAACGAAGGATGACACATACCGATAACGAAAATAGAATGTCTTTTTGTCGGTTAATACTCTAATTACTTTTGGTAACTCTAAGAAAATATGTAAGTATACTCTTGCGACAATCAGAACTATCAATAGGTCATATACATGAAAAATTGCTTTTGATTACGATTTTTCTTCTATTATTAGCTTTCTTTAATACTTAAGTATTCATAATATTTTTTTACATTTTTATTTTATTTTCACCTTTATCGCGTGATAATGACAATGTCTATCTCGTTTCTCAACTATTTGTTATTCGGCGTTGTTATACGAGAGAATCTGCAGTCGGGAGAATAGAGAGAACACGAAGTAATAGAGTCTGGGGGGGGGGGGGGGGGGGGGGGGGGGGGGGGGGATCGCGCCGCCCCCGGTAGAAATCAAGGCCCCCTTCCATCTTCTGAGGGACGTCGCGAAACAATTCCGAACTGAATAATATTAGTATCTAACAATAGACGTGCTAAATTGAAATACAGAGAGACACCACGCTGCTTCGTGAGCTCGCGCCACCCCGCATTCTCCGCACTCGGCGCTGTTGTAAATGTTCGCGTTCTATGTGCTGCGTGGGTGTATCGTATATGTACGTGCACGTGAGTGTCGAGGTGCACCTAGATAGAGGACGTAGCAGCTGTATTCTCTTCGCGTCCAAGTGTTAGTTTTCCGTGGCGACGCGCCGCGCCGGCAAGGATGCGGCGCGATGCGACGTCAAACTGCACAAGGCGAGAAATAGTATGCAAATGAAATATTAATTAAATCTAAGAAAATTCGCCATTTCTCTCTTTCTTCCTGAATGGCAACCAGATCGTTCCTCGACGAATGATTCTTTCCATTTACTTACCATACACTATCCGGTCTCCTATCCTTTATATGGTAATCCTACGTATATAACGTTCTCCTCTAGTCTCTAAAAAATTTATCCTTATATTTTCGCAATCTTCTAATTTAACTTGAATTTTGACGTTTTACTGTATAAATCTGTATGCGTGGGCAAATTATTTATTATCGAATAATTTATTATTAGTGTTATTATTCATACTATAAATACTATTAATTATATTAAATATTGATAACCATAAATTTAATAGATACGTCAAGTATCAATTTAAAAAGTGTCGTTGACGAAAGTAATTATTTATCTATATTTCAAATATACGTGCTTATAATATTTATTATGCTGATTAGAGTGAAACAATTTTCAGCTTTTACTTAATCATTCTTCGCGTACTCATATATATCGTATTATTACATTTCCAAGTATTTGATTTTTTCCCAACTTTCTTGCTGATATTTCTTCATTTTGTTCCATATATTATAGGTTAATATAAATTATAATTTTTACTGTTTCTTATACAACTTTTCTCTTCAACACTCATCAGTTTCGCACCCCTTAGATAGAACAGCACCTACCATCTCGTAGTATAAGGTATCTCGCTTCGTGGCGACAATGGCGTCAGACATCGAATTCAGTCTATAGCTCGGACATATTCCATTAATTACTTTCACTTTGCGTCAATGGCATTTCCATTTCAATGATCGTCTCGCCCTGCCCTCATACCCGACGTCGACGGTTCCACCGCGAACATCGCTACCTCGATCCCCAAGCCTCTGACCCCTTCCATTCCAAACGAATTCCATCGCCATCCGCTCATTGAAATACGTTTCGCATTGTAGACGGAATACAACGCTTGCGCGTATCCTGTAATTGTTGGTATCAAGTCGCTAGAAACTGAAATCATTCATGAATTTGACGTGGAATCTCAACTTTATAACGAAAACTCATTGTAATTTCTTACAATATATTCTCTCTCTCTCTCTCTCTCTCTCTCTCCCCCCTCTCTCTATACATGTATGAGAATTGTTATATACGTTATAATTATTCTTTATCCTTTTTAGAATTATCTACCGAGTATCGATGTAATATCAAAAGTGTACACTTTACAGCTTTATATTATAGCTTCAAGTGGTTACTGTGGCGTACGTCACTTGTAAGAAGATCTCATTCTTAGATAGGAAGAAACGCCGATTGAAATTTACGAGATAAATATTTCTTGGCAATAGTCGCAGGTCTGCCTTAGAGATTAATTTTGTATTCGCAAGTTGGACCAACAAATAAGTGGACAATAACTGCGAATCACCCTGCATACCGATGGCAGAATTATAGCTTATTTTTCACGTCGCAGCTAGTTGAGTAATCTTCCACAAAACATCGGGACGAAATAATGCGCAATATTTGCCGAGTAATCGAACTCGGTGCAGGTACATGCCAACGTGCGGGTTTTACCTGCGTGTGCGGCTTCTACCGTGTGTCACTATGTTTGCCCATCCATTATAGCTACAATAACAAGGAGCGTCCACTCCATCAGCTTCTTTCTATGCCTCCCACGCCTATTTCATCCGTTAGTACTTGCAACAATCCTCGGAGATCGCTGTGCATATACATATATTAGGTATATACGTGATGTTGACCTTATTCTTTTTAAGCAACGTCCAATCAGGCATCTTCATTTACTTTAAGTAGCCTCGGCAATGAGAAAAATGCTTTCTCTATGTGGAGTACGATGAATATCTCCCAAGTAAATAATGTATGAAACATTAGCCTATTCTATATATCTTATCGTCAACGGATTATAATTAATCTAATAATACGATTTTGCATTTATGTACGTAGTTGTTTCATATAGTTTAGCTCATTAACGCGCGTTGACGCCGATAATACAATATCAACTTGGTGATAAAACAACTACACGTTGTAATATAATATAATACAATGTGATATATTTTTTATCGGTATTCTCTCTCTCTCCCTCTCTCTCTCTCTCTCTCTCTCTCTCTCTCATAAAAATAAAAAGGAAACAAATTATGAAATTATCTCGATTTTATTCACGTTATATTATTCGCGTTAATGATCGTACACGATTCCCCCTATTATTCTCTTTTTACGAACTATATTATTTCGGAATAGTTTCGCGATGACAACTTACGTCCTCGATACGAACGATATATTGAATATCGTTTCACATGCTCACCACGTAGCCAACCCACAGGATCAGGATAGTTCTGAGAATCCTCCTTTATCGGACTCTATCATGTATGTATATATATATATATATATATATATATAGAATTTTCAAGACGCACCCTTGCCACGTACCTTTCTTCATCCCGTGCTCTCTATTATTCGACGATATTAAAATTGTCTTCTATAATCGAGGGTGGCGGCGGCGTTGGTAGCTTGAATAATCCGCAGTCACCTCCTTAAGGTTTGATTCACACTATAAGGATGGTCACGTCCCGTTAATGCGCTATTTGCCAGCGGATAGAATATTTTCCAACCCTAAAGTCTCGGCGAAATCCAATAAAATGAAATATTCTATATTGCTTCTGAATTTGCTGTATCTTTAAGTTTTTCGTTTACGATTAAACGAAATTCTTCTTTTGAAATTTTTCCCATTTGGGAAAACTGACTAATCTTATACATTCGATTCTATATATTTATTGTCACAATTATTAGTTTTTATATAAATAATTCTCTATCTTCTATGTTGATTTATTAAACACATGGCTGTAATAATTGACATTGAAAAAATTATTATACTTTTTAATTTCACAATTTTGTAAAATTTTGATGTTTGAAATTATTCGAATTAACAGTTACTTTTGAAAAAAGAGTTACGAATCCTACAGTCAAACTTACAACACTTATAACTTTATGTATAAGGTTTATATATAAGGTATACAAATGTATATATATATATATATGTGTGTATGTATGTATGTATGTATTAATCCGGTATGGTATATACTCCGAGAGCGTGCGACCAAATATGCCGATTCACGGATCGGGCAATTTAATTTAATTTTTCGCCTCCCTCCTCTTCCTTTTAGCCACCGCACCGCCGCACCATCGCACCACCGCACCACCGCACCACCGCGCCCCTCTCGCGATCTCTTCTTTCGAAGGCTTCGCTTCGTGACCCTCGAGTCGTTGTCAATTGCAGGTCGACACCTTTGCCCCGTCGCGTGCGGCTAATCGCTTTAGAATTAACTGCACCCCTGCGCGTTTTCGAGGGGTAACTTACGATATTCAGGGATGACAGTGGCGCACCAACGTAATTGTGATTTTTAACATTCTACATTTTGTACTTTTCTTCATCTTTTATATAATTATCATTCATTGGACCGTTCGAAAGATGCAGATTCGCGCCAACGATCACATTAAATATAATATCGTCTCGTGTAGTGATTCAAATTCAAATTTTCAAGTCGCGACGTCTATTAGGTAGATCTCTATTATACAAAGTATTCCTGTACACTTTAACAAAGAATAGAATTTCTGCCATTCTGCGAAAAGTCATTCTGCGAAATAGTATGTAGTAATATTTACACCTATATGTCTCTATATGTACTATCTTATGTTTAAAATTATATTTATAACTTATAACACAGCACTGAGCGCGCGTTCCACAAAATTTTAATGATTGCCGTCAAATCAAAAGTATAAATACGCGCTTTGACATCGTAATGCGATCACACATATTTATTATGCGACGATGCAAAAGCGGAAACTGGGTTATGCTCTCGATCGTTCCAAGGAAATAACAAAAAATGAATGACATTGACGTTTAACCGGTCAGTCCGCCAGCCAGCCAGCCAGCCAGCCAGTCAGCCAGCCAGCCAGCGAATCAGCCAGCGAGTCAACCAGCGCCGAAATTTGCGTGACTGCCATTTGGTACAATTTTTTCGACGAAGTTAATGTTAATCAGTGGCAGACGTGACGTGGATCGAGGGTACTCGAGGGTACTGGATTTCATGTCCGGTCGCTGCCAGGCTGCCAGGCTCCTGGTGTGTGCGCGCCTGGCGAGCGTTGCGTATGCCATAAACGCGCTGCCTGCCATAAGTACTTTACGCGATGGCGATATACCTACCTACATCGATTATACTCGCGTGGCGCGACACGGTGACTCGCGTCCATTACAACGGGCTAGCGAAATCTCGCGATCGCGGGATCTCGTTTCGTACGGCCACTCGTGCGGCCGCGAACACCTACGTGGTATCAGCTATACAAACGAACACATGCGCACACGTTATTTCACAAATTATTTCGCATCGTTCATTTCAGAGCCAATGTCACATGCCATGACAGAGTGATATAAAAGTTCCCTGCTTTTTCAAGCTAGCCGTTTTGTTACCTTTGGAAAGTCGGCTAACGATAATATAACGCGATAAATAATGCTGAGAAATAATTGTAAATTTGTACACTTTTTTTTCATACGTTTTTTATCGATAGACGTCATTATTTTCTCTTTGCGCGGATTAGTATACCTATAGCTAAGAAAAGAACATTCAAATGACTTTTAAAAATGAATTGTTATTGTTTAGAAAAATACACGTTAAATGTGCTAATATAGATTCCATAGTATATAACTTTGAATTGTGTATAATTTAATTACTGTTTATATGTATGTATATATATATATAAAATAATGTAAAGCTATAACATTCTGTAGCAACAAAGTAAAAAATAAAAGAAAAGAAAATCCCACATTCGCGTAAATGCAGATACAAACCAATTTTCTGTTTTTTTTTTTTTTTTTTTTTGATTATGAATACTCCTTCCATTCTTTCTTTTCGGCTCTTATCCTTAATATGTGATCAAAAATGAAGAAACGATAGATATATTTTTTATGATGTGGTCGACCACGGCAGGTAGACCACGGCATTCATACGATTGAGGGTTGCCGCGGGTGAATCTCCGTTCGTAACGATTCTAGCGGATAACAAGAGAGATCGTTGCACAATGAGACCCGCATAAGAGGCATTAGAAATGCGTGTGTACACGTCGTGTGAGTTTCTATTCTACGTACACGCCAGTGGTTTTCACGATGTCGGTAGCACGTACGTATGTCTCGTATCGTACCTCGGAATATTCGAGATGAAAACATTGCGTTGCATACGTTATGTGTGTGATATCGTTCAATGAATTCTTCAAACGCGTGAAATGAACAGTGCGTCATAGAAAAACCTAACAAAATATTAATTTAATAAATTACCAATCAGCTTTTTATGACATAAACTATATATTCCTCTACGATACTTCCCATAAATAATATCTGTAAAAAATATCTATAAAAGAAGATAATATGTGTAGATTAGAATAAAAATATTAAGTAAATTATATATATAAATTGATCAAACAGCCACACAGGCGCTCTCTCTGAATAGAATTAAAATTATAAAGGTACCTAAGTTTGTGTGTGTTAGTCATAAATAAGATGACATATTTTTTTCAGTTTATTCGTTAGATGTTAGTTGGATGTTACAGTGACGTTTCCTATTTATATAAAGCGACGCGTCTGCACTGTCAATTGACCGAAAACTTCTTTTTCTTAACGAAAAGAAAGAAAAAAATCATCACCCTTCGGGACGACTCTTTAACGACGTAGAAACGCGCTCGTGCGTTCTTTCACGTATACTTTTTGAGATTGAGATCAGGCAAAATGCACACACGCTCTCGCACGTCTCCAGTTTGGAACCGCACTCTAAAACCGTTTATTCGATCGCATTTTACGCACAGCACTATATATATACCTATAAGTATAATAAATAAGAATGTTCGAGGAGCCTAGGCATTGTGCCCGATTGTTTTCGAATGGCCTCGTTGAAAACGACGAGATGTCGAGGTGATCGGCGGGGTGCCCGCCACGGGGCGTACACGCGTGCCTGCTTCTATCTCCCCTCATTTTCCCCTCTCCCTTCTTTTTCTTTCTTTCTTCTTTTTTCTTTCTTTTTTTTTTATTTCCGCAAAAGTCTCTTAAATACTCTTTTATGGCGGGCGGAGAAAGAAACTCAGCGGGAATTCCTCGGAAGCCAATCGGGAGCTGGATACTCGGTCACACAGTAATATGGTGCTCACCATCCGTGCACGAGTGGCGGCGAGCACTTACCGGATAGGCCTTCAGGCCTTCAGGCCTTCAGGCCTTCTTCTAGTAGGTCGCCCGTAAGACGGCACTTGGAGCATTCCGCCACAGGCTTTCCGGCCGATCAAGCAGCCGTGTTTCATCAGTATTATACTTATATCGTCGAGTCGCATATACTTGCGTATATTGATCTGGATCTCAGATCCTCTTGGATCTGAGAATTCATCGATCCCGCGATCTCAAAACCGACTCACGACTCAGCTCCGTCGGAGATACAATCACCGCGGCGATCCCTTCGCGACCTTGCACTTTGCTCTTACTCTATTCTTCTACAAATATTTCTTATTCTCCTTGTGCTTACAATTAGTATATGTATACTTACATTTATTGTTTTTATAGGACTTATAATTAATAATATTGGATATTTTAATGTAAAAGAGTAAGAGACACTTGCTTCTCTCTTTACAATTGTGACTAGCGATCGATAAAACCATTTCACCGTAGGAGTAGACATAAAAAAAGTATATGAGTAAAGTATTAGAAAATAATTTTCCACGCTACTAATTCGCTTTTCGTGCACTATGTGAAGTCTTGATTCAATTTGGAATAAATTAAATTTTCAACAGAAATAATGTTAATTACAGATTGTAAGTATAACCGATATTCATTGTTTAAAATTCCGATTATGTCATCATTTATGTCATCATCTCTATATTCCTTCTCTCGAAGACAAAAATGTATAAAAATAATTTTAAAAAAGTAGTAAGCTCTTAAATCACGAAATTTTTTTATAAAGCTTTTACTCCCTCCTTTCGAAGAATTGTATACGTTTTAATCACTGCACAACTCACACTCATACACGTTCTCGGTCGAGTACACGACCGAGTGATCTTAAAAAAACGTATTAACGTATATAGCACAGGCTGCAGAATATAATAATATTATCATAAGGCAGCGATAAAGAATAGGATGGCGAAAGAAAGAGAATCTATATAATCTAGCAACGAGGGGGCGCGATGCCATTTTTTTGCCTCTTCGAAGCGACGCGCGAGCACGATATGGGTGGGCAATGCTGTCACGTTGCACCACCCCAGGGTGCATTACTAAACGTAGAAGCTACGTAGAAGATATAACGGCTGTATGTGTACGCAACGACGTATACGGCCTTACGGTACGGTACTTGTGTCACCGCACCGGTACGCTGCAGACATTACGGGCGACCGTCAGTTTCTGCGGATGTTATTATCCCCGCAACGCCGCGGCGAAATCTTAAATGCGTCTGCCGGATATTGCCTCTTCGGCCGAGCCGATAAAAATTTCCATGCAAATTATCGCCAGTTACGCCCACTATTTGCCAGCTGCTCCTTATTCGCGAGATCTACTGTCTGCGCTACTTCAGCGTCGCCGCTTGCGACACGACGCGACGTGTTGCGCATGCTGCTCTTCTCTTTAAATTATTATTAAGATTGACTAGATTTAAAATCATATTAACCCACCACGTGTTAACTTCCTCCCCCTCCCTCTCTAAGGAGAATCTTATTTATTTTATGTATAAAATTTAAGAATCCTCTTTACACCAGTTAAAAGTTTATTAAGATGTTGGTACGTATAAAAATCTCGCATATATATAGAACGGACAACAGAAACGTTAAAATCTGTTCCCTGTCTCTTTCAATAATTTAATATATCTTGCGTGTTTTTAAAGAAACAAGAAAAAATAAACTTTGAACATATACATACATATGTAAATAATAGGTATGTAATAAATAGAGCAACAAAAATTTATTATTTAATAATTATTAACATCAAACAATAATAATAATAAAAATAATAATGATCGTAATAATAGCCGCAATTTTGCATGAATTATTTGTGAATGGAATTATTGGATGTTAAAAATAAAATAAAATAAAATAAAAGACAATTTTTATACGTATACATATTATGCTGACGGTATGTTATCAGATCGAACACTGTCGATAAATTAACCGAGATTTTTATAACCCACTGGACTATTGATGTCGAATGGCGAAATTTCAAATCCGCTTAAACTATAATAGAATGTCATTATTCGAACGTTATATATTATACACTGCATATACTCTATTATGTAGAGGTTATACCTTGTACATGGCCGGCAACGGCCAATCAGCCGAATCGCCCATTGTTTCCAACAAACACGCGAATGGGGTGTACCCCTAATCCTTGCCGGCTATCCAAAATCCATGATCGAAATATATCTCCTCTGTCAAACGCATGCGTACCTAGATCTGGCTACCCTTTCGTCCGACAAGGATTTTTACGGCTTTCGATCCTGTCAGAATGAAGGACGTGTCGCATGCGGACTTGCCATCAGAATCTTTATTGCGCCCGTAACCGCATTTCGAGTCGTGGAATAAATCAATCGTAATCGCGTTCACTCCACGTAATCATATTTAAATCGTTCGCGTTCGAATCCACCGCGAGATATTTTAATATTTTTACTTACGTTTGTATTTATTTCGTTAATACCAATCGTCCAAGTTGTATTCAAAACCAATACAATAGTAATGATAAATGGAGAATTATTACATTTATTAATATAATTTATCACAATTTTGATATTACTGAAAAGCGATGTTTTTTTTTTTGTAAATGTATATAATATTAAATTGATAATATTTTGAAATTCGATTCATTCTTTTTTTTATTTATTTTTTTTTGTTTTTTTAGAAAAACTGAAACTTGTTGTAATCTTGTAAATCTTCAAGTATACACGTAGGTGTTAACTTTTTCTATTCTAATGATACAATAAAGAATCAAAGGCATATTCAGAGATTGAAGAACCATTTAAATTGAATCATTTATTTTGAAAATTATATGAATCATGGAAAGATTTTCGACTTGTAGTTCACCCGATCTCGAAGTAAATAATTTGTTACTCCGATATGTTATAGATAATTTTAGAAGGTTAATACGGTTAATATAAAAATTATATAAACTCCTTTTAACGATCAGCGCTCAACGATCGCGCACATTCATGCAAGATTTATAAATCATTCGAAATCTAAAATCGAATTCGCAACCGATTTATCGGCCGTCAAGATGTTATTAATCGTGGTTAAGGGTGAACGTCGACTCGTTCTTATATGATGTTTCACGGTTGAATTTTCGCCCTTCAACCCCTTCGACAGTCGCAGGGTCACGTGCTGGCGTCGATGGGTAGAAGTATCGTCCCCGTGGCCGGTAACGTGGGATTAGCCTAGCCAATAATTTTGCGGGGTTGAATTTGTTTGATATACTATATCCATTGTGCGATCCACAGAAAGAGGCTTCCCACTCTCTATTGTGACCGCTGGAAGCTCGAATGGGACGGGGGAAGAGAGAATGATTGAGAGAGAGAGAGAGAGAGAGAGAGAGAGAGAAGAAGAAGATGACTGGGATGAAGAGAGGAGAGGACGGTGCGAGGCCAGCAGAAGGGTGGTTTCACCAGACTCACAAGTGGCAGCTTTTAATCTCTTCCAGGAATAAACTCGACTTGGCCCGCTGAATTGTGCCTCGTTACCAACGGTTTAATTGCTTGTTAATGGACAATTCAAGTGTTTTGCGATAAAATATATCGATGATGACCGTATATAACAAGCGAGATATCTCAAGGTAACCAACTTGGTCGTCTCGCGATAATTTCGTCTACCCAGCTCCTATACTTTTGCAATAGTGAGGAAATAAAATCGTGTTACACGTTACTTTTCAGTACTACTTTTATCAAAGATCTAGTTATTTAGTTTTTTTTTTTTTTCGATAAACGCGATGCAAAGTGTTTTGAGGTAATATGTATACTTTGACACATAATTTCGTGAGAGTATAAATTTACTTTTCATTTATCATAATTATGAAACTTGAAACACTGCTTATTCTATAGAAAACTTATTTCTACTATTATGTGAATCATCAAAACAAATGTGAGAGGTTGCAATTATAAATGAATCTTCTGTGAACTGCCAAGGTATGTACATTTAATGATTGTGTTGCGAAATGTGCATTTTTCAGAGAGATGGTAAGATAAGAAAAATCTCT
The DNA here is from genome assembly GCF_000204515.1 of Acromyrmex echinatior. The sequence goes on along the minus strand of NW_011627244.1, from coordinate 282,928 downwards.
CAATCGCGAGAGATGTACCTAAGGCGACGGCACTAAATAAAGGAGTAAACACGCAGTGGGCGGCCGGTGCTAATTGGTCGATCAATCTTCATTAGAAAACGGCTTAATTACAGTACAAGTCCCGTCCTTGGAGTCTGCGCACCTCGCCGCGTCTCCACCTCTTTCTTCGCGGTACCTGAAAGTTTAATAATTCCGAAACCTTCGCGAGGTATAAATCACAGAAGGTCCTCCTCGCACCGCTATCCTCTCCTTCTGCCTCTCCTCGCCGTTACGACCATAATTTGAAAAACTTTCGAGAGAACAAAAGTGAGGACTTTTGTTCCAAGTTTTAGTTCTCTCTGTTCCCGCTTCTTTCTCTCTCTCTCTCTCTCTCTCTCTCTCTCTCTCCTCCCCTCCTCCCTCCCCTTTTCATCTTTCCTCTCTTCGGCAAGGGTTCTGTTTGCGGAGCGACGCCCCGACAGTGTTTTGTGCGCTTTGTCTCTCTTCCTGTTAGGTATATAATGCCGTAACTGCCTGGACCATCTCTCCTCTCGTGGCCTCCTTCTTCTTTCTATCTTCAACCACCAAAAGGTTGAGACCTCTTTAACCTTCTCCTTCTCACCCCCGCGTACTCCACATCATTCTTCATTTTATATATATATATATATTTTTTTTCCGTCTTGCTCGATGCGCTCGAGGGTAAACGTAGATTATAAAATGCGCGAGGATGCAAAATATTGAAACTTGCGGCCTTTTGAAGCGATAAGCGAGGATGTGTATGGTACGAAACTATCCACGCGAGCGTAATAAGAGATAAGTCGTAACAAACAGTCCTTTCTGGATTTTTCGGTCGCGCGGATATACACAAATCATTGTTCATGCGTTGTTATGCATTTGGATACGATCAATCAAAATTTAATGGAGCATGTTTCGATTAATTTTAAAGCTTAGTCACATATAGAGTGGGGCTAGTTTTGAACATAGAGACAAATTGCAAAAAAGTGCAAATATCTAATATATATGAATAAAAACAGAGATTACTGCGTTTAATACAATAATGAACATGCAACGTTTTAAAGCAACTCTTATTATTCTATGATAATAGTATGAAGAATAATTTGAAAAAAACGTGTACAATGTATACAACTAGTCTACTCTGAGTCATAAAATTTTATAAATTATGTACTTTAGAATTCACACTATGCAAGGAAGAGAATTCCAGCGAGTGAGAGAGAGAGAGAGAGAGAGAGAGAGAGAGAGAGAGAGAGAGGGAGAACGCGTAAATTTTTTATTCAATTTATTATACATTACTCATCTTGTCAAAGGCTAATTAATAAAAACGAAAAATAAAGTGAATTTAAAAAAAACTTTTTTCCATACTTGTCATGCCTTAAAAATATAAAAGATCGTCCATCATCTTTTATGAGAAAAGTAAATTTTTTTTATCTGAGCAATCGAGCCATCAGTGGTAGTTTCCGACTTGTCGCCTTCACGTCAGTTTTCCTTTGGCAGGTGTACACACGATATAAAAGGGATGTTAAACGTCATGCGAATTACGAGAAGCAAGAAGGAAGAAGAAAGGGAGAGGCGCGGTGGAGCCTGATGACACGTACGGGAAGACACGTAAAATAGAGGACGTCGATCTCTCGTTTTAGCCGCGAACCGTAGGAAGACACGTAGAATGGACGTTGTCGATATTCACTTTTCACGAACGACACGTACGTATAAGTTACGGTGATGTGAGGCGGATCCATTAGACTATGCAATTGTCCACGTACCGCGGCATTGTCAGCCGCCATGGAGATTTCTATTCAGAAATCGCGGAAGTCCCCGGGACGCATTGACGAGAGATGGAGGATGATCGAGGACCGCTCTTGTTGCGAGAAGGAAAGAGATACGGTAGAGAGAGAGGAATACGTGTGATGGGAGGGCAGCGAGGAAAAATGAGGAAGATGGAGAGAAAGAGAGAGAGAGATATAGTGAGTGAGGGGGAGGGGAGGGAGCGAGAGGGGGGAAGGAAGGGAAAAAGAGTGAGTGAGGAAGAGAGGAAAACAGAGCTTGGTAGGAAACAGTACAACTCTATTTATTAGAATGAACCGTGTCATATACAATTTACATGAAGATATCTAAAACGAGAGATTTTTATATGACGATCGCTCAAGCATCATGTCCACATGTATTCAATAATAATTCTTGATATTGCGAGAAGAGCAAAATAAAGATACGACGACGTGAATGGAACATTTTCAAACTTTTCCTTTACTTTAAATCATATTTCATTCGCTTAATATCCTTGTGTTGTTGAATGTAAATGTGCAGCATTCTATAGAGATTCTACGAGAGGATTACGACCTTTTCTTTGGTATTATATTTAACATCGATATTTTTTTTACCTTAACTTAGCTAGCTATATCTATCGCTTAGCTATCTGCAACCAGAAAATATGGTTTCTCATTTATGATGATTCTGTTGTATCCATATTTGAATAAACATTGCAATCAATTATACTTTAAGCGTTATGCAATTTTTATATTTTGTCGAAATACACACACACACACATATTATGATGAAAAATATCGCATATGTTTTTATGAGCCAAAATATCTATCAAGATGCTCTAAACTGAGCCCCTCTCCTCCCCCCCCCCCTCTCACTCTTTTTCTTTGTCATACATTTTTTTAAATATTTCAAGTATCTTCAACCATCTTTTTCCATTTATATTTCTCTCTTATAATATACATAATTAGAGCCTGGTATTTTTTGTAAATATTTTATTAAAAACCTTATACATTAAATCATTCCTTCATTTTGTAATATATGTATATTCTGTATGCTGCGTGTGGCAATTAAGTTCGATGAATGTCATCCAATTAATATACAAATAATCATTATTGTCCTTCAAGGTAATCTCCCCTAGAGACAATACACTAATTCTGACAACATTTGTATAGTTTATGAAAACTCTGTGAAAAGACATCTTTATAGCCTAAAGTCTTGTTGTCACATGGTTTTAATATTCGTAAATGTTTGTAAATCGAGTCCTTTTCATCGCTTTATTTTTCAGTTTAGGAAATAAAAAGAAATCTGCGGGCATGAAGGGAATAAGGAGAGTAATTCAAAACGGTAATGCAACGTTCGACTCAAGAATTGCCGTACACTTTTTGAATCAGAAACTCAGGTAGAACACGAAGTCATAATTATTAGCGTTTTTCATTGGTAGAACTAGTACGCACTCAGTACACTTTAAAATCATTGTACACAAATCAATATAAAGATCGATGTATGTTTAATAAAAATATAGAAACGAATTAAACCGCGAGATATTTAATACATTTTATTGTGCTGTTTGATGAAATACACATTGGATATTTTCTCAATTGAGATATCTCTACTTTTACATTTAGATTAGAATAGTGTGCGACAGTTTGCATCGAGTGCGCACAATAATTCTGCCAATGAAAAACGCTGCAAGTCATAATGGTATCATGACGTGTCATTTGATACTTAAAAGTAAACTTAAAAAATGAATTTAACAAATCAGATCATGATGACTACTCTTATGATATTATGACTTCTGTATTTTATCTAGGGATATGTGACAAGACTTATGGTTCCTGAGCTGTTATCACAGCCAAATTGAATCGTGATGTCAGAAGCGAAAAATGACACGTTAATTTTTATTACGTGCCACATGACAAAAGCTATCCTTGTGTCCTTGTTCTCCCTGATAGTCGGTAAACAATCGTAAAAAGTAATAAAAGGCAAGTAAAATGCCTTTATTCAATACACAATGTGGCTGTGGTGACTACTCAGGAGCCTTAAGGCAGCGTGGAAAGATGATACTTTGTCAAATATCAATTATAGGAATTATTTTTGAGACTATTTCAAACCGATATCTTTTGTAAAAAATCGTTCCTTTTTCACCTAAAAGGCAAACGACTTTTAGCATACCGATACGCATATCGTCTATCCCTAGTCAGTGCTCAAAAGTATATGTATATTGGCGTCTATTATTCTTTCCACAAATATATGTTTATACATATCAATACTTGTGAATAAAAAGTAATATTTTATTAATATATCTTTGTCTGTAGTTTGATTAGCATAAAGCAACAGTCGCAAAGACAAATGCATGTAAGTATGTACCTATATAGCTTCGATCTCTTTGAATGAAACTATGCGCCTTACGGGACAGAGAGGAAGACAGAAAGACAGAGAGAGAGAGAGAAATAAAGGGGATCCGGCAGGAAAGAAAGAAAAATCTCGAATTTCTTCGAGGCGGTTGTTCCGCGGCTGCGACTACCGTTGTCTTTCAGACTCTCGAGTTTCCACCCGGACGTCGTTCTCACCACGCCCCTCAATTTGCCTTGCGCTACAAACTTGGCGATCGATTATACCCCGATTACGGTGTAACGAGATATCGCGCGCGGTTTCCGAATACGGTGGCACACACGATGATGACGCTGACCCGGGGCATTGTCGAGCGCGGCCCTCTTCTCCACGGGGATCATGCGTGTGCGTGGGTAATATTTATACGTGACATATATATATATATATATATATATATATATATATATGTATATGTACATGTGTACAAAACACACCGCAAGGACTGGCCGCGGTCGCGTAATAATTATCCGGAAGGCCTCGCATTCATTCTGAATTACACAATGTGTCGCGTCTACCATTGTGATCTCCGCTGATTGACAGAGAAAGGATACGGAGAAACGAGCATAAAAGGCACAAAAGACGCTCAGCTCGGCTCGGTTCGGCGTATCATGTCAGCCTCGAAGAACGCAACCTCGAATTGCGATGGGTAACAACATTAATACGCCGCGCCACGTCGCTTCCAAGATGTATGTACGTGTAACTGTAAGCGCGTTATGTTTTTCTCTTCTTCCTTCTATACTTTCGCTGTTAACTGTCATCTTTGACAGTTCAAAATCTGCGGTTATTCGACCAAACTGTAACCTGTAACTCGTTCTCGTTTGTATGTATGTAAATACACAACCTGTGTGCAGATTGCGGAATCCGCCCGTACTACCGCATGTTACCGCGGGTTACCGGATTAATTCTTTGACGACGACTTTTTTTGTGTTTTGTGATTTGCAAAATTCAAAAATTATTAAAATTATTACTATACGTGTTTTTTACGTTTACTTTTTTTTGATAAATTTAAAATTTAAAAGGTAACAATAACTACCAGCTATACTATCGCAAAACGCGAGAACGAACTCTTTCAGGTGGAGCTAAATCTTGAAAGAACAGGATCGAATTAAGCGCACGTACAACTTTCCTTCGAGATGCCTCAAGTGTGGCTTTGCTTGATCCGTATTTTCTTGTAGAATGTAGAATCGAAGGATAGCTGGTGATCGGATTCGATCGATGAAAAGGTTCCATGATCATGTCCGTGTTCGTAGAGGGATATGCGATCTTTTATATAAGATACAAGTGCTATTTAGTTATGTTGCGCTTTCACGTTCACGAATTCTAAACTAGTCATTGTCCTCACGTTATTATTTGGAAAATGGTGGATCGGATAACGATATATATCCCACACTCCACGAGAACATTATACTCTCCTCGAGACCAATCGTGTTGAAACAACCATTCGATCTCTTTGCAAACACTGCACTCTTTGGGTTATATTGATGATTTATTAATTTTCGCGAATATTTAATTATTGATATCAAATTGAATGATCGCATGCGACAACGGTACAACAAGATTTATTAAAATATATATAACTATATATAACTTATATAAGAAGATTAATTAAAAAAAGATTGAATCTTTTATTCTGAAAATTAAGTTTTTTTTTCTAACAATAAGTTAAGTTGTTCAGAAAATGTGAATTCATCAAATATATGTATACATGTGATGGATGTTTATGTTCATTATACAAATATTTTATAAAATTAATTAAGCTTGGTTAGAGTTGTGTAAAAAGAAGATTAACTGGTGTAGCTAAATAAGAAAGAATTAAGTTCCGGAAATATGAAGTTTCCGTAATAAAGATTTGGTTTTAATAAAATATTAATTATATGGTTATAATTAAGAAAAATATTACTAAAAGAGTATAGCGTCTAATCTCTATAATTATACAATATTTTGACTAAAGAAATATAACTTGAAAAAATTGAAAATATATATAGCACTTTTCGTTATCAATCATTTTAATGAATTTCATAATATCCGAGAGAATACTCATTTTCAGGAAGTCGATGTCAATGGCTCGAATGATTCTATAAAAAAAATCATTTATAATGTAATCATTTGCTCCGATCTAAATTCATTCTTTTCGGACAAACAGCACGTTTTGCGCTTGTCGAGTTTCATCGGTCACAAGTACGCGAGAAGATTAATGATAACAGATGGAAGGGAATTCTTTTCGTATGAGTCCCAGTCGCGTTGGGGATATCGCTTCCTCGTTTTAGGCTGCATCGGCCGACTACGAATTACTGGCTAGAAAACTCTTTGACGATGATGCACCTTTCACCATAATGCGTAATCGGCTCGGTATATTATTTATACAGGTAATAATATGCCGTATGTGCGTGCATGCTGATTGTAGAATAACAAAGGACGAAAGAAAGAAGAAGGGTTTCGTTAGCCCTACATTTTTAATGTGTGTCCAGGTGGGCTCGGGACCATCGCGCTTCACTAAATTATTTCATATCTTGCACTCGTTCAATCTTGATATACCTACCTACCGAATATAATCGACGCACTCACGGATGTTTATCTGCGAGCTTATTGTACCTTGGACCATTGTCAATTTGAATCTCTTTACGATCGTACTTCCCCCCCCCCCTCTCTCTCTCTCTGTAATTAACAACTTTTAACAAGAGCATCGGCCTTTTCAATGTTAAAAACGCATAAGATTTGAAGAATGAACTGATCACACAGAATATAGACAGTTTCATTGTTATGAAAAAATAACGTTTTCTTTGAATTTTTGAAAAATTGATCAGGTGCAATCCAACAATGGAAGCATCATGTGTGTAACACCGCATTTCAATTAGACTCCACATAAGCTCGTGAAACAGGTAATTGAACGGTCGCCATTATCGCCGTTTACAGAGGAGGAGGAAACGGCCTCCGTGGCCTCCCATAATCCGAGTGCGATCTTTATCGTCAAATTCTGTAGCGGGGGCCGCATCGGTGCCTCGATTGCGCAATCAAGATGGCATCGAGAAAGGCATCTCTCGCCTTCAACTCAAACTACCAACAAGTATTTCAATATCCGCTCCAATATATTCCCATCGACCCTATAAACGTGTGTGCAGTTATATTGAATTCCCTCTCTCTCACACATCTGAACACACGCACACACACACACACGTACACCCCCCCCCCCCCCGCATACACACACACATCTGCACTCTTTCTCCCTCTCTTTCTTTATCGGCTTCTCGCTCCATCTCTCTTTTGCCTCTTTCTCTTCGCTTTCCCATCACTCTTTTCCTCATCCCAATCCACATCATTCTCGTTTCTTTGCTACACAAGCGTGATGCGAGTATGCATAAACACTGAACAGACATATTCTCACAGTGGCGAATACAAACAGTGGCGAAAGTCTGCACGAAGGTGTTTTTGTCTCGGCCGAAACCGCACATTCGTTTACACGTTTTGTAATCCCTTGTAAAAGATTTTGCGATGCTGCGCGCCAAGATTCTTCTTCCTGCAAAGGGTTATACGTCGAAACATTTATAACGTCGTTTGGATGACGTATTAATAAGGCTGTATTGATGATAAACACAATGACGCGCGTGCCTTTATATGGCCTTACGAATACTCAACTTTTTCCTTTCGAAGATAGGTAGTAATCATGATACGCGTGCGATGATGACATAGGCATTGCAGATTTCACTACTACAAAACAGAATTCTTTTTTTAATCAATATTGGAAACAGCAATTAACCGAAACTTGTAGCAAAATATATTATTAAAAATGTATTTTGTCTACGTAGGTATTTTATAAACAAAAAATGTTCGTAACAACATTCAGAGATGTTGGAAGGGGATTCGTCAAGTTATAAGTATATCTTTAAATTGTAATATTTTCACGGTGCACAATAATGTGGGTAAAAACGAGTAATGGGTGAGCAAGCGGCAAGAGAGGAGGGAAGGAGAAGAAAGGAAAGAGAAGGGAAAGAAAGGAAAGAGAAAGAAGAGTGAGAAGGCTGAAGAAAGTAAGAGAGGAGGGGGGAGGGAGGAAGGAAGGAAGGAAGGAAGGAAGGAAGGAAGGAAGGAAGGAAGGAAGGAAGCGCGAGGTATGCAGGGAAAGATAGAATTCTTTGGGAGCGATATACCATACCGCAGTACCGCACCGCGGCGAACGGAAAATGCAATTCGTGGCGGGCGCGGCGTTGGTAGCGGTGGCGAGTCTCAGCCTCGGTCGACAGATAGATAGAGTCAAGATTCAATTAGCTCTAGCTGTCAGCTGCATGATACTCGTCGATTCAATACACCTTGTCGCGCTCGTGTGTGCCTTGGCTTACTGCTACGTGTATGCGCGTATATATGTGAGATTACGTACGTGCGTGTGTGTGTATACGTGTACACACCCATATACGTATATGTATGTGCCGCGCCCTCGTTTATACGCCTCTGCGTCAACGCACGCGGAAAACTGCGCAAACCGGGCAAACCAACAACTTTTCTCTGGAACCAAGAACGGCAAGAACTTATTGAATATCGCGAGTCATCGCGACATTATTTCCTTTTTCAACGGAAGGGATAAAATTTAATCTTGCCATTTCTTTAGAGCGACCGCGTAAACTTATATATATATATATATATAAATTTCCACGTATGGGAAAAGAAGAAATGAGAGAATACGAGGCAATATATTGAATTCGAGACTTTACAACAAATGCGATTTCTGTTTCAAAGAATAAAAAAATGTTAAAATTTTTAACGCGTGACTTTGCGATAGACATATGTAATTTTCAAAAATCAACAACTAACAGAGGGAGTCAATTGCTAAACATCTTTGCTCAAATGAATAATTTCGTATCTAAATATATAAACAATAAACGTTTCGATCTTTTAACAAAAAGTCATTTCTATTAGGTGTTGGAATTAATTCGTAGCGTTTTACAAGTGATGGGAAGTACTTTCATTAATGTATTTTTTAATGCTCATGTGAAATAAATAACATTCTTTCATTAAAAACGCTACGAATTAATTCCAACACCTAATAGTATTACAATTGTAATACTGAAGATGACTTTTGTTAATTGATGATTGTTGATTGAATTTTTAAATTTTTATCATTGAGTAATAGTGACACATAAGTTTAAATATATTTTAAAAGGACTTGTTTCAGAGCTAAAATACCTATATATTTTTTACATCATTTATCGATGAATATGATGATTTGATACTTGTAACGTCACAAATTAATCTTGTGATTCAATTCCGAGGAATACAGTCCCGATTAACAAGCTTCTCATACAAACTTTCTCGAGACACGCACTATTTCTCCCTCGCTCCTTCTCCATCCACCTACCTACCTACCCACCTACCTACCTACCTACCTACCTACCTACCTATCTACCCTCAATTGAATTAATTGAAATGATTCGGCCGGATTCCGATCTGATTCGAACGTCGCCGCGCGTTTCGAATTCATGAAAGAACGCGGAACGGAGATAGAGGGAGGGGGGGAGGTAGAGGGTGAAAGGCGATGAAAGGGGGGGAGGCTAGTGTGCGTGTAGATGATGTAGGTATCACTTGTCCGGGGGCCAGAGCGATACCAGCCATTTTCAATTTATTTCAAGTACCTTTTCGTGGCGGAGAAAAGAAGGGTGCCGTGCCACCACCGCACCGCCACCGCCACCGGCGCGGCGTCGCGTCACCCGCGTCGCCCGCGTCGCCCGCGTCTACCCCGACCGACCCGATCCGATCCGACCCGACCATCCGACGGCCCCGATGCGGTGCAGAGAGATACCATCTCCATCTTACTGATCTTACATCTTATACCATCGCGACCGACACTGATATTATATATCGACGCCTTAGTCGTAGAAAGTGCTACATCGAAAAAAAACGTGAAGAAAGGTTTCTATCAAGAAATGAATGCAAAGCGGTCTATTTCGCGTGAAACGTGAAGACCGGTTTATGTCGAAAACGCATACGAAATACGAAGTTATACCAAGGAAATAAGAAGAACGGTTCAAGTCACATAAAATTAGAACGGTCTATATATATAGATAGTGCAATACTAGTCACTACTCATAAATTACACAAATTTAGTTACAGAAAATTAAATAATATACGAATAAAATGAGTGCGAGAAACAGGATTGAAAATCAAGACGATTCCTATTCTGTCATAGCACTATAAAATTTATGAGAAGAAAATATATTGCGCTATACCTCTTCTTTAATTTCATACTACTTGAACTGACTTGAACCGTTCTTCTCATTTTCTCGATATAAACCGTACTTCGTATGCGTTCCGACATAGGCCGATCTTCACGCCTTATACGAAATAGACCGCTTTTCATTCATGATTCATTTCTTGACATAAACCTTTCTTCATGTTTTTCTTGATATAGCCTTCTACGACTCAGGCGTCGATATTCTTAGCGTCTGAGCACAAGAATTATCGTAACACTTACTTAGAGATTTTAATTGTAGAAGTGTCTCCAAGAAACGGCAATAAATCGTACGTCAAACGCCAAAGCTTGTGCGTTACTTACGTCTACAATTTAAGTCTCTAAGTAAGTGTTACGACAATTCTTGTGCTCAGATCCTTATACGTATGATCTTATATCCCTACGCGCGGATTAAATTATTATACCTCTTTGCTCTTGTTGGCAGTGACTATATCCCAGACTTAGCCTCAAATAAATTATTAATTAATTCACGCTCTCTCTCTGTTCAAAATTTTTAAGTGTATTTAATTATTGAAATAGTAAACATTTAATTCTATAAATTATAAATTGACAATATACTGCTGTAATTGCTTTCTATAGTCAACGGAAATATCACATATACAGGAAACAGTTTTAAACACTTCTGAGTTACAATAAATACATATATCCGATATCATATGTCTTCTTTCATTCGTACAGATTAGTCGACTTAAAGTCGCTTGCGTCACTAATTATTAAGTTATTTCGCAGATTATTACAGCTTAATAGTCGCGATGATGAGCTCATCATGTCCGTCGGAAAAAAAGGACGATCAAAATGTAAATCGCGATAACGCCATTCTGCTGTTCACGCACACGCTCTCTTGAAGTAATAGAATAACACGGATATAACTAAATTTTGAACAATTGTGAAAGCCCTAAAAATTAAAGCCCGAGATTTCTAAAAACCCTAGATCGAACTCGGTTTAAATTATATATTCTAATAGTTCTTCCAATAAAATGTTTCAATAGATGCGAGCGTACAAGATATTACAATGCTGTATTTATAAGCTTGACGTTGAAACATTCGTCGCTTCTTTCGCAAATAACACAGAAGAGTGAATAACTTTAGTAAACTTTATTGAAACTATCGTAGAACCAATATGATTTAATATATTAAAAAATTCGACTTTACTCTTGCATATTTACTCTAAACTATAACTTTTTAATTTCCTTTTTAGTTGTTACAAGCCTTCCTCTTTTTTTATGATTAAGATCATGGCGGATAAATAAAACGGAAGCCACTGCACTCTCGAAAAATATTGAACTTGGCCGCCCTTACGCAGGGTGGGCGCCGCGCCGCGCCGAAGAGAAGAGAAGAGCGGCAGTTAAGGGGAGGAGAGCAATGACGAATAGAAATGCGCGAGAGAGTTGTAAAAAATAACGCAGTTAATTAGCAGTGAGGCCACTTTAGCGAGCTCGCGCACACTGTTAACAAGCGCGGAGAATAACTCGTGCGGACGCAAAAAGAAAAAACACCCTTGAATGCACGAGGCAACTGAAACTGACTGAAACGCTCCCGGAAAAAGCGACCAGACTCCTTCCGCATCTGTTTACACTTGTCTCTTTCCCGCTTTCTCTTCTCTTACGATTCCCCACAAATTCTCTACTGGCATTTTTCGTGTTGAAAAACAAATCTTTTTCTCTTTTTCTTATTGTTAGCATCACGAATTACAGTGGATTACTCCACTTGCAAAGCGAGAATTTTATGTAGTAAGTGCAAGTTAATCAAATGCATATTGATAACTGAATTGTCGCGCGATTTCCAACAAATGACTGAATAAACTCGCATTCTTGGAATTCTGTATCTTGAAACGAGGTAAACATTACAAAAGTGAGCGAATTTACTAGAATACCGAATAATTTCATTGGTCAACACACATAGTAAATTTGCTCACTTTTGTAATTTTCACTTTGTTTGAAGATATAGAATCGATTCTCTCATGTATTTGTATAAATGATATAATTAAAATAACTTTCTTTTATATATATATTTGATTTGAATGAATTTTATTAATTTAGAGGTCAATCGTCCTCTTACACATGATACCAAAAGTTGACAATTAATATTATTATATTTGCTAAAAATTAATCTGCGAGATACAAAATTGACGTGACGTTTCAAAATGTGCATGTTGAAAGATTTGTTTTGTATTCTTTTTGGCTTGTCGCGCGGCTAAAATGCTTGTCTCACGATTGTAGGTTTGCGTGCGTGCATATCCAGCAAGAAATATTTTCTTCAGAGAGAGAGAGAGAGAGAGAGAGAGAGAGAGATATGGAAAAAAGTAGTGAAGATTTCGACCTTCACGAGCTGTCACACGCACAATCGCGAAAGATAAAGACGATTCTCTTTCCAGGATATAATCTCTTCTGCGGTCTCCCCCCTTTCCTGTGGACAATGATCTGGGCTAAGGAGAAATTGAATTTGTAACATCAGTAAACTGCGCGACTTTGCCGTTGCTCCCTCAATCAAAACTGAGTGAAAAACAGGAAGGGAATGAAGATGAGAGAGAGAGAGAGAATAAGTAGTGAGACAAGTCTCCAACATCTCAGAAAAGTCTAAGCGAGTGAGAGATGAAGAGAAAGAAAGAGAGAGAGGGCGGATCGTGTTTCACGCCTGGCGGATCTTGAACCGTTTGAAACCCAGGTGGAAATAATACAACTTTGTGTTCCTTGTTAAGGATCAAAGGAAATCTACCCCCAATCTCGATGTCGAGACTCTTGGCTGGTCTCTCGCCGATTCTCCGTTTGCCTCTCTTTCGCTTTCTGTCCTTTCGACATGACCGAATGAAACTTAGACAAAACATTTGTTCACCAAGCATTTTATTTTATTTGATAACTTTCAATAATGTTACGTAAAATGAGATTATCTATGTGATGAAAGCTTCTTTGCCTTTTTTTTTTATAAATTCATCAAATTATAATCTTAAACTGAATGCATTCGAACGTCAAATCATTATGATATGAAACAGCTAATTAAATCAAAGTTGGATGTTTCAAATATTATCATTACCTACATATTTATTAAATAAATTCATTTCAGACATGATTGTGCGCCAATAACTTTCCAACTTTCCAACACAATTAATCTGAAATACTAATAATCCTTCCTAAATTGTATTAAATTAGAAAAATCTGTAAAGAATTTATTGCAAAAAATATTGTTTTAATATAATACAGATTTAAGGAAGCTACTTTGAAGTCAACGCGGTAAGAGATGTGCACAATCTACACTTATATAATCATTAATAGTATAATGTGTATTAAAAGATGTTAGTTTGAACGTTTAGCCATCTTCAGCAACTACATAATATATTAATATATTAACAAAGAATATCTTCTATCCAGTTGAAAAGTGAGATAAAAGGTATTCTTTATTAATATATTATGTATTTGCTGAGAATGGCTAAAACCGATAACCGAAATTATGAACAATATTATATATTTTACAATGATTAGGTGTCCTATTTTATGTATATTCTTTATTCTAAATTCAATATTGTTTCAGCTAGGAATTAAACCTGGAACTTCCCGACTTTCCAGGGAGAGAGAGGGAGGATGTCAAATCAGTATATATTTGGAATTATAGTCAATAACTAATTACAAATCTGTAAATAATAAGACAAAATTGTACTTTTATATAATAAAGTCAAACAAGAGCAATATTTTATCATATGATTTTTTTCATTTATTTACAGTCATTTATATTACATTATCAGTGTATGCTTGATATTTTCTGTTTATTATATTTATTACTGCTTACATCATATATTTATATAAGATAACTATATTTTCATAATAGATTAGACATAGAGACATATCATGTTATTATTATTATATTGTGTGTTACACACTTTGGGATATTATATTTGAATATAATAAATAAAAATCAGACTGAATGTTACACTGTACTTGAGACAATAAATTTTTTGCATGTTATCCTCCACATAGAAATTTTTCAAGTAGTATTGTATTAGGTACGCAACTAAGTTCTCGCTGTTATTTTGATGGCATTTCCATCAAAATAACAGCGAGAACTTAGTTGCGCACCTAATATAATATTTGTTAAGTATACTATAATAGTTGTAAATTATAAGCTACATAATTTTCTCTTTTCTTTGTATAACGTGACCTTTCGAACTGCAAAAAGAAATCATAAATTAGTTTCAAGTATCAAATAATATCTCATAATGTACATTCTAATGTATACTGTAATTACTATTTATTAAAAATTATATATATTATTATTAAAGAAAAATATAATATATGCAATGTTTTATAAAATATATTGAACATTTGTATACACATAACATACAATTATTTTATTCAATTATGTTCTTTCCTTTATTATTATTGTAATTAACGTACATAATCTTATATGTACGTGTGTATAAATAATTACTTACTATAAGGATCAAAGGATCTAAATTCTAATTTATCAGCTAATCTGTCTCTGATGCGCACTAACTGATGACCGGTTACAACACTTTGTGTAAGGACTAAGACACGCCTATAATGAGATCAAAATTAATAATAAATATTTTTTAATCGTTAACATATTATGTCCAATTAACACTTAGTAAATCAATTTTTTTCATAAAATATGAATTATGGCATATATTTTATATTATTCCCACTAAAAATTGGCATTTTTCGTGAATATACACGAATTCTAACCTTAAATTTTTGTTCGGTTTTATTAATGGTTTTACTTACTTGCTCTTTGCCTTTCTCAACAGTATGTTTGTTAGGAACATGATATTTCAAAAATTTCTTTCAGTGCAACTTTAAAACTACGTGCAGTATACTGTGAATAAATGTCATGAGATTACAGTAAATACAACAATACAATTGATTCGTTCAACTTGAAAGAAAAGGTTAGAAATCGTCCAAGTGTACGCGCGCGCACACGCACATCCATATATATGTGCATATTCGCTGACACCAGCTGGACATTTTCATAAACGTCCAGCTGTCGTAAAGTTATCGCAAGATATTAGCGCATATAATAAATCTTTCTTAACAATTACAGACAATATAGCAATCTTTCATCGTTTTTTGTACTTGTTGGTAAAGAAACACACACACACTTTTTTATTCATACACATATATCCATATTTGTTTAATTTAAAAGTTGTAATAAATAAGCATAAATTAAAAAGATCATAAAAATAAACTATATAAAAACAGTGGAAACAACTTAAAATGTATCAAAATTTTCAAAAGATGAAATTAGATATGATATATTATCAATTAACAAATATTTGATATTAATTTCGCAAACTACTGTATAAATATAATTTTTATTAAGTTTTAAATGTGAAATTAATAAACGTATTTAAATAAATCTGTATGAGGCGTGCATGTAAATATACAGATTATATATAATTACATACATACGTATAAGTATTTTTATTATAATTATAATTTATCGGATATATGAAAACATAATTTATCCAGAAGTTATTTTTTTCAATAGCTTTATTAATAAACATACACACTAAAATCAGAGGCAATGCACAAATATTGTCAGCAGCTTTACTTAATAAATATAGCAAATTTCTTATATAATTTATTCTACTCTAATTTCTTAAGTAACGAATCCATTGATATTCTTTTTTGAAAATAGTCTCACATCATAATATTATTCACATTAATAAGATCATTGCATTTTACTGAACAAACAATCCTTCAAATTAATATATAATACAGTAATTATAATTTATTAATATAAGCAATAAAATAGGAAAAGAAAATATAAAATGTTGCATGTATATGTATATTCCCATTTGTTACATTTTATTTCATACTTCATAGTTTCATATTTACTAAAAATGCTCTGTGAAGTGTGAAGAACAAATGGTAATGTCATAAATTACATATAATAAAATGCAGTCCTCTTTTTTTATCATGATAAAGATGTAAATGTGCAAATTAAGATCTTCAAACTTAAGTAGCATAATAGTTTCACTATTAGGTAAAAATGCAGCGATATCCAAAATATAATTTATCGGAATATACAAATTAAGACGCTATCTTAACTTTATCATTGGCTAAAATTTCTAATTGATTAATCACTTTAGCAAGTTCAACATTTTTATCTAATTTCAAATAATCCACCTTTCGTACGTTATGTATACTGGCCCACGTAGGTAAAAGCTTGCACAGTTGTCGTATGTGTTCCTCCATTTCTTGTAACATTAATTTCGTTCTAAAAGAATTGTCTAACTTTTGTATGACTATCTCCAGTGGTAAAACACCCTTCTTTTCCGTCACGAAAATATTGCGAATGAGCTTTGCTAATTCGGGAAGTCTGGAATATAACGTAGCCTCTTTGTCTGCGTTTGGTGTTCTCGTCATTGCTTCTAATGCCTTGGCTGCTTGTTTAGCACGAACCTATAATTATGAAAATTCAGGAGAAGAAACAACGGTAATTAGTTTTAAAACATAAATAAAATCGCAAACGTTGAATATCAACTACCATTTCAAAGCAATTTTATTCTTACCTTTTCGAGCAGAGCCTTAGGGATGCCTTTAAATAGTGTAGCGAAGTGATCAGTTTGTATGGATGGCGTACTTGATGGAGTGTCCACAATGGCAATGTTAACCTTTGGAATATCATCTTTTGTTGTTTGAGTTGTAGAATCTTGTGTAGAAGGTGAAGATTTGGATTTAGTAGTTAGATTTGCTTCAGCGAGCCTTTGTAATGCCTTTTCCATACGTGTACCACAATTAAACAAAGATTTAGCTTTGTCTGTAAGTAAATAAATAAATAAATAAATAAATAAATAATACGAATGAAAAATATTCATGTGTAAATATCTTATAGCTGTTTTGCTAGACCACATTAATTAAAAAAACAAGAGAAACCTACATATTCTACGAATAACTTGATCTTTTTGAAGTGACACTTTAAATCCATTCTCTACAGTTAATTTATTAATTAAGTATTGGGTTGGGTAGCGCATAATGCGAGGATAATGTAACTGCTTAAGTATTACGCATAAGCAGTACCTTTATACCGATTGCGTTATATGCTGATTAATCAATAAAGTTTTGCAACAGCTAAAAACCGAGTTTCACAACTACGCAAACGCATTGTTATTTTGCAACTTTTTGTGCAATTTTTTTGTCCTACTTAAAGTTGTCATTCAAATTAAGATCATATTATATCATTGAGTGTGATACATGCATATAATATACAATAATAGAACTATATACAATAATAGAACTATATCTGCATTTTTTATATTATCCTGATATCTTATGAATTTCTGTAGTAGGTGTATAAATTACAATAATAGTTTCAATAATTTTTTTTTTATAATAGCAATAGAATAAAATTTGTCCAAAATTCTTATTTCTACCATCAATGTCATAATTCTTACCAAGAACATCCCTTGCAGTTGGTTTTTCAACATAAGGTGGTTGTGGTAATGCAGCTTGCTCAATTTTCTTGCAAGATTCCACATCAAATTCGGGATGCCAGCGTACTATTTTCTCTCTTGGTATATTCATTAATTTCGGAGTTTCAAAGGTCAATAAAAATTTTTCATGTTCAATCTTTACCCTCTCTGCAACAATAAATTAAAGATACATATGTGTGTGTGTGTGTGTGTGTGTGTGTGTGTTTTATATTTGATTGGTTGATGATAAAATCATTTGAAAAGAAAGAATATGTACCTAATAAAGCATTATAAAATTTCTTTCTTCTTTCCAGCAGTATAGTAGGACTCATACTACTTTCAGACGCAGTTTTTAATATGTTATCTGCATCAGGCGTATTTCTCCCATTAACTTTTTCAACCGTAGGTGTTAGAACTAATTCGTATTTTTCTTGCTTGGACACTGAACCAAAATTTCGATGTTTCTCTTGATGGTATACATATGCATCAGGGTAAATAGTTTTTATTTGAGCTAGGTGCTCTTGCGTAAAATTACGACGTAGCAATTCTTGAACTGCAGGTCTCAGTTTATTAAATGTTATCAATTCTTTTCTGTTAAACAGCATTGCTGAAACCTAAAGATAAAATTGATTGCTTAACACATTTTATATCATAAACATAAATTTAAATGACAAAATAATTAACAAGGTATAAAGTAAAAATTAAAGTCTGCAAAGTAAAAGTTAAAATAAAAATATATATTAACAGATTCACAAGAGTACTACCGTATCTACGCATCTGAATATTTCAGCTAGGAATCTATAATCATATGGCAATGCTAATCCAGATTCAGCCACTGACAGATATTTCTGATATGCCTTAATAGGACTGGATTTTCCTGGACTTGATACTGTTTCTTTAGGCTCAAACAAAATTTGCCTCTGGGGACTGGCTGTCTTTGACAAATCTCTCTCCTTGATTGGAGTAAGTAATCCCTTGGTTGGAGATTTGTACGTCTTTTGTGGGCTTTGTATGGAGAAAAAAAAATAAAGAAAATGATAGGATATCTATATACATATGTATACATTTGATAATTAAATTCACAAATAAGATTTTTACCTTACGGGTATTTCGAGTTCCACCTTCTCAAACTTTTGCATATGAGGTTTCTTAATCTCATCCTGTTTTTGCAATTGTTCCAATGCCATATCATACTTAGCAAATTGTTGCGTTATAGCTTTCAGCTCTGCCAATCTAGAAGATTTATTAATTCTGTTTTTGATGTCAGTCAAGTTTAAATTTTCATTTTTTACAAGTCTCTCCATCGTTGAAAGCTTTCTTGACGAGGATGAAGTGAGAGAACTGTTGGCAGAATGTTCCTTTTCTTTCATCGCGTTATCCTTCAATGTCTTCTTAGGTGTCTGCGACTTCTTCGGACTAAGCATACCTTTTTTTTCAAAGGGAACTTTTTTCATCTCCGAGGAATCATTGCCCACCTTCAAAAAGCTATCTCTAATATCCGCTTGACTTCCATCCATAGAGGGCAATGGACGAGAGCGAGTGGCTCGTGTTCTAGGTTTACTCATTTTCTCGGGGATCGTTTTCGAAGAATCGAACTGGATATTACGGACCGCTTTATTAACCCGAGCACCTTCCTTCAACATCGTAGCATTCTGCAACACGATTTTCGGACTAGTTCCCGTATTTGTTGGAGATTTCTCCAAATTCTCGATACTCGTCTGTGTTTGATTATCTCGCTCCAGCAGCAAAATCTTCGACTTGGCACGTAATTCGTCGCACCCCTGCCGTTTGCGCGTATTAAAGTATGCCGTTACTGATGGTTGCGACATAGTCTCTTTTACGTATGTCGATCGCAAACGCGAACAAGTTGTTATTTTCGCAAACGTACCACGTACAACGTATTGCGTACCGTTATCCCCAATATAACCCTACCAAAGCCAAAGCCCGCCTTTTTAACTCTCGTTATTTAGATTCGTCGGCGCGAAACAACGCCGTTAGTCAGCTGATAGCAACTAAAAACGTTACTGACATATGCAACATAGGTCTAGTTTCCATCGAGGATTTAAACAGGATAAAAATGTAAAAACCAACCAACCAACTACAGTCGAGTATTCCCCTGTTACAGTCGAACGATTGTAGTTGATTGGTTTTTACATTCTGATCCGATTTCCGGTTTAAACCCTCGGTGGAAACTAGGCCATAGACTAACAATAATGAAGATGTGCAAAATAGTCAGTGGTCTGTTTTCTGTTTCTGCACTAGACTATTCTAGAACTTTCTTTCTCGCTTTAAAAAAATATTGTATCACAAAATGTTTATCTCACTTTAAGTTCCAAAAGTGAACACTAGTTCAGCCACAGAAAACAGATCTCTGATTATTAAATCGGAAATACAATGAAAAGCACAGGCAATAGGAACAGGTAGAAGGAACAGGTAGAAAGACTCTATTTTGCTGAGTTGAGATTCCCACTCGAATGTCACCCTATCATTCCATCCTTGTTGTTTATCGTACATTAGACAAAGATAACATGACACCTGGGGAGCACCTAGATGGGAATCTGACACGCCTCTTGAGTTGAGTTGAACGTGTGTTACAGCGCCTCGTCACGATAAAAGGCTGAACTATTAGGCGTGAAAAATAACGTTTCGACGAAATTTTATGTTACGTGCCATTTCATTATTACGTGCTTAATTGTGAAATTGTGACTTGTCTCGTGCTTATAAAAGTCATAATTATTGAAGAAAACTAAAGCTATCTTGGAATTTTATATGTAGAAGCATATTTTTCACTCGTTTCAACAGCTGTTAGACCGTGTGTTTCTGCCAAAATATAAGCTCGCTTTACGTTCTTTTATTACTATTTACTGACTATCAAGGAAGGAAAGGACAATTTTGTTCGATTCTTACAAGTGTTTTAAAGTGATCCCGTCATTTAGATCTATCTAAATTATCTTTATTTACAAATGGCACGTAACATAAATTAACGTCATTCCTCGCTTCTGACGTCACGATTCCAATATAATCGCGGCAACTACTCAGGAGTCTTAACCTCTAAAGCCTTACAAGGGACCATCTCGATTTGTACAAGTTAGTTAAAATTATTAATATCAGTAAATTATTGATATCATAAAATGTAAATTAAGAAAAAAAGACAAGGTCGTAGGTCGTAGCTTGATGTAAGACCAGGTGTATCATTTCCGAGGATGTGGAGTAGCAGATTTGTGTGGTCAAAATTTGATTGGCTATTCCAATATACGTGTTATTATACGTAGGAAAGTGCATTGAGGTCAAAATTTGATTGGTTATTTCTAGTATTGCTATTGCCATTATGCTATCGCCAATGATACACCTAATATTATATCATGGATCGTAGGTTTAAACAAATTTAGTATTATAGTGCGTGATAAAAATTCTGGAATGGCTAATATTTAAAAAAAAATATTGATTTATGTAAAAAATATTTAAAATAAAAGTAAGTAATAGAGTTTAGAAAACTATCGGATGTGAATATTAGTTTGATCTTGGAATAACCTTTTAAAATGAAATCACTTTCCAAGGTCAATTTAATGTCAACTTCTGATGACTTTTCTTAAACTCTAATTTGTTTCAAACATAAATCTAATATTTTTTTAGATATAGCCGTTTCAGAACTTTTACCACGCATTATAATACTAAATTTTCCGGAACGACTTATACGGTCTTGCCTTTTTTTTTTAATTTACACCTTATGTTGTCAATTTTTATTAATATCAAGGATTTTCAATAATTTATTATATAAATCGAGATGATCCCTTGTCAAATTTCAACGCTTAATAATTTGATTCACGAGGTCAACTGCCACATTTTTCTGCCAATTTCTTTTTCGTTTTGAGTGAAAACACTTCGAATGAGTATATATTTTTATTAAGATTTTAATAGGGAGGGAGAGGATATTCTAAATAATTAGATAATTATCCAGATGATTTCTATTGTTATCAGATTGTGTTGGTTATCATTTATTAATAAGCTTATATATTTTATATATATTTAATATTTAGTAATCTTAATTGATATTTTATTTATCGGATAACGTAAAATTAGCATTTTATAAATGTGTATAATTATATATTTTCATGTCTGCAGTAAAATAGTAAAATATTTTAAAATAGTAAAATTATTTAAAATAAACAATATAATTTACTTTGACTTTTATTCGGTACTCACTATATATAAGATTTGGATTAAATGTTGCAGTAGCAGTACTTAATAACGATATTTTATTTTTTAGGTAATGAATATTGCAAGAGGAAGGCTAACCTTTAATAGAATAAATCACTTGAAGGAATGCTTATTCTCTCCTAAACATTTATTGTACACAAATATAGGGATATCGATTTCTCTTTCTGGCATAGGAGATGTTTTAGAGCAACATTATGAGATATTAAAGGTTTGTTAATCATAGCCTTTTATGATAGAATATTTGCATGATGATGTTGATATTCTCTTTAGGGCAAATGGAATAAATGGAGTTTTACCAGAACGAGAAATATGTCTGTGTCTGGCATGTCCATCGGGATAGTTTGTCATTACTGGTATAGTTTTTTAGACACTAGAATGACTGGACGTACTATTGGTATAGTTTTAAAAAAAGTGATTATTGATCAGTTAATTTGCTCGCCTCTCTGTATAAGTACATTTTTTTTTACACTGGCCTTGATGGAGAATAACAGTTTGACAGAGTTTAAGAATGAAATTAGGAAAAAAGCGCATAAACTATATATAGCTGAATGGGTCATTTGGCCTCCAGCACAAGTTATTAACTTTTATTTCCTTCCCACACGATACAGAGTACTTTATGATAATTTGATATCTTTAGGTTATGACATCTATACTAGCCATGTAAAATATGATATGGAAATCAGTTAATAGATAATGCTATTTTAATTAGTAAAATATTTTTGTAAAATTACAAATATAATTTAAGTAACAAAAATCAAATAGAACTTATGCCAGTTCATTGAGCTGCTTTTATTACGTATATATATTTATAAATATATATAATAAAATATATCATTTCTAAAATTGTAAATTTAAATTGCAAAATATAAAATATAAGTGAATAGACAAAATGATAATTGTATTTCCAATTTGATTTTAATCAAATACAGAAAATAATTCTAGTAAAAAATATTTTACACAATCACATGATAATTTTTGAAATAGGCATGATACGCAATTCATTTTATTTTTCATCATGTTTTATTGTAAGAAAAGCGTAATATCTATTTACTTAATTAATCTTCCTTACTATACTTGATATGGAGTTGTCTTCGTACATTATAATACTGCTAATATCTTTGATTTATTTTGCATGAGGATGAGGATGACATTTGCATTTTTTAAAACATTCCATCGTGAATGCCGATAGGTACTAACACAGCTGTGAACAGCAACAAATTGCGAGCTACTAATTTCCAATCATTCGGTACTGCATAAGGTGCTAAAACGTGAGTCAATCTATGAATCTAGAAGAAAGAATCTCAATAAGAAAAAAAAAATTTTTTAATTATCGTTAAAATTATAATTGCAAATATCAGTCAATATAAGAAATAATCTGTTTTTCTTACTTCGTGACTGGCGCATATGAAAATAAACGACGTAACCAACAGGTTTAATACGGGAAATCTGGGTAATAGTACAAGTACTCCATGCGAATCTGCTGCCAACCATATATGGCCTTGCGCAACCAAAGTTTCCAAACTTATTCTACCCAATCCAGCTAAAAGTGCAGAGTGTTTTCCCCGTAATGCCAATGATGCATTTCGAAGAGCAATATATCCTACAATCTAACAGGTTACATTAATAATGAAATAGCAATATAAAAAAAAATTAATAAATATAAGAGAAACGGTGAAAAATATAATATGATGGAAAGGAATAAATAATAAACGCATTAAAGCAGTTTACCGGGATGAACGCAACGTAAGAATGAATTTCCTCGCATTCTGATACAGAGTGACACAAAATTGTGAAAGTAGTATATGCTATTAAGGAAATTAATGCCAATATAGAAGACAATGCAGTGCTTGGAATATGATCTATTCTCTGAAGAGCGACAAGGCCAGCTCCGAAAGTCAAGCCCCAGACTACGCTGTATCTGTCGACTCTCCAACGAGACCACCATTCGCGAATATCATCATCAGTTGTCACGAATAATGCTTTCCAGGGTCTCGTGACGAAAACTTTCTCAAAGAACACCTGCGTTAATAAAACGTGTTATATTTTAAATATATTTTTCAGAAAAAAAATTTTTTTTTATCTACCTCTGACATGTATAATACGGTAATTGTTGATACAAGACCCAAGAGTTTTAGAGCAAAGTATAGCACGGCTCTCGGTCCGTATTCTGTTAAACTTCCAGAATATATTCTGGGTGGTAACCAAGCTAAAAAGTAAATTACCAAAAACCAGAATGATACCAATGGTACGAAGTGATAAAATTGATATGGCCTGTTCATGCAAAGGCATAAGGATACTGTCAATAAATTTAATCGAAACATGACCTGAAACGCAACAAACAGATTTAATTCTACTGGTGAAAATATGATTTTAATGATTTAAGTTTAAGTTACGTTATAAAACTTTTTTTCTAATACTTACTCTAGCAAATCTGACAAGAGATACGTCGCCAGTTTGCCAAAAATAATAAAAATGTCCATATCCAGACAAGAATAAGTAGGCAGAATTAATTAATCTTAAATACATATAGATCGGTAAGACATTTTTGGCACCAGTAACATGGTATATAAGCACAACCGCTTGCATTAAACCTCTCCATTCATCCGTTTGTTCTCTATTTAACACTCTCGGTCCTCTCTCGCGATCTTCAGTGAAAAATAATCCAAGAGCTAAGATATAGCCAAGTGGTAGCCAAAAACTGAATTCACTGTAATATTTATTCTCCTTCATGAAAAAATTTGTTCTAAAAATGATATGAGAGAGCAGAGAGTTATTAAAGCTATTGCAATAGCTATTTAAGACAAGATTACAAACCTCGGCAAGCGATTATTTACCTGTCGCATAAGTAAAAATATGCTAATATAATTGAAAAGAGAGCCAGTGATGTAATGAGGGTATAGAAATCTTGTACCTCAAGTTGCTTAACTTGAATGACTTCCGAAGTACCTGCTTCTTCCGTGTCACTTACTTCCTCAGTGGTAACATGAGAATAGGATACTTCGGAACGATACCTGTACAATTTTCGATACAGCCATACACCTCCTCCTATTGTTATGCTATAAAAGATTAAAAAAAAATTGTTTTCCATAAGAAGAATAAATCATCGAATTAACGAATTACAAATAAAATATTAGATACTCAATTACAATAATGCAAGCGCAGATAGAGTTAACAATTGTAAAGTAGTTGCCGGCTCGGGATAACTACAACAACTGCCATCATCGAAATTCATATGATCATTGCAATATGTATTTAATAATATTTGAACTTTATGCCGAAGTGACAATGGACTAGCCAAATAACCATCTGGACTTTGTTCAAGAACACCCATACCGACTAACTTGCTGCTTTGCCATATACGAGCCTCGCTGTGAGATAATATCTGTTTGCAGCGATTATAGAATATTTATCTTTTCCTTTATATTATTAGGTAAACATATCGTTGATGTTACCTTCTCAGCTGCTTTGTTGCACAAGTTGATCTGTTTGTTGTCTAAACTCGACAATTGTGCAGGCAGTCTTTCCTTGAGCACAGGATCTTGTAAGAGCCATAGAAATTGAGAATTCTTTTTAGCCAAAAAGTCTATCGGTTGTACTAGTCGAATCAAACCTGTATTGTATTCCGAATAAAGTTGTGTATCACTGTTATTATTTGCAAGAATTACAGCTGCAGCAGAGCCTGCGACAATTACACTAGGTGCATCTGCCTTCTATAACGAGATAAATGTAAATTTCATTATTTCATCCTCTGATTCAAACTCCTTATATGTATTTATACAATTTATCTATTATTGTATAATATACATGTATCATACCATCCAGCTTCTAAGGTTTGCTGCTATAGAATTATCAAGTCGTGGTCTCCATAGAAATTGTACGTTTAACTTGAGTTGTCCATCATTAAAGCCTAAGTCAGAGTTTTCCGGTAGCTCCGTAAGATCGGATGTTTTACCATCAACCATAAATTGTGAAACAAATGATTTATATAATTGCCTTACTCTAGCATCACCGATAAATACAAAATGATTATGGTGGCCCATGAAAGCTAGATATCGCATACATCTTCTGCTGTCTCTATAAAATTTGACATAAATTTTTTCTATATGAAAATTAATCTCTTTATAAAATAAATTAAAAATAATCTTACGTTTGCGTATAATGGTGCATCATGCAGCCATATGGTTGCCATTCCTTGTCTCCTTTGTATCTGCCTTCTGTCAATAACCATTTGCAAGAATCGCTACCTATGATAGAAGTTAATAATCTGTTTATATGTGCACCAATAATAAATTATTTGTATCATTAGAATTAAAAAATGAAAAATATAACATTGCAAAAATTGTTTTTATGGCTAATTGTTAATTTTTATTTACTTTGCAGATGTTTCCACTATATTTACCATAAATAAGATGTATGACACCATGATATATAATAAAACAGACAACAAGCGCAGTAGCTAATTTTTTTGCACTTGTTACTGTTATAAGACTAATAAAATGTTCGGCCGATGTCATGAAGCGATCCGATCGATATATATATGTATATATCTCGATTACATTGACACTGCAAAATAAAATTGTAGATATACTTGTATAACTGTATATCTATTTACATGTATGTCAGTAATATCTTAATTTTGCATACCTAATACCATAAAGAGATGCTCCGCTCAGACAGAAATTGTATTATTGCAATTACCCTCCGATTATAATGCAACAATCCTTTTACATTGTGAGAAAGTGAAACTTATCTGAATTCTTATCGTTGTATAAATAATATCTCCTAAAATACTATGCGGTCATAAAATAATTTAACTTTTACAACTTGTTGTTTAGCATGTCGAACAACGTAGCAAAATGATTTGTATAAAAAAAATATCGCGAGCTTCAGCTTTAGAGCGATTTTGCAATTAGTGCGGTAAAGTAACATCACGCATTATTCACATTTCACATCACCGTGCCGGGTACAAGTATATATCGATATAGACGATATAGCAGTATATCATACCAACCGCAACGCCAACTGCAAGGTACTGTATCGCTGTATCGCTGTATGGTGCTGCAGCTGTTCACTGCTGCAGTACGAACTATTAAGAAGTGCAAATAGTGCAAATAGTGCAATGCAAAGGCAAAGCAGCTAAGCAGCTCGCCGAGCGATCAAACATGATTGGTTATTACTTTTTACTTATAGACCCAATGAAAACGGTATTGCGCGATGGCGCACACTTATAGTAACCTATAATGTTCGAGTTCCTGTAGGTAGTAGCACCAAGTACTGCCAAGTAGCACCCCGCTGCCTCAGCATTGGATAGTGTTGAGCAGCAATGGCAGCAATGGCAGTATTGGGTGGCATTGGATAGCATCGTCGGGACGCGCCGCTGATTGGCGGTCATCATGCATTGCGCTTTCATGGCATTTGCGATTGCTGCGATTCGATGTCTACCTCGGTCGCTTCTGATCGCCTCGGTCCGCCTTTACTATTGCATAGGTCATATGATTCTGTCAATCGGTCTTACGCGAAATTGACAAGTTGTCAGTGTGCGCCAATTATCATTCCTGTCAGCGATTATCGGGCACGTTTCACGTATACGTATATACGTATGCGAGTGAGAGTGAACGGCAGAAAACGCGGCAGTTAACGACGCAGGTTTTCCGTGCTCCGAGAAAATGTCACTTTTTGGAGTAAGCAATCCCTTTTCTACGCAAGTAGGACAAAAGATCGGTAAGTACCCTTTATTATTCCTCATTTTTTATTGTCGTATCGAATTATTGTTGTACGTGTTTCGCGTCTCTCTTCTATTCTTTTGGAGAATTATTAGAGATCCACATTGATTGACGAGGACTTCCAAAGTGCGTACTTGGAACGCGATTTCACTTTATTTTCGATCAATTTAATTATGATCGATAGCATTGTTGCGTATCAAATAATCTGAATAACAGATCTATAGGCTCGTAGCGAGTCGTCATCTGCAGTCGTCGCCTACAGTCGTCATTAGTGTGATTTTTTTTTCTTTTTTGTCATTTCAGAGTCTGCTACAGATGGTAGCTTACCCAGTGAGAATTGGACGCTTAATATGGAGATATGTGATATTATAAACGAAACTGAGGATGGTCCAAAAGATGCTATTAAAGCTATAAAACGCAGACTTAATCAGGCAGCAGGCAAAAATTACACCATAGTCATGTATACGCTTACTGTTAGTATTATAGATCATAATGATACTGCTTATGTAGAATCATATCCAATATAACAAAGTATATATCTATAATGTATATATCTAATAGTTTGCTTTAATTGAGTTTTTGCTTTACTTGACACATTGCGAATTTTTGTAACAATAATATAATAAGTAAGTGCCACTTTAATTAAGTGACACTTTCTGGTTTGGACAATTTACACAATTAGTGCCACGTTGATTGACAGTTGTCAATATTATTATACCTACAACTATATTTTTAAGTATGCAATGTATTCTTGATCAAATCACTAGGAGAATACTGTAATATTGTGAATATGAGCATATTTATGTTTATTAATTTCTAATTCAAGTGGCTGTAATATAATGTAATTTGTATATATAATAGGTATTGGAAACATGTGTGAAAAATTGTGGGAAACGTTTTCATGCTCTTGCTTGTTCGAGAGAGTTTGTGCAAGATTTATTTAAATTAATCGGTCCCAAAAACGAACCACCGACAGCAGTTCAAGAGAAAGTTTTAAGTTTAATTCAAACTTGGGCAGATACATTCCGTCATCAGTCGCACACTCAAGGTGTTGTGCAAATTTATCAAGAATTAAAGATAAAAGGCATACAGTTCCCAATGACTGATCTAGATGCTATGGCACCAATTATCACTCCAGAAAGAGTAAGATGCTATCGATTGAGATGAAACTATTATCTGCATATATTTGGTCCATTCGTATCTCTGAAAATAATTTTGTTTCTTTTTTTGTCAATAATATTTTTATAGAGTGTACCTGAAACAGAACAAATTCCGGCAAGTCTGACTACAAATGAGCAACCCGCGTCTTTGGGAACGCAACATTTACCTTCTCAAACACAGTCACAGTCTGGGCAGTTAACTCAATTGAGCGAACAGCAATTGGCCAAATTACAAAGTGAACTCGATGTTGTTCAAGGAAATATGCGCGTGTTATCGGAAATGTTGGCATACTTTACAAGTCCAGATCAAAGTTGCAAGCAACAACCAGATTCTGCGGATCTTGAGTTACTGAACGTAGGAATCTTTTATATGTGTGTCTCATTAGTTTCTATAAATTTATTGAATAAAGTTTTATTCCCGTTTTTATTCATGATTTTAGATTTTTCATGTTTTTGCAAAATTGTTTTGATAAATTCCAATATATAAATTTCATGTTGTAATTCCATGTCTAAACAATTATTTGCAGGAACTTCATTCGACATGTAAAGCAATGCAAGAACGTGTTGTCGATTTAATTGGTAAATTGGCCCACGATGAAATGACAGCAGAACTATTACGCATTAATGATGAATTAAATAATCTCTTTCTTCGTTATACACGTTATACGAAGAATAAAATGCAAGTACCGGCGAGCACTATATTAGCCCAGACAATTGCACAACCACCAAATACTGAATCGATTCAAACTCTTACTAAACGAGAAGCGGAGTCACTTATAGATTTATCTGATGAGGTGGATAATTTAACAAAACAAATGAATGAACTCGGTAAGTCAAAGTTGTATTAATCTAATGTAAAATTGTATAGTGCAAAATTGTGTTAAATATTATTTAAAAAGTGCTATTTCTCATATATTTTTTCTGTATCATATGAACTTTTTCTCAAGATTGATACTATTCTATCATATTTTAAATATTAGATGCGGCTGAAGGTGTAGACAAAAATGCAAAACAAAAGGAAAAAAAAGAAGGAGATAATGATGAATTTGATATGTTTGCACAATCACGTAATGCAACATACGAAACAACAAAAAATAGGTATGGTATATTAGATTGTAATTAATTAAAATTTCATCATTTATAATAACAGAAGATTGTTAAAATTATTTATATATAATGGAGTAGTGCGTACATGCGTGCGTGCGTGTGTAAAATCTTTCTATGATTTAGTAAAAATAAATTATATATAGACTGTGATATATATTTTTTTCTTTAAAAAATATATCTTTTATAATTAAAAATAAAATTGTGTAACACGGTAAATATTAATACAAAGCTCCAATCTTTTTTGCAACGCACTTTTTTTGCAATTATTTATGACATGGATAAAAATGATAAAAAAAGAAAATAATTAACATTACATTGTATATTTAATTATTTTATAAAGCTCATCACACATTACAAATTTCCTTCAATATATATTTATTTATTTCAATATGTATTTGTATATAGATTAATTTGATTCAATAATACTTTAATATATTCCAATTACAGTAGCAGCAAGTACGAGGATAATTTGGAGCAGGTGAGAGGAGGAAGTTTAAGTACGGCAATTCTCAACCGCAATAATCCTAAATTACCTCAACAGACCACTGCTAGTGCTAGTGTGCGTAACATCCTCACCTTCTTAAACTAACGATTAGAAAAAATTAGTCACTACACTCATCAATCTTTTCACATAAACACATTTTTTACGATCGATGCTACCAAAGATTGTCTAAAATATTGTAACTTGCATAATAATATAAACGTTCAATTCTTACGATTCGGTTTTATGCCAATTTCAAACACTGCATGCGCTAATGTTATATGTAAATTTGTGTTGTCAATGTTCTCGATAATTTATATGTACATATATATATACACTAGAAGGATACAAAAGAGGTATAGTAACTTTTTCTTATGGAATCTTGCTTACCTATGTTATGTATTCGTTATCACGATTGCATATCGCTTTTAAAAGCATGAAGACATATGTTGATTACGTTATTATTAAATTTTGTTTGCATCAACATTATAACATATGATTTGTATTTCTTTGTGGTTTTGTTCAATGTTTGTGTTTGTTTTTCTATACTTAGCCAAACCTGGAATCTGAATTCAATGAAATGGCAGCCTGGTTAGATCGTACAGTAAGTACTTTAGTAGTTTAGGCTTTCAAATCAATTTTATAAATACTACATGTATTTGTTTTCAAGCAAACCAAATGTTCAAAATCATAATAATCGTATAAATTTAAAAGATTCTCTTTTCGATGTAATTACATTTACAGTATCAAACAATATAATTTGTATTGCAGCCTGGAGGGCAAGGTGATCAAGAATCCTTAACATCATCGGAATTTGAGCGCTTCTTAGCAGAACGTGCAGCCGCGGCTGAAGCTTTACCAACACTCCCTACAACCACAACTGCCACCTCGAATTCTTCGACTACCGGTAATCAGAACATTCAGCGCCAAATTAACAAAGATCAAGACAAATCTTTATTCGCACTTTAAGTACCTTAAAATTATCTGTTGTAAAATGGGAGGTTAAATTTACTTGGGACTGCCGTGTTATTTTAAACGGCGTATCTACGATTTTTCCCTCTGTTTAAACCACGCTCCCACATCGCCGATAATTTAAGCTACGAATTTGTATTTTTTAACATAAGGGGCTGAAATAAGAGAAATACAAAGATGGGGGCAAAAGTATACACATGAAAAATGCTTGTGCTTGTACGTACTTAATAAGGTAACTGATTGTATGCAATCATGTCTGAGATATTGTTTCAATTATAAAATTGTGGTCATACACACACGTATTAATATGATAGACAAGTTGCTTTAAAGTTGTTCTCTGAATCATTACAATTGATTATTATGTAATAATAGCATGTTAAGGATTAATTTACATTTGTACATAAGCAACAATGCGTCCATGGAAAAAAAATATCCAGATTATACAATATATCGCAACAGGTTTTATTATGATAAATTTTGCCTCAAAGCGGCGAATTAAGCGTGAAATTCGCAAATTAGATGAAATTTTCGGATTAATGGATCGGATATTTGGACGAATATCCAAATGAATAATCAATCTTATCTATATATTGATAAACTATTTTTCTATGTTGAAGTAAATTTTGTCTCTCAGCTGTTTAACATTCTATATACACAGAGATACATTTTACAGATTTATTATTATTTTTACTATTGTAATTCCTACTATTGTATAGAGACTTTGTAGAGACCTTACTATTATAGATTAATATAAATTAGTAGCATGAATTTATTATTACTGCTATTATTACTGCAGTTATGTGTAATAATATATTATAAATGAGTAATATATTCTGAGAAATGATTATAAACGCAACAGTAATATTGGTAATTAGAGATTTTTTTAACTTCCTATGTTATTTGTAATTCCGAAAAAAAGAATGAAAAACTTTCTCTCTCTCTCTCGAATTTTATAGTTTTATCGATTGTCCTAACATTTATATTATTATTCATAATACTATACTTCCTATCTTATATTTGCTTATATTTGCGTTTTTATTGTATTTATGCGTACTTAGTGCAAATAGATGGCTAAAAAACAAGTACACCTGCGGTGCCTGTATTAACTGAACTCAAAGTTAATAAGGATAATCTGTACTCTTGATTTACGCAGAGAATAAAACTGTGCATCACGACTAAATTTCTTTGTATTTTTGTATTTCTTGCACACATTCCTAATACATTTTCAAATATAAGACAATATTTGCATTATCTTAAAAATAATTATATATGCAACGCATTAAACTCTCTCTCTCTCTCTCTCTCTCTCTCTCTCTCTCTCTCTCTCTCCCTCTTTTTCTACTCTATACGAACTCATTAGAAATATAAAATTAAAAATTAAAACATAGTGAGAATAATTTTTATAGGGAGTTTGTAGAAATTGAAAAATGATTTTTCTTACCACGGTGTACGGAATAGCGATAGAACTAGAACGTCTAATATCTAGTACATATTGATGGGAGTATTGTGGGGAGCATAAATATATTCCACTCGTGAGTATATTTATTGGAATAGATATTTGTTAGTGCAGTTCATCGTCATGGGCTGCGCTGATGACGCCTGATGAGAGCGGGAGTGATCAGCGATTTCGTAATCGTAAATCGCGATAGATGGGTAAGAGGGTAAGGGTAAAGTAAGACTGTGTGATGAGTCTTGCGCGACTTGCGAGTTGCGAGCACTTGAGCAGTAGTAAGCCGGCAATCACTGCTGGCTTCGTTTCAACTGACTTTAAAGTTTAACCTTACTGAATTGGCAATATCGGCATTCAGGCATTCGACATCATTCGGTAATCGACAGTTTCAGGCAGTTTATTTCAATCGACTAACGCGAAATTATTAAGCCTACTGAGACTGAGTAGCAACGAGCAGTAACGAATCGCTCGAGAACACGCGACAGGCGTGACGATTGATCGCGGATGACCTGGCATTGCGTTCGCGAAAAGAAACTTTCACGCTTATCCGAACGAGGAACATGTATACCGTATCAAAAGGACCTAGCAAGATTGTAGCGAAAACACGACGAGGTACTCTAAATTTGGATTTCTCAATGCCGCCTAGCTAGCCTAGACGACAATTGTAGATTATGGTTTGGAGTTTCCAAATTGAATTTTCGCTTTTCGTAGGGATCAGTCAGAATCTCGAAAGACTGGAAACTTTGCGCGATTTGACGAGGAAAACCGATATCGAAGACGATCACGAGATCACCTGGTGAGAGAGAGCGGCGCTCTAACCCCTTTCGGCGCAACTTTTTCACATTACTCTCCTCCGCTGAGCAGCCACCGTTGCTTTCGATATTATGCAATTCATCAGAATTTGTTCTGTAAAATTGTCAAACGATTAACATAATTGATGCGTTAAAATTCCTAATAGAGTATATCTAACGAAACGTACAAATATATCTATTGAAACTGATTTTTCTTTGTATTTCCTAGGACAATTAAATAATTTTGTTTCTTCGCATTTCATTGCGTATTGCGTAAGATTGCATGTGTATAATAAACATATATGACGAAAAATAACTATTTGCTCCATTATACTTGTATGCTATGTCTGTAATAAAGCTTCTATATATATATATATATATATGTATATATATATATACATGCATACACATATATATACATACATATATATATTTCATATTCACAGTCACATACCAAAGCCAGTCTTCCATATGAATGGAAAATCCAAGCTCATCTCACAACGACATCAGATGCAACAAGTTATCACTCCACAGCATGAGGAACTTATCAAATTTATTTATGAATGTAAGTAAGAAAGTATTTTACATACATGTTTGAAATAAAGCGTAGAGTTAGTTTTGTAAGTATGAAAAAAATAATGAAAATGACACTTCAGTCGAAAAAAAATATGTGTGCTCATATATGTATTTTTTCCAATGTTGAACTAAATATATTACTTCTGCTTGTTTATTATTTTTAATAGCATGGAATCAAGTTAATACACTGCAAAGAAATGAATGTTGCGATGATACAGAATGTGCAGAACTTTGCAGTAAGTAACAATATATATGTACAACCAACTAAAACATGTAGATACATCTCTATCAGAAATTTTTTTTTTTAATATTTTAAGTATACAATTTTTTTCTAAAAGATTTTTCTATTTTTTATTTCTCGTGAAAAATTATTGTTATGTCTCTATTGTACATATTATGATTTATTTGTGATTAAGACATGTATGTGCATATATACATATATACATGTATATATGTATACATGTATATGTGCTCATACTCATTATATTTATTAAAAAGAAAGACATTCTAGATTATATAATTTAATATTTTATACACTAGGTCCTAAGGATTCAATAGTATATTACAATGATGGTGAACCAAACAATAGTCTGCAAGGTAAGTGCGATATTACTATTCACCATTAGGAATAAATAATATTCTTCTGTTATATTATCTACTGTAATTGATTGTACAAAGTAAATGACAAAAAATAAATTTTTTCAGACTTTAAACCGTTTGATTTGGAATCTTGGTGGGGCAAACGATTGTTTAACAATATCACTAAGTCACTCTGAGATATTCGTATAAAGCTAAGATTATTTTTCCAAGGACTTGTACTACTTTAAAAGTAGTATCACAGCTCGTGCTACACAAATTAACCAGTATCGCGTTTTAAATATGTGATTAAAATCTGGCCGAATTCGAAAATTGAGATAGGATCTCGGATATGAATTTAACACATGTATCAAGTCGTATCAAATTACCTGTGAAAATATCACTCGAGTTGTACATAATACGCATACGATCATGTCACATGTTATGAAGCGATAAGTCAGTGTATTTTATATATATATATATATATATATATATATACATATATATTACACGTATGCAATAATAGCGTTAATAATCCAAATGATTTAATAACAATCGTTTCTAAGCATTTGTTAAAGTTTCTGCAAAATATTGATACTTCTTTATTGTTGCTGTATTGTAGATTTGCTCAATTTTAATAAGGTGCAGAATATTTGACGTTTTTTTATAGAGCTTTGGAACGCTGCAGCAGAGTTTCACAAACTTTTGGTAGACAATAAAATAAAAAGACAGAGAGCGAAGATACGCGAATAATTCAGTCATTAAAAGATCCCGATTCTGATTAGGTTTTCAACCTACATCGAATAATTAAGAACGCGATCCAATACATATACCAAAATGCTTATACCAAAATGGAATTAACATAAGTATGAGCAAAAGATCCATAGCTGTGCGGTATGAATCCTGTGTGAGATTGATGAATTTTTAATCTTAGAATGTTGTATATATTGCGTGCAACGATCGCGTGAATGCATGACATATAATGTTGCGGGTATTTGTTACGACGATTCGTGTTCAACTTTTACATGAGCAAAAATTTAGTATAAATTTGTAGACTGATAATATATATGTAAGAAAATTGTCATATTGTTATTCGTCGAGTTGCAGCTTGCTCATCGGTTGGTGATGCAATCCATATTGTTGAGCTCACTCATCGAATTGTTACATATTATGGCAAGTTAAATTGTTTGTCCTTCGTATTGTTACGTATCTGTCGGATTATTGCAATGAGCATCCGATTAACGACAATTTAAATGCCACAATATTACGTCTGACAAAACGCAGTGTGCGAGAGTAGTCGTCATGTAGTGCGATAAAATTCAACTATATGCAGTTGAATTTTACACGATCATGAATAAATACCTCTTTATACATACAGAAATATTTCTTCTCAAGTTGTACTTTATTTCTATTTTACTGTTTTTCAGGTAACGCAAATAAGAATATGTACTATTATAATTGGTACAAATACTGAAACAACTAAAATTTAGAGAATAGATAACATTATCCTAATTTATCAATTATTGTGTCCAATATATTTAATTTATGATAATATCATTATATAAATTAAATTTACGTATATAATATAAATTTTATTTAATTACTATTTTAATATTATATATACTATACATGCATATAGTATTTTTCAAATATTATTTAGATATATATATATATAAACTATATGTATAAAATATAACACTTTTAGGGTAGTGTAATAATTAAATTTATGATGATGTTATTACAGATTCAACATTTCATTATTCACTATTTGTTTTTATAAACATGACGCGCAGATATTTGAGAGCCAATGAAAATTTGATCATGAGTCGCCATGTTGTTTCGTAGAGCTCAGTATTGCTCAGTATTTCAATTCAATAAAAAATTTCTATTCTATATAGTAGCTAGTCAGATGCAGTTGTATGTATCTATGTGAATGCACATGTCAATATCGGCGCGCGTAGTGTAATTTAGAAATATAGAAATAAAATTACAATTATTACGTTTTTTTCGCGCGCTTATGATGAAAGATGACGAAATGCTACATAAAGTGGAAGAGCAAAATTCCCAGGTAATATCAATTTAATTAATTTAATTACTAGTCAAATTACATACTAGTTATAAATTCAAACATATATTCTGTAATTGTAAATGATTTTTATTCTACTGTTTATAATGTAAGTTTTTTAATTGCAGGCGGCGTGTAAAGACAATGTATCCAATATAGGACCAATAATGCAACCTCAGAATAGTTCAGCGTTTCTTATAGTTTTAACATTTGCCTGTCAAGCTTTAATAGCATGTGCAAAACAACTTGATATAATGGATGGAGAATGTGGTGATGGAAATTATGGAACTATACTTGCGCAAAGTGCCAATGCTATAAAATTTGCAATCGAGGTTATGCAATGAATGAAATAAAGTACCTATAAATCTTCTTTTTTTCAACAATTGTAAATATTTGTTTGTATCATAGGAAGGGAGAATTTTAGCAACGAGACCTTTTGTAACATTTATACAAATAAGCCATATTATTGAAAAAGAAATGGGTAGCTTAGAAAGTGGAATATATTCGTTATTTTTTGATACTGCTGCTAAAGTAAGATTATCAACAATACAATCTTTTTTCATCTTTAAGATTAAGAAATTTTAACAAATATTTTAGAGTTTTCTTAAGTTTCGGAATGATGATCAAGTGACTATCGATATGTGGTTAACCGCTCTAACATCTGCAAACAAGATGATATCTGAGATTAGCGGGACATCGATTGGTGATCGAACCATGTTGGATGCTTTGATACCTGCGGAAAATAAATTAAGAGACGCATTAAGTTCTGGTTTAAATCCTATCAATGCATTCGGGGAAGCTGTCAAAGCTGCCGAAACTTTTGCTATGCAAACTATACATATGTCAAGATCTCTCTCTATTGATTCTACAAATAATTGCAAGGTATTATTTGAGTGTTTTAATGTTTTGTATACATATGTACATCATACATATAATAGTTAAATTTGGAGCAGAATTATAATTTATCATAATTTATAAATGTGTAGACATTCAAATATCCACATCCTGGAGCACATGCTGTAGGCATATGGATGAGAGCTGCTTATGAAGGTGTTAAATTGAAATTTGGTTACGAATTTGATATATAGAAGAGAAAAGAAAGTTTTCTTTCATTTCTCCTTAATATTATTCCTTAATATTTCTTCTTAATATCTTAGTTATTCAAAAAATAGTGTAAGATATGCAATGCAATATGTACAATTTATATTATATGTATATATATAAAATTTATCCTGGCTGAGACTAATATTTTTCGCAATAAATTTCTTACTTTCTTTCTTTCTTTTTAATTTAATTTAGAGGGGATTATTAGCGTAGAATGATTGTGTTGAAATGACGAAATGTTATCGCAATTATATCTGGAATAAATTGATTCAATAAAAGAATATATAATGTGTTAATTGTAACATCTAAAATTTGACCGATCTTTGTGTTCTTTATCGTATTTGATATAAAATTTATATTGGTCTATTTATATGACTTATTTTGATATAGCACCTTTCAATTGACAACCCGACATGCAAATGTGTAAATTTAGTTTTGTTCATATGTATATGTCAGATATGTATGTGTGTATGTATGTATGCATTTATGTATGTGGCGTATGCGCGCATTCGTTGTGTGAATGTCGAGATTAGCTATCATAATGTCACGTGTCTCTGTCCCGACTTCATTTTTGTTTTATCACGTGAAAAGGATGAAAAAAATTAACTTCGTCGTGAAGTCTTGCTGAGCAATTTACGAAGAAGCAGGTAAATGATAGATTTACGTGTTATAAAAGTATTTTAACAGAGGTTATGTTAGAAATTGATTTAATCTTGTAAATCAAATTGTAATTACATAAATATTCAATTACGTTCATGTAGATCACATTCTATGAATGTCTAATAATACATATTTCGTGGAATTTAACCATCATTTTAATTTATTAGATATTTTTATAATATATATTACAATAATATTATTATAATAGAAAATAATTCTATTCATTTATTACATATATAAGTCTGTATGTATGGATACAGATTGTAGAATGCATAAAACTTATAAAGAATATACTTCTAGGCTATTCTATTTATTTAACAATCCAAGATCATGCGAAGAATCATAATAAATAATATTTGGATTGTTTTTTGAAGTAAATACGAAGGATTTGTAGAAGCTTGTATTTCCCGAGAGCGATGAATGCTGCAATTGCATTGTGCACCTTCTGTGAAATACATGGACCTAAAGTGATATTTACCACACAAACTTATCGTAACTATGATACACA
Source organism: Acromyrmex echinatior (assembly GCF_000204515.1). The sequence continues at coordinate 243,727 of NW_011627244.1, read as the reverse complement.
GAATACAGAAAAACTAAAATTTTATGGACCTAAAGAAGTGTTGAGACAAAGTCATGCTATCTTGGAGGATGGACAAGATGAATGCGAGGGCTGTCAAAGTATTGGGAATGTTAAATATTTAAGTAATGAGCATGAAACAAGAACATCTTTTTTGTCTGCTCAGCAATCATTAATGCAAGATATAGGAAATCTGCTAAAGCATGCTTGCATTAGGTATATTGTGTTTTTTATATTTTTTGGTTTACAAATTTCATATTAAAAAATTGTTACAAGGATATAAATTTATATATATATATATGAAATATATTTTATATTATATATTAATATATTTTATTCATAAATCATAATGATTTTATTAAAGATTAAAGTTTCATATTTGATATTAAGTATACACAAAATATATGATACATGTATGCTTTCAGTTTTTTAAAGCTCATTATTATAAATCTTTTTTCAAGGAGTCTAAGTTGTGAAGTGCATCCTGGTAAAGAAGGTGTTTGCTACTTTGGAGATGAGTACAGGGGGCATGTTTTAAGTCATACTTTTACATTGAAAGATGCCCAGGTGAATTATGCAACGAAAAAGCATGTTTGGTAGTTATTACAACAAATTTTTCAAATCATGCTATTATTTAAAATTGTTCTGGAATCTAAAGATTTTATCACACTTTTGTTTTATCATTCTTATGCTGGCACATTTAAAGAATGATACATCTATTTCTTTATAGGCAAGAGGATTTAGAAGATGGTGCAGTTTTATCGTTTTTATGAGAGATAAACAATTCTTGTTGAACATGTGGCCATTTTTGATTGACAATTTAAAAGAGGTAATTAGAGAACTACAAGATTTTGCAGAGAGAAGATATAATGTGGAAGAAGCAGAATGTCCGCAAAGGGCAATGAGATTGACAGCAAACGGTGGAATGAGCTGTCATAGTACTTCTATTAAACAATCTAGAACACTTACCGATATAACAAATGAGAAGCATGTTTTTGTAAGGTAAGTGTTACATTAATCCTGCATCCTGTAAATCGCAATAAAATGTGTACAATTTTTACAATTATTTGCTATAATTACATTCGAATTATATATTATACACGCGCGCGCGTGAAATATTTATATATATATAAATATTTCAGAATTCACATGTGGTTAGTGTGGATCCTTAGTGCTGGTGCGAGACATTTTATAGAAATTTTCCCAATGAGTTTATTAGATGATGAACTTAATTATAATTTTGAACATCAAATTGGTTAGCAATTATAATTATATTATTTTCTTCTATCTATAATATAACAATCGGTATTAAAATAAATATTTTTCCTAATGGGGAAAAAAGTCATAATATCAAATATAATTTACAGAAACTGAAGAAGGTTTTACTTTATTGAACGCAAAATTGCCAGTAAATTTTAATTTTAACTGGGATGACTCTGAGCTTTCGCCGGAATTTTCTGAAATTGCAGAAAGATCTACTGCTGTAATTTTACGAAATCAATTGCTGTATTCCTGTTTAACTGGTGTTCAAATCTTGGTGAGAGGCCCAAAGATTCAAAGATTGGAATCTTTGTATGGACTTAGCAGTCTTGTTCCAAGAGCGTGTCGACGGGTAAATACACAAACATTGGAATACATGGATCCTGACACATGTAACTTTATCGGTACTGTACTATTATAAAAAGCATAACTTATATATACATATATTTTATAAAAGAAATATTTTATAACAATATTGCATTAAATTAAATTTTAGGTGTAGATACTTCAGTAGCAGTTCCCTTACCTTGTACAACTGTATGCAGATTAGATATAATACTTAATGAACACAAAGTTGAGAATGCAAAATCCCATATAGTTAAGTGGACTGGTTCTTTACCAACAAAACTTCCGACCCTGTTAACAAAAATTGAAAAATCACTCGATAATGAAAAACTTGGAAACTCTGTTCTCAAAGCACACTTTGCAACTCTTCAGGAAGAATGGGCCAAGTATGAATTATTGTCATTTATATATACTGATTTGTTTCACTTCTATATTGATTTTAAACAGAGATATCAGATGTTTTCTTAAACATATACATATATGCAATTATTTATGTTTGAACATGTATTTTTTCTCTCTTAAATCACATATTTTAATATAGTAATGAAATATATATTCTATTATTGTGCGCAGTATTGCAAAAGTTGTTCATGCAATGCGTGGACGAGGCCATCGTGGCGATCTCTCTGGACTTATGCTCAGTTTGGGTGCTGGACCTCAGGACAAAAAGTTGCTGGACGCATGGTCCATGGGATTACCATCTAACCCAGCATAGTTTATAAAAATTAATATTTTTATTGTACATGTTTTATTGTATATTGTTGGATGTAATATTTATTACAGATTACACTAATAATTATGTGTATATGCGCGCACGCGCACACATACACACACACGCACATACACAGAGCACACATACGCACACACACATAGAGCACACACAGCACACACAGATATATATTACTCTGATTCCTCGCACTTGCTCGAGAGGAATGCATACTGTGTGTTCAAGATTGTCTTTTTTTTTATTTATAATTTAGTCAAAAATAAAAGCGAGAACTGAGTAACTTTACAAATCAATTTATTTAATATAAGCATAGACTGCATTTAGCAGGATTCAACAGTTGATCGCCCAATTTGCTTCGCTTTTATGTCGAGTGAAATCACACAATGTGTAATAGAAATAGAGAATGCGTTGAGTAAGTTATTCGCTCACTGTTATTGGTGTATTCTTTTAGCTTTCTCATCCAATCAAAATTTTAGATCTAGAAGAATATACCAATAACAGCGAGGACTCACTCGACTGTTAAATCCGCTGAACGGAGTTAAAAGGTCTCTACTGTAAACAGCTGCGGTCACAATATGGCTGCTTCACTTAGGGAATACCCAATCAGAACACATATCGGATTGCCAATTAGAAACTTGGACATCATGTCGAGTTTCTGTATATATAGGACTCTACTCAGCGAGCCGGCAGTTCTGGTAACAGCCGATAGTGATGAGAGTGATTGGATTCGGAGTGAAACTTGAACTTTGGAAGTCGCACAGTTAAACATCAACGCCAATTATGAATACTACTGTTACTTGCATTGCACCAGTTAATATTGCAGTTATTAAATATTGTACGCATATATAATTAAAGCTTTATTGTTCAATGAGAAATTGAAATGTTTCATTATAGTTTTTTGTTTATATTTCGAGGACAGATATATTTCACATACAAACACACGCGCGCGCGCGCGTGTATACCTATATATATATTGTATACCTATATACATATGTATATACATACATATATGCATATATACAATTCACACATAAATATGTATACGTATTGTTGTGTTTTAAAATTTTTGCTGATGTGTATCTTAGCTTGAAAGATTTCTCAGCTGAAGCGGATGTCTGCTTCGGTCCAAGGTCCAAATATTACATCATTTTTATATTTTTGAAAGTATATTGTGACCGGTTTTAAACGTGCATTCATTATTTTAATTTATAATTTGTTCTGGCTGTATTAACTGCTTTTTTATTTCTCTAAGAGCAGAAGCCATTAATTTAATTACTACTACTACTACTACTACTGATGTGTATCTATTAATGTAATTGTCACATATAAAATCGTAAATTGTTTATTATTTAATAAATTTGAAGTAATAAACACAATATACATTTTGAAAAAAAAGATACAAGTTTATAAGTCGCAATTAATTATCTAGAAAAAATATTTTTGATATTCGCTTTCGAAAATTACATTATTACATAAGTAATAAATACAAGTCAATTATTATTAAGCTATAGTTAATTCTATTATATATACGTTTGAATATATCATGATTCGCTCAAAGTTTGTGCTACATGAATATATTTGAATTTGATTAGCTATCGGTAAAAAGTAGTAAGAAGCTAGTTACAATACTGATATGGAAATATTTAACTCTCATGTTTTTCTTATCCTGTTGTTTTTCTGAGTGAAAATTAACATTTTAGATTTGTATGATTTTAGGGGGAAAGAGGAATGAATCCTTAATTTTACCAACTAACGATTCCATAAGTGCAACTTTAGATACAGCTCAGGTAAATTTAAAGTTAAAGTTCTAAATGTATGAGGAGAAGATGCAAATACATTAGAGATATGAATATATTAATAGTATCTTCTTTATAGCTACATGCAAAAACTACTGTTATGCTCAGTTCTGATTTCAAAGAAGATCGTATCTGGCTGAATGGAAAGTATGTTTAATTATCATTTTTATTATTATTCTTTTTATGTGTAATAAACTGACATTTTCAGAGAAGAAGATATAAACAATACAAGACTTCAAAATTGTTTAAAAGAGAGTAAGTTAGTGCATAGAAATTTCTTAAAAATATTTACTGTAAATTAAACTAAGATTTTTTTTTAAGTTAGGAAACGTTCACAATTATCTGGGTATACAAACGATTGGAAGATTCGTATATGTTCAAAGAATAATTTTCCAACCGCTGCTGGTTTAGCTTCTAGTGCTGCAGGATATGCATGTCTTACAGCAGCATTAGCCAAGCTTTATAAAATAGAAGTATGATAATTTATTTTTTCCGTTCAATACATTTAATATTTTTATATTTTAAAATTATATTGTATGTATTCTGAATATTGTACATCTCTGTAGGGAGACATTAGTATTATAGCGCGTTCTGGTTCTGGATCAGCATGTCGCAGTGTTATGGGTGGTTTTGTAAGATGGTACATGGGTTCAGATAAGAATGGGACAGACAGTTTAGCAAAACAAATCGTACCTGCGTCTCATTGGTCTGAAATGAGAATTTTAGTGCTAGTGGTAAAGAAAGAAATTTTTTTCTACCTGTTTTGATAAGAAAGGTAGATATGATAACAAAGAGAGATAGCAGAGATATTTATAAAATATAAATCAACAGGTTAGCGATGAACAAAAAAAAGTTCCAAGTGCAATAGGTATGAAACGAAGCATAGAAACATCTCAACTCCTGCAACATAGAATAATGCATGTAGTCCCGGAACGAGCAAATAAAATGCAACAAGCAATCGTTGAGAAGGATTTCAAAAATTTTGCCGAACTCACTATGAAGGATTCTAATCAGTTTCATGCTGTATGTTTGGATACATATCCTCCATGCATTTATATGAACAATATTTCTAACAATATCATGAATCTTGTACATTCCTATAATGATGCAGTTAATGATGTAAAGGTATATAAAATATTTTTCTACAAGTTATAGCATAAAAATAGCTGGATACTTTTTATTTTATTAACGAGACACATTGTTAGGTTGCTTATACTTACGATGCTGGGCCAAATGCTACGTTATATTTATTAGAGAAAGATGTATCAGCAGTGATAGGTGTTTTAGATCACTTCTTTCCTCCTGAAAACGCTATTGAATATAGAAGAGGATTACCTGTAGAAGAAATTAAACCTTCTCAAGTATATATCAACTGATATATGTAGATACATTATTTAAATGTGTATTTGTGAAATATCTTTTGTTACACGTATTATCTTGTATAGGATCTCTTGGAGAAATTAAAGTTTCAAAAGTATCCACCAGGACAACTTAAATATATGATATACACTAAAATAGGAGATGGGCCTAAATATCTCAATAATCCACAGGATCATTTGTTAGATGGTCAGGGTAACCCTATTAATTGTTCTTGATCGATTTTTTACATTTTTATTTTTATTATTTATTACTACAAGTATATTTAAATAAATAATTTTTTTCTGATTTTTTTGTCATTTCGTGTCTTTTTTTTCCTCCAATTTTTTATCCTAATATAATTATGTACTATATTTCCGATAATCGAAATACTAATACATTAAAAACGATTAGCTTTGGGCTTTGAGCAAATTTTTGTGACTACTGACGAAATAAAGACGCGATCAGTTTTCGGCAAATTTTCGGCGAATACATTTAATTTCGAAAATACATTTATTAAATTCGTGATTTTTTAATTATATAAATACTGTAGCCCGTACATTACATTACAACACGATGTTAGCAACTAATATATTATATTTTATGTCACGCATATTAAAGAATTTCAGAGATAAAAGTGCGCTTTTATCGATAAAAGCGCATTTTGAATACGGGCCCATATAAACAAGTACGCATACTTTTAATTTGCTATAATATCTTATATATTATTGTCGAAAAATTACAATTTTTTCTCTGACAGCATTTCTACTGATAATTAAACTCAACAAACAGATGATAACATTAAAAATCACAATTTTAAATAAAAATCGAGTATTATTAAAATTTTAAGCATTATATACACATCTACGAAACTAATAAATCATAAAATTATTATTATTTTATTGATAAAAGCGCGCTTTTATCTCTAAAAGTTTATATTGGGTCATCTAAAAAATATCCGCGATACTTTGTCACTAGATATATGACCATTAACACATCTAGTGACAAAAAACCGCGGATACTTTTTAGATGACCCAATAGTATGCGTAATGTAAATTATAGCGCTAACATCGTTGTAAGCGCGTTCTAAACACGAGTCTACATCTACATCTTTAAAATTCTAATACGTACGTAACTATAATATGTTGATGCACTAATATCATAAACGTGTGTTCTGAATACGGGAAAGATTATGTCGTGTAAAATGGAACTTATAAAAAATGTTTTGGAGAAAGTAGCGAATAGCAAAGGCTTTGGTCGATGTATGAAAAATGTAAGTACAAAAAATTTCATTTAATCTATTAATATTTAATAATTAGATCTAACCTATTCATTATTTTGTGTTATACATTTTTTTACATTTGCTACTAAATGTAAATAAAAATATTAATATAATGCAATATATATTTTTTTCCGAACAGATAAAGTTGTTGTCAGCTGGCGATGGAAAGTGCAAAGCACAATTTACTGTGGCTGAGGAGCATTTGAATGTTGGTGGTTTCTTACATGGTGGTTTTACTACTACTGTTATAGACTGTGTATCTACATATGCATTAATGACTCACAAAACTGATCCTCCTCCTGGTGTTTCTGTAGATCTGCATGTAACGTAAGATTTTGATCTGAAATTTTATTATTTTATTTTGTTTGTCATGTTTTTTTTATTATTTATTAGTTCCCAGATAGCAACATCTATTTTGTTGCTTGCTAAGTATGCATTGCTATAAATGTTGCTACCAGAATTGCAGCAACTGAGTCCTCATTTGTTGACAACTTGATGCCTTCACGATATGACAACATTGAATAGCAATTTGCCAACTTTAAAATCATCATCATCAAAATTCATACTATTGCCATTATGTTGCATAATAATATGCAGCATCATGCAATGCTGTCATATTGCTGACAACGCAAGATGACATTGACACAACTATCTTGCTATTAAACTGTTATGGCAATACATATACATATTGTTGTCTGCATGTTGCTATAATATAGGTATATATATATTCGAAATCGTTGAAGACAAATCTACGACGTGTTACGAGCTAGCGATTGCTCATAAGCAATCACAGATTTATTCGATTTTGTTGAGACATGCTTTGCTATCTGGGTTACTACATTATTATGTTATTTTACATTTTAATATAAACGCATATGTAGTTTACGATAGATGTTGGTTAGAGACTAGAAATTGAATATAACAATTGTATATAACTTACTATAATTTTTATTAGTTAAAAAAAAATATATATATATTCTATTATATTGTACAACAGAATAATTATTAATATAATGGCACAGATTTTTGAAGGCTGCATTTCCTGGTGAAACAGTGACTGTTGATGCTAAAACTATACGTTCCGGAAAGAATTTGGTTTTTCTCGCGGTAGAGCTTACAAAGAACGACGGTAAGGATATTGTTGCTCGTGGACAACATACGAAATATGTTGGATTGTCACTTACGCAATGAAACTAAAGATTATCAGTTTGATTCAAATGTCGATAAATGTACATAAAATAAAGAGTAGAATACATTGTAATTACATGTGTATGTATATATATATATATATATATATATATATATATGTGTGTGTGTGTGTGTGTATATGGGGGGAAGGGTCGTTTGAAAAGTTTTGAGTCTAACATAGAAATAATAAGTATTTTTTGATCAAATTTAGTTTTACTTTTCAACATAATCTCCTTTTAAGTCGATACACTTCCCAGCGCGATGCTCCCACCTCTTTAATTTATTCAAATAATATTTGGCGTCTTGTTCTGCAAAATATGCTTCTACGGATGCGATGACATGTTCGTTCGATGAAAATCTCTGCCCTCCGAGCCAAACTTTGAAATAGAAAAAAATCGCTGGGGACCAGATCTGGTGAATACGTGGGTGATCAATTAATTTGAACCAAAATTCATGAATTTTTATCATGGCGACTGTTGAAGTGTGAGACAGTGTGCTTCTTGATGAAAAGCAGCACTTTCTTCTTCAAATACGATCGTTTTTTCACAATTTCCGTCTTCAGCCTGTCAATTAATGATGCGTAGTACACTTCCATTATTGTTTATCTTTTTCAAAATAGTCAATGAACATCTATAATGCGTGTAAAAAACCTGTATGAGTCAGCACTAGATGTACGGGTGCAAATAATATTTTATTTTAAACATAAATAAGTACATAAATGTTTCGATCCTTATTTTGAATCTTCATCAGTATGAAAGTCGTATATTCTAATATACAAATTAAAGAGTATATAAATTGTGATGTGTTATTCGCATAAGAGTATTGTTAATAAGTGTGAATCGATGAACATAATTCCATGACTATCCCCCCCCCCCAAAAAAAAATCTCCATCACATTTCCGGCCGATGAAATTTCGTCGTCACTTTCTTCGAATCGACAAGTTCACCCTTCACAATCCATTATTTTGACTGTTCCTTCATCTCAGGAATGAAATAGTATTTAAGTTTCATCACCAACAATTATTAATCGACGCATTAAAAAATCCGCTCCAGCAGAACCTTGGAAATGTTCATTCAAATGCGTTTTTGATTCACAGTGAGCAAGCGCGGCATCCAACGCGGTTAGTTTACGCATGTCTAATTCATCATCAATGTATGATAAACACATTCTTTCGATATACTCACAGCCTCTGATATCTCTTTAACCTTCAACGATTGTCCAATTGTACCATTTGGTGAACTTTTTCGATATTATCGGTGATAGTCGCAATTGTTGGTCGTGCCGAACACTCATCATTAGACAAGCTGATACGACCCTTTAAATTCAGCTGCCCATCTTTTCACAGTAGCAAATAATGAGGCAGAGTCCCAGTAATCTCCGTAAACAGCGACTTTAATTTGCGCAGGCGTATTGTCTTCCAAATGCAAGAATTTAATCACGGTACCGATATTCGATTTTTTCCATTTTTATAAAAATACATCGACTAGTACAAATGACTGTAAACAACAACTGAATGTTTAAAATGACTACAATTTTCACAGGTATCTTTTAAAGCATGTACGATTGTACCAAAATGGTATATATATATATAAAAGATTTATTATAAAAATGGTTTAAACTTTGTTATGATGCATGATTCGGCTTACATCGCATTATACATGTGTTCCTTGCTAACATTATTTGCATTAGTCTAAAAGAAATGACGCCAATAATTAACTAATGGCGAATTCGATTGGAAGAACTAATGCGCATGTTAAAGCCGTTGTACACTGATTTTATTTGAGTATAAAAGTGAAATGCAAATATTTCGAATTATAAAATACATATTTTATCTAATAGTATAATAAAATATATTGAGTATTTCAGGATTTAATCGATTTCTATGTTTATGTGTAAACATATTTTTACGTTATTTTGTGTACGATGACTTTAATGTGCATCAGTGCACACTGAGTGCGGCCAATCGAATTCGCTATAAGTTTTTGCAAATGTTTTTATTTACAACAATAAATGCATAAAGAATATGGCATATATTAAAAATGCAAGAGCGTTACTATCTGCTGGAAAGAGAGAGGAGAGAGAGAGAGAGAGAGAGAGAGAGAGAGAGAGAGAGAGAGAGAGAGAGAATGATCCAAGTACACACTTAATTTCTCTATTGTGTTTTAATGTCTTTTAAAAGTAACTCGAATTCTTTCATTCTTCGTGACAAATTGTCAGACTGTTGTTGCAAACGCTTAGCCTCTCGATTGCTTTCATCAAACATCCTTTGTAAGTATTCGATTTTCTCTTCGCGACTCAACGACTCGTAGTCACGACTGGGTGCAAAATACTTCTCAGCCTCTCTACGCACGCGGGAAATAGTATTATCACGATCTTCGCAATTTTCGCAGCAGTCAGACCACGCGTTCAAGTCTACATAAGGAATCTCGTCACAACTGACAAAGTCATTACGACTCTCTACGGGCAGTAGAAACACGTTGGGTTGTATGCGAGTGATGTTGTCGCCGTTATCGCATAAGATTCTGGCTAGTGACACTTGCTGAATCTGGACGAGTTGTTCCGCGCGAAAGACGCTTGGATTCTCGTACCAGAACCGATCGCCATCCCGGGTTCGCCGGAATTGCTCCAGTAGGAGACATTTGAACAGCGGTCCAACTTTCATCCCCGGCAACTGATCCTCGAGAATACCACCAACCCAAACGTCTATATTGCTCGGATGACCATATAATTCGCGCAGCTTCTGCCGCACTCGAGCGCTGCTGATGTCGTTAGTCAAATGCTCGAACGTCTCGACGCGCGACATGTTGCAATAATCGCGCCACTCTACATAGCCGGGAAGCCCGTGATCTCTTCCTCGTTGGATATTCATCGCCGCTAGATCGAGCGCAACCGCGTGAGCGGTACGGAATAGCTGTTCGGTGAGCTCGACATTGAGATTCTGTTCGGGCAGCTTCAGTTTCGCCGCTGTGGCGTACATACCTCGGATCAGCGGATCGACGCCACCTTCTTCTACTAGTCGCCAAGGCGCAAAAAAGGCATCACGCAAATTGAGAGGACCCTGAGGAATTGGTTGGTAGGACGCGTTCAGCCGCTCTAGACGCGGTTGGATGAGCGAGTGGCCAAAACGTAGAGCAGCGGTGGCGAAAACGTTAGATATGCTGGCGTCTACGTTGGGATCGTAGCCTCGGTATGGTCCCAACATAGAGTCCTCGACCGCCGATCCAAATATTCGCGGCAACCAGTGTCGATAAGTGATGTGTTGCATCTCTGCGCCGACGATACGTCTCGCTTCCTGATACAATTTTTCTCCATTCCAGTGTGGATTCATCTCGCGTAGCGTGCGAGCGATGCGGTTGTGTTCTCGCAACCATAAAGTATGCATGGCCAGCAGGCCGACTTGTTCGTTGGCACGAATGTCACCGGCTACGAAGCAATTGATCGAACTCTCCAGTGGATTCCTACGACAGTCGACAAACTGACCAGACGCGTATGGAAGAAGAGGCTTGTGACCGGGAAGTGTGGGACCTTCCCGGAGCAGGCCACGATCCGTCGTGAAATCACGCAGATCGCGCGCCAGCTCGTCGTCGTAGCCGTAGACCTGCGACGCGTCCAAATAGCTGGTCAATTGATTCAGCTGTTCTCGAGGCATCAAGCCGCCCCATAGTATACTGGTCGCGCCAGAACCGCACACAGCGCTAGTTCTGATAAAGTCGATGCACCGTCTGTTGCTGATGCGCGGATCACCTGGCGGCACTTCCATCGGGAAGCAAGGTGCGGCATTGTCGCAGGATTTTTTGCAATCTATTCCGTCCCACGATTCGCTCGATACCGACGGTAACGCGTGATCGAGATCATGGTCCAGGAACTGACCCCACTGCATCACCATGTGGCTAATCTGATCGTCTGACGTAATTGCGTGGGTAGAGATTAGCGTGGTCGACACGAGACGTGCAGCGGGCTTCGGATAACCGTAGTATCGTCGTCCCTTCTCCCAACCGACCGGCATCGAGAATCCATTCTCGTAGATGGGTTGCAATACCCTCCGGAATCCTGTATGCGACGAACCCCAAGTAGGATGGCGCAGATTATTGCAACTGCCGTCTGTAGCCCGGTATTTGTGATGGAAGCACCTGTTGGTGCAATTCTGCCGACGTCTATGACCGGTGCATCCGGACAATCGTTCGATTTCCTTCACCTGCAACGGGACGTGCAGCGTAATTTCAGTGTAATTTCAGCTGATACATATACATACGTAGCATGATAGTGTACGCTTGATGATCAACTTTACCTGTTCAGCCGTTAAGATTTCCTCGTAACGGAATTCACCAGTCACGTTTGCTTTACTGCCAGTATCCACCATACGTCGAATATTGATGAGAGTTCTTTCGAAGAGCTCGGCGGGTCTAGCAGCCGCGCGATCGATCGCGTTCGGAAATCGTATCAAACGAAATGGATCAACGTGTTTCGATGAGCCGTCCGAATTAAAGAGAGACGATAACGTTTTATTAATAGCACGATCGATCTCCTCAGTGGCACTTTGGAAGGCTCGTATGACGAGTGTATCCGTTGCACTGGGCTGTCGAACGTGCACCAAAGCATCGCCGGTTGCGCGGCCATAATCGTTTATAGCTGAACATTCGTACCTGCATTCACAAAAATAACTCCTTTAATCTTCCCATTGAAAATAAAGATGATAGTTAATGACCGCTCTCGGCGGTCATGCTAGTGTTTCAATCTTACCTGCCGGAGTCTTGCGGAGTCACGTTAAAAATAAGAAGACTTCCTCCGCGTGTGATCTTGACCCTGTTACCCTCGAGCGCGCTACCGTCCTTCTTCCATTGTATCACTGGCTTCGGGATACCCTCAGCCCGGCAGGGTATCTCGACAATGGCATTCAGTTCCACCTCGATGTCTTGCGGTCTGAATAGCAATCGGGGCGCCGTTAAATCTACGACGTTCAAATCTGCGAAGAGATGAACCGTGTGATCGGTGCTCCTAAGATAACACTCGTATTTGCCCGCGTCGGTTTCCTTAACCGCGAGGATACGTAACAACGTGTCGTCGTTCTCGAACGAGATTCTATCGTTGAAGGGGATTGATCGGCCGTCTCTGAGCCAGCGAGTCTCAGGTCTAGGATTACCCAGTGCTCGACAAGAAAAGGCCACGTTGGTACCGGCGGTCACATTTTGGGATTCTGGTCTTTCAGCGAGTATCAACTGAGGCGCCGCTGTAATCACTGCTCTGGCCTTTCTGGATTTGGCCGAACCCATATCGCTGCTAGCTACACACTCGTACATCCCGCCGTCTTGCTCGGTCGTGCCAGAGATCACCAAGGTGCCGTCCTCGCGGATCACGTACTTTTCGCCGTCCTCACGAATTACTACATACTTTTCCTCATCGTCATCCGCCTCCCACGAGTATCTTGTATTCTTCATCCATTTAATCTTTGGCATCGGATCACCTGTTACTCGACACGTCAACGTTATCGTGTCACCAAATCGCACTACAGTGTCTTCCGGACCTTCTATGATACGCGGTTTTGCTGCAAAAAGAATCTTCTATTACGACGAAAATTTTGAGGAAAAATTATTAGGTGTTGGAATTAATTCGTAGCGTTTTTAATGAAAGAATGTTATTTATTTCACATGAGCATTAAAAAATACATTAATGAAAGTACTTCCCATCACTTGAAAAACGCTACGAATTAATTCCAACACCTAATAGATAAATGGATATGAAATTATTTATTTTCGTGTTCCTCTCATTTCTTTTTTTTTATATCTTTTCTAATTTTGCGATACACATGTATAATATATCACGTCATTTATCTATTTATTTTATCTGCCTTTGTCACATTGAACTTTCTATCCGAATTTTTCATTGCGAGCTCGTACGAATAACACGGAGAGGATCATATGATGATTATTTATTATATAAAAGACTCTAAATATGTGTAAATATGTTCTCTAAATTGATAGTCATATTAATATTATTAATTGTAAGTAAGTATAGGTTTAGAATTGCCTCCATTATCATCGATTTGAAAGCTTAAAGTTTTTGAATTAATGAACAATCAGTTGATTGAAAGTTCCGATATAATAAAGGATCATCCTAGCAAGAGCCATCGTCACATAAGATGCAGTGCAATGGCCGACGTGTCAATGACCACAACGACGTAATCGGCATTAAGTTGTAACAGTGATAATATCATAATCGTGTGAACAATGTGTTATTGATATATAATATATAATAATGAGCAATGAAAAGAACAATGAAAGAATAAACTGTTAGCAAAGTATTCAAAAGTCGACTAAAAGAGAAATAATTAAGGAATAAGTGGGGGGAATATTTACTCACTTTGTTTTTTAAAAATTAAGGACTTGAAAAATTTTACTATAAACTTAAAACTTCACTATCTGAACTTATTCTCTTTGTGACATGAGAAGCGAAAAAGTACACAATAAAATAAAAATAAAATTCTCTCTAATATAAAAATAAAACAATACAATAGATAGATGCGACAGATTCTTGTGAAATATATCAAAAACTTTTCTTTTATTTCATTGATTATAATAAATAATTCTATGTCTGTAATCCAGTCTATTGCCCTTGGATGATATATTATATATGTATAAATCGTACTCTTCTACGCGTGCTTTTACTCAACTGCAATGAAAGTCCTCGGGCAACATTGTAGTTAAGGAGCGACCCTTCATCTCATGTGGAGATTGGCAAATTGCCGCCATCTCCGTAGGCTTGTCCTGAAGGCGTTCCACCAGCCAGACCAGATTACAATCGCAGATGAGCGCGTTGCTGTCAAGTCGCAGTCGCGTCATCGGACCAACGTTAACGAACGCATTCGCCGGCAACCGATGAAGCTTGTTGCTGTGCAGAAATAGACGTTCCAGCGCTGGCAGATTGTTGAACGTGCCCGGTCGGATCTCCCGCAGATGATTGTGGTGCAGGTACAATTGTTCGAGCCGTGACAACCCCGCGAATGCGCCCGGCGCGATGTGCTCGATGCGATTTTTGTATAAGTAAAGAATCCGTAGATTCGGTGCGCCCTCGAACGTGCCTGCCGGCAGCCGTCGAATGTGATTGTCGTTCAACAGCAAGGTATGCAATTGATTGTGTCCGTGAAATGATCCCCCGCGCACTTCCGCGATGCTGTTAAATCGGAGATCTCTGAAAGAATTTCGAGTTTCGGGATGAGTGTGAGATTATCTTTCTCGGAAAGAAGGAGATTATATTAAAATTACGTATCACACAATTACTGATAATTAAATACGAACGTAATTAATTATTAACGTTTTGCAACAATGGAAAAGTATTACAAGGTATCAGGGATTTATATTCGCGTTTATTTTCGCGACAAGATAGAAGTTTGGATAATATGGTCATTTTATTTATTTCATACAATCTCAGATTGTAGATCAGATAATAATCATGTTTCGGTTGCTTTCTCTAAACGCTAAATATAATTCTCTACGACATAAATATCTGGAATTTCGTATGTGGGCGAGAATATCGGAGTTATATATCTATTTCTCCGCGCCTACTTGTTTAGTGAAATGAGCAAAAGTATTCGTAAGCACTTCTTGAAATATAAGATAAAGTAAATAACAATCATTATTATTTCATCGATAGATATATCTATTAACATAAATAAATATCGATTAATAAGTTACATTCTTGCACATTCCAATTTGCTTATTAAAAAAGGTTACTGAATTAAAATATGTCTCATTAACGGTATACAAATTATATACCGTTATATGTATATAAATTATATAAATCGTTCTTCTCACTTTCTCGATATAAACCGTACTTCGTATGCGTTTCGTAGATCGGTTTTCACGCCTCATGCGAAATATTGGGTCATCTAAAAAGTATCCGCGGTTTTTTGTCACTAGACGGTGTTGATGGTCAACACCTAGTCTCTTTTTAGATGACCCAATAGATCGCTTTTCATTCATTTTTTGACATAGACCTTTCTTCATGTTTTTTTATATAGCCTTCTACAGCTCAGGCATCGATGTATAATGTGGAATAATGATGGCTGTTAATATAAACGTTTACATTACGTTTTATAGTCGTATACATTATTTGTTGGTATTTAGGTGAAATATTTGGATAATTTAAATGGTATTATCTTATCTTTACTAGAACATATGTATATTATCTTTATCTGTATCTTAAAATAATATCTTTTTTCAAATTATTTAAGATGAAGATCTAATTACTTTGATAAGAGATTATCTAGATACTAGAAACATTATTAGTCACACACACACACATACGCGCGCGCGTGATAATTATAATAAAATAAAAAATTATAGTGTTATTTCGTACGAAAGAAAGCGATTCCAGTAATCAACTTCAATTCCTTTATTCTGACGTTAAATTACTCTGCAGACAATTTCAAGTTTTACGGTAGTTAAATGATATACTTTGAACGAGGTCTTAATAAAACATCGCGTTAATGTTGACTGTATCAACTGTATGAAATGTGAAGCGAGTTTCGAGAAATATATATTCCATATAAATGCATCGATGCATATAAATATTCGTAATTTGTTCGTTTAATGTTACGAGGGCTCATATTAATAACATAAATCGCAAGTGAATTAACGATACTAATAGCAGTATATGAAGCGGACATTATGAGAATGATTCCAGGAAGACGATCCGTCTCTTTTGAACCATATTCATCACAGATTTCATCGAAGCTACAGCTTCGCCATTTGATTCACTGAGAGATGCACGACTATATCTACAATTATAACGATGACGTAATCTGTCCCCTTGCGGAATGCGAATTCACTTTCTCGAATTGATATGCCTTGTTTTGTATCTATAATCCAAAAGGCAAAGCGCAGCATAATGTTTTAATAAACGTTGACGTTATAATTGATATACGTAAAGTAAAACAAAAATGAAAATGAATAAATTTTAAATTATTTCTACAACAGTTATGTATAAAGAGATACAATTAGAGAGAGAAAGAAAGAAAGGGAGAGAAATAATTTTGATGTATTAAATATTGTTAACATTGAAGAAGAAAAGAAATTTATTTCTATGTGTTATCAAAATATCGAGAATTACTGATACTTAACGCATGTTTATGCTAGTGCGTGGACATCTCACATCAGCGATCGCAGTTTAATCGAGCAAGTATATATAATTTCTTACTTTACGCAGCATAATTTTTTGCGCACGCTATTTTATGTAATCAAAGATTATAATTGTGCGTAGCATAAGAAACAAATATCTCAACAAATATCGATATCGTGCCATAAGTATAATATATATATACATATATTTATTCAACGAGACCTTAGACGAATACTTAAAAATATTCAATATTTCAATCAACGTTCTATTGGATATTTTATTGATTATCGATCGATAAATGCAGCAGACATTGTGTAACTACTTATATATATTTTTTTTTATATTTTGTAATTTTAATTTTAAAGAATAAACAGTAATTACATGTTAAATGTATCGAGATTTTAAGTTTAATTCATATGGGAATTCAGTCAAACGCATAATGATTATAATACAAAAGTTTTGTTGCGCAATCAGAAATAAATTTCAAATAATCGAATAACACATCTATTAGATAAATAAATAATATGTATAAAAATAAAACATTCAAATTTGATTTATTTTTAATTACTTGCCAAAAAGTGCAATATTTATGTGCATTGTTACAGAAACGTATGCTCTTCTTGTTTATTAATTGTTTAGAAACGATATTATTTATACAAAACTTTGCATAAATAATGTTACAGTGAGTCAGTAGTCTGTAGTCGAAAGTCCTAAATCTTAACCTAAATAACAAAGGTGCGACTACTATTTTTCGCATCCATAATGAGTCATTAGTTGTACAGTGTATCGTTTGGCTCGATCAAGCAGAAGGAAAAAAGTTGAATTTGGCTAGTTTTAAAAAAATTGATAATCGTACAAATTGGCTGTTGGCCAACTTGACTGATTCACCTACGTAAAACTTAGGACTATTCATTATACCGACTCATTGTAGACCTGGACTTATATTTTATTATTTTCTCTTAACTTTATGCAATCATCATACGATGCCCGAGTTTATCAACTTTTTCGCACAAGTTATTATCCATGCTGTTTCATTGGCACTGAGATTGTCAGAAGAGAGCTCAAACTCTTATTCAGCTACAATTTTTCAACAAATGTGTGAAAGAGAATCTTTTTGTTTCTTTTGAGCTAAATAAAATTTTTCTGAATCTGACGAATCTACGATGAACGCGTTAAATACGTTAGACTCATTTTACATTGGTCGTATTGTAGGCGTTGAAGGTTTCAACCTTGTTGCATCAGCCAATCCGATGCGTTAATTTTAAAGTCGCACGATGCTTACGATACTCGCGACGCTACGATACGACAATGTAGATTAAGCTTTAGAGTATTGGGTAGGTCATCGTTACAGAAATAGTAAGCAAAATAATATAAATTATATAATCATATTTGTGTGAGCGTAAGAGATAGAGACACAGAGAAAAAAAGGATTTAATCGCGAAAATTTTTCTTTGGCTTATGTGATACAAGAAATAATATTATGTATAGAATCTATGAATTGTATTTACTTGTTCTTTATTTTAACAAAATTTCATCACCGTCACATGAACAGTGATCGTAAAATTTATCAAAGAGTTCTTTATATTTCGGAAACTTTATATTTTGAAATTTTATATTTCGGAGATGCATTCGTATAAATGATTGGTTAATTGTCACTACATTTGCTTTCTAATTTTTGTGGGATGTAATCCGAGACAATCATTATTTATAAATTATGGATTAGTAATTTTTTTCGAACTTATTATTTCACATAATATGATGAGAAAAAATATTTCTTATATGCATGTACATATAACACATACAATTGAAAAATTATTTATTTTATAATTTATTTATTTTAAATGATTTAATAAATCGCATGAGAGAAAAGTTACATATAAATAAAGAATAAAAAACGGAGGAAATTATATTTCCTAATCGAGAATTCTAGATTTACATTTCCACAATGTGTTCTAAGGTTAGATGATCACAATGATCTATGTCATCTAATAGCGTAATAAGGTCATGGTTATCATAATGTTGAATCTCTTTATTGAGTAATATTTTTTTTTAAGATAAAGTAAATTGTAATTTTATAGCAATAATTTTTAAGTTGTTATATAAATTAAAAAGAGATACGTATACGATTACAATGTAACACATACATTTAAAGTCACGTTAAGACAAATAGAATTAATTACACTTATCGTTGATTCACAGAATTGCAAACTGATACGCCAATATATATTTACCATATGTCTTTGTCCGAGATTTTGCGTAACGACTTACAATAAAAATGATAAAGAACTTATATACTCTTCATACAGATTGTAGATTATCGTCTTATTTTTTCCAATAAGCGCGTCAAAGTTTATGGGTACCTACACGATATCAATGACACATATCACCGCAAGATAAATCGAGGTGAAACGATAAAATAGTCGGCCGTTTACATATTGCGATATCACATTACCGTTTTCTTATTTCAAGTATTAAATATTTTTTTTGGGATATGCGCTTCTTGAAGCAGCGGAGTCTGATATATGTATATAAGTATGTTATACGTTTATCAGAAAGACACACATATTTATGTTATAAATCAGTGCATTGATACTATTTTTTTTTAAAGAAAAGAAAAATTATTTTTTTTTAAAAGTAATTAAGAATGACATAACTGCAATAAAAGCTTAGATTGATTAGGTAGACATTCATAAAAGCCGATTGTTCAAAATACATCATTCATATTTCGCGTCTCTAATTTATGTGATTGCCTCATTGATCATAACTATTTTCAATTTATGTCTTGTAAATTTATGTCTGTAACATTTAAATAGAATAAGATATGCGCTAATGTAATATTCGTGTATACAAAAATAAAGCTCGAAACAAATTCCATTGATCGAGATCTTTTATCAGGAAAAATTACCCAAATATACTAATTCGTAAAATATATGTATTCATAGTACTGTATGAACATAAAAAAATATGGTTTTAAATAAGTCTGTGGTTTTGCATTGTGCGCGCGCGCGAGTTCGTCTTACTCCATTCTCTTTCGTTTCTGTTCATTCCTCTCTTTCTTCGAAACTCCACCTAACGTCACATCGTTACTTATATGTATGTGTGTGTGTGTATATATATATATATAACACGCCCCCACACACCCACACACACACACACACACACACACACACACACACACACACACATACTCGCACACACACACACACACACAGTTCTAAATAACCGGTGATCTTCGGTTTTGTTGATCTAATTTGCCTTAAATTTGGATAACTTGTACGCTTTGCTGAATTAGATTTCCATTTCAAATTCGTGCATTTGCTGATTTTTACTGATTAAAATGTAATTATCTCTCTCTCTCTCTCTCTCTCTCTCTCTCTCTCTCTCTCTCATTCTCACTCTCGCTTTGAAAGAACATATTTCCGGTATTAAAAAATTTTTTTATTTAAGATAATTGTGTTTTCTTGCAGATAATTGTGCAGATTGATTACAATGCAACTATTACTATTATTAATTACTATTTAATTGTAATTTATAGTACGATGAGTTCTTGGAACAAGTCTCCATCATTGAAATGATATATCATTCTTCTCTTTCTGCGAAACATAATAAATAAACTGTGCGGAAAATACGAATGCATATTTTTCACATGTGAGAAATCGCTTAGTTGCGGTCTTCTTAATCATACATCTCGATTAGTGTTTTCCCATATGAGCGAATATGGACATCAATGCGCTTTCTCTTGACCTTTCGTTATTTACCATATAATTCCACTTACATTGATTAATAATCAAGCAACGATGGTTAAACATTTTTCTTGTATAAGAATTTTCGCATATAGGAAAATTTCAAATTTCGACTTTTATATAGAATATTCTCTATATAAAATGTATAATGCAGTAGTGATCGAAATTTCGAATGATTACGTTAAATTAAAATAATTATTGCTTTTTATAAAGAAAATAGACGACTTACAGGACGGTGACATTAGCGGGCACCCGTGGCACTTGGATCAGCTTTAGGAACATACATCGCACCTGCATTGTGTTGTTGTAGCAGACGCATTTCTGTGGGCATTCTACTGTTGCTCCAGTAGCCTGCTGCAAGGGATCTGTTGCGAATAGAAGCGACGGGACCAACAGCGTCCAGACCAACAGGTCCACGGTCCGCCTCATGTCCTTCGCTTGATCGTCGAGGTGTTCAGTGTACTCGAGAAATGTATTCACAGTAAGAGTAGTCTTTATGTCGCGGTACCACGTGGATCAGTTGGATGTGCATGTACACACGCATACACACACACACACACTCTCTCTCTCTCTCTCTTTCTCAAATACTTTCACTATATTATTCACAGGATCTATGCAATGGGCATTTAATTAAATGTTGAATATAATAGGAACACCACTGTTGGGACGCGCTTCGAGAGAAGGCTCAGGAGGCTAGTCAGATTAGTGGCGATTGCAAGAGACAAAAGAGAGGAAGAAGGAAATGCACCACCACAGCTGGCCACAACTGCCCGTCCAGTTTCTGAGCGGCGGCAGCCACTACTGTAGCGCTACGCGACTCACGTTCGCGTCGGGAGTCGGGAGTCGGTTGGGACCTCGTTCGGAGAGAGGGTCCATTGCGTCACGCGGGAGTAGGTACAAAAGACTTCCCCGAGACTCGTTTCTCTTCGCTTTCGTCCCTTCGTTTTTCGTGTTGCCGTCGCACCGTCGCCGTCGAGGCACGTTGAATGCGCGCTGCGAGCTGTACGAGTCCAAGAGTACGAGAGTATGCAAAGTAAGAGTACTCGCGAAATACCGCGATTTTTTTTTAAGTAACGGAGATATATCACAATGCGCGTAGGTTAGTCAAATTAATCAAAACAATAAACGAATAATTTTTTTACATCTAATTATTCATTACGATTAGTGGTATTAATTTAATGTAAAAGATTGAATTTTATATAGTCGATTATTCTCTTCGCATTCAACTGTGATTGATCGATCAGTTTCTTAAGGATTACTAAACCTATTGTAAATCAGAAATAATACAGAATAACGGGAGAGGAGTCAAAGTAAAAAATTTAGAAGATTCCTTAAAACTCTGAACGCTTATAATTACTCCAGACGTTTTTTGAACTCCCCCTTTGAACATCCCAAGATGCCCTAAAAAAAAGACGGTGGAAAAAAGATGGATGGCAATTCTACTTGTAAACGATAATTATACGATTGCATGACTTGAAAAGGATTGAAACAAAGGAACATTAAAGTTAATCTTCTCTCATTTTTGCACAATTTTATGTTATTTACAAAATTTTCATGTCACTCGATTATAGAGATATACATATGTCTCTAATTTTCAATCGAATTGATTTAGATAGTATTCATATTTTATTTTTAATAATGAAACGCGTTACCAATT
The DNA here is from genome assembly GCF_000204515.1 of Acromyrmex echinatior. Next base: position 221,262 of record NW_011627244.1, on the reverse strand, counting down.
ATTACATATCTTGCTTCAAATAGCTTCTATCGATCTAGATTCAATACATTTTAATAGTATCAACGTGTATCGAATAGTATATTTTTCTTAACTGACATTAAGATATCGATAATTTGTTTGAAATATGATTTTAATATTGTATTTTATACATTAATATTTTTTGTACTTTATCCGTTTTCCTTTTTGATCACTTTGTATTTTTGATATGCCATTACATAATATTTATTACACATAGATTTCTAGTTTTTATAATATTATTTAAAAACATGTCTTAGATTTTGCTTTAATCCGCAGTAATACGAGTATATCAAGAGAGGAGACACGACATGTCTCGGCGCTATCTAATTAATCCTAAGATAATTGTTATTTCATATGCTTACTTGCGCTGTGATGAGCGGCGAATAGGCGTGTGCACGTTTCTATGTAATACGCCTGAACGCGCGTAGGGTAGATTGGATTTGTATACATATAATACATATATGGGCGTGAACATTTTGTTTACCGGGCATCACGTTGCTCATTGTGCGTACGATAAAAGGAGAGAAGGTGGAAGTAGCGAAAAGATGCATTAGGGGCTTGCTATTGCTGTTTATATTTAGCCCATGTAAGAACGGTTATGTTGAAGTTTACGCATTTATGCGTAAACCGTTGAATTGTACAAGCAAATTCATCATATTGCAATGACCTAGCGAGACATACATAGTGAGACCAGTTTGTGGTGATCAAGTCAAATAAACGCTCTGGTATATACTAACTAAATTCAAATGATACAAGGATTAATCAATTTAATGTGTCTCGAAATATAGCTCGCTTCTCACCGTTCTTATTTTTTTTTTATTTTGAATATTTAGAACAGCAAATAAAAGAAGAGTTAAAATTTTTTATGAGTTTTAAATGTTCATCTACGAAAATTGTTGTCTTTGTTCCTTGCCCGGTGAATTAATTTGCTTCGGAATTGCGTGCATAATTCCAATATACGTGTAAAAGTATTGTACTACAGCGCGTAACTAATCATCGGCAGCAGGCATAACCGTTGTATAAAGATAACGGTACTTAATTGAACCCACGTTGGTTTGGCGAGTGCCGTGAGGAAGTGATCTAGTTTATAAATAGCATCGTAAGATATTGATACTTGTATCATTACTAATGTAATCTCGTCTGATATTATCTTATAATTTCGTTATCAATCATGTATCTTCGTCGTTGTCTCACTTTGATCACCTGTGTGTACCTCTAAATTAGATAATATAATTCAGTTTATATTGTACATTTGAAATTGTTTAAAAGAAAAATATATTTAAATGAAATATTTAAAAAAAAACATAGAATTAATTCCAACACCTAATATATATATATACATATATATGTTACAGCATAAAGAAAATTATTTTTTGTAAAAATACTACGAAAAATTTTTGAAAAAATTGTTTTCGCAAGAATAAAAAGAATATTTAATAACAAAAGAAGCAGAAACAAGTGTTCTTCTTCCATTCATAATGCAGTTCTTTGAGAAGGCAAGCGAGAACGATATAAAGAAGTCGTCGCTTCGTCATTCAATACGGCTGCATATACGCAAAGAACAATGCAGATGACTGACGCACATAATAAAAGAATATTAAACGAGAGAAAGAGAGGAGGGGGGGAAAGAAAATATTAACGTATTGAATCACTATACAAAGTAAAAATCACGGAGGGAGAATCATACACGTTTTAAGATTATCTGTATAGGTATTGTACGCACGATATATTGCACCAAATCATTGCATGTATTGCTCTATTATTATCAAATATTATTTAAACGTACATCAAATTGACATCCAGATGTACATTCAGGATTATTCAGGAGCATTTGAGCGCTTTATTTTACTTATTCATAGATATTTTCTTTCACAGAGTAGCAACGTATATCTGTTATATTGACCGATATGCGAAGAAAGGAATAACAATATGTATAATTTGTTTATAAGAGCATTTTATCGTGTATACGTTTGAAATATACCATGTAAGAAAATACTATTAAAAATTGGCGTAAATCTAGAGCCAAAGTTATTCTCAGCCAATTCAAAATTTTATGCATTGCATTTTTGCTTTCCATATATATAGATAATTCATAAAAGTATTTTTATCGATTGAAATGTTAATTAGTTTACACTTTACAGTACTGTCAATTTTATATTTCTTGCTATTTTATGCGAAAAAATCCTTATTACGAGAGAAGAGGGACGTATCGACGTGAGCTTCTATAGTTGGTTGCACCAATGACGATATCAAGATACGTGCCTTAGATTAGACTTTATACGCCAGACGTTCCGCATACATCGACTGGAGTTATGTGGAAGAAAATTCATTGACCTTATTATTTCAATGAAGACTGCATTCTTCGTATATGTGTACGGTAAAAAAAATCTGACAATCGATATGACAATCGGTTTGATGTTTCTTGCCATCCAATGAGAGAAAAATACTATGGTATGTGCTCATTAAATTAATTCTTGCTGCTTTTTTTTTGCCTCTTCCTCTAATTGAAATCCATGCAAATAATTGGCTAAATCTTGGAATATTACATAAAAATAAACTATTAGAATATACTTTAAAAGTTGTGTTCTTCAAATGTGGTCTGATATTTTTTTCATACGTTTTTTGCCACACTTTGCCGCTGTTTATCTTATTTAACACCCGCAAAAGCCATTATGGCTAAACTTTATTCTTTTACCAGATGTAACTGAAACTTCTTGGAATGCTTGTTACCTATACTCATCGCGTGTTCGCGATGATGATACCTAAAATAGTAGATATGTAATACTGAGTAGGCTGACACGAAATATAATGGATAAAATTTCCTAAGTGAGTCGTCGAAAGAACAAATTATTTTCTAGCGATTATCGAAGAATAATATGATTCTTTTTATTCTATATTATTAGGTGTTGGAATTAATTCGTAGCGTTTTTTAATGAAAGAATGTTATTTATTTCACATGAGCATTAAAAAATACATTAATGAAAGTACTTCCCATCACTTGTAAAACGCTACGAATTAATTCCAACACCTAATACATAGGAAATTGCTTATAATGTATGTTTATCAGAATCAGAAAAAGCAGAAAAAATAGACTGATGTGATTTGAAGAAAGAGATGATTAATTGTGTGGTGTCGATGAAGATTGTTATTTCGAGATTTCATCTGATTAGGTCAGATGAAAGATCAAAGAACTTCAATGTCAATCGTTTACTTATAATAGTTTGTAATCCTGTCATGCTGCGATTTTTAATTTCTCAATGCTTAATCGACTAAAATAATTGAATGTAATCAAGCAGATGTTATATCTTTATGACAAAATACAGCAGATTGATAAGAAGAATAAAATGCAGTGTACTTAAAACTACATCAGAGTTTAAAGTATATGCTTAATTCGTGTTGGCTATTTTCGGAGATTCCTTTTCGTGAATTGTTTTTGGACTGATGCAAAACGCATCCGTTTGTCATGGATTCTCCGAGAGATTTCCGCTCTTCGTTCTCGCCTTCAGTCTCTATTTCCGCTCGTCCTTGCATCGCTGCATCATCGTGTCGGTTTGCAGATGTGCGAATAAGGGGCGTAGATCGTCAACGCCGTAATTTGCATCACGACATTGAATATCGATTGCGTAATTCATTACAATGTAACGCGACGTCGTCACTGTGATTGCAGAATCGATCTCGCGTAGTTAACTTTCAACCATATAGGAAGTAATTATTAGTTATATAACTGTAATATATATGCATCAATTGGAGAGTGCAAATGAGCTTTTAGCTAGCGATGCAGTAACGAATAGAGAGATTATCTAATTATACCAATATCATTTAATCCTCTAAGAATTACGAGCATAAAGTAAGAGTTATTAATTTTTTACTTAAAAAGTTTAAGATGAAAAAATGTTGAATGTTACACTTTTTTCTGTTTTGTGTGTCAAACGTATTTTGAATATATGTAGAAGTCGAATTTCCTGTATCTGTCTAAATAGAACAAAGTTAATCACAATCTTTTTGTGATGCACTTTATGATTAGAAATCGCTGAATAGAATCGAGCAATCATTTAGGGATCAACCAGTAGGGTGCCTCCAATTTTTCAAAGGTCGAGGGAAAAATAAATCGATTTTATATTTTTATACATCAAATGCAATTTTATATATCGCACGTATTACATATCCTATACATATATATAATTTTTTAAAATAACGAAGTAACGAAAAATTAATTTGTATTTTACACCTACAGTCTCTTTCTATTTGTTTAATTATAAAATATATAAGATAAAAATATGCGCGATAAATATAATGTATAGATTTATATGAAAAAAAAAACGGTACTTATGTATTTAGTATTCAAAATATTTAACTATTGTAAAATATTGTTATAAAAAGTAATAAAATATATGTGTATATATATATATATATATATGTACATATAAATATATATACACACAGTTCTATGTAATTTTAATCTAATTAAACGTACACCCAAATAGCACTTGCAAAACGCTAAAAAAGCGATCGCATGCGCTTTTCTAGCTTTGTTAACGCTTTGTAAGTGCGTTACTTAGTCAGTGTTGGGCCATTAAAATATTAGGTAATGCGATGGATTATGCGAAAGATTTTTTTCAAATTCGTCATAATTGAATGAACTTAACAAACTTTATACTCTACAAACTTTATTGATATAAATTCACTTAATCAGTAAATTATATAGGTATACATCATCATTATCTTCCAACCGTGGCTAAAAAATCTGCCGCGCAACTATTGTCCACAAATATATTTTTACAACAGCGTATATATTTTTTAAAAGTGTTTATTGTAAGTGTTTAAATCTTGCAAATTCTTTTCGCTCAAAAAATTCTTGGTTTTGCGTTTGGTGGTTTCTTATATTTGTCAGAAAAATAAATATAATATAGATTTAAAACTAGAAAGAGTTTATAACGTCCCACGTAAAAAAAAGAGGTTCTGTCCTGTAAATAAGAATAATTTATATTCAATTTAAATATTTTATGCTTATTATATTCTATATATACACAGAGAATCTCATTTGTGTAAGGCCACAATAATTTGAAATGCGCCATTGCCGCTCAACGTCACGGGCTTATAGGCGAGGTGCGGCTACAGAAATAGCCCGTGACTCAATATTTAGGCAGAGTCGATTTGTTGTAGCATGTTTTCGTTATGAAGTCCCTTTTAGGTTGAATCGACACGATAATACCAGTAACAGGAAATTTGCCATCAACGTATGTAGCCTAGGCTGTAGCGTATTAAATAATAAAGAAATATTTATATAATCTTTATAATCAGGTTAAACTGACAAGAAAATTTTATTTCGTACACACATATTTCAAGAAACTGAAAGATTTTTTTTGCACGAATGTGGATTAATTTAATTACGTTTTATAAAAACTAATTCCTTTAAAATCAGAAAATAGGATAAACAATCTTTTATGAGCAATTAATTTCAATTGTAATATTTGACGAATAATTAATAATTATCATTGTTTTTTTGCAATCAATGAAAATTGTATAATAATCACATAGAGAATTGTTCAAATAAATTTTTTTTATTTAAATTCCAACTTTTTTTCGAATAACTAAATTGTGAAAAATAATTCATATAAGTAAATCAAACCTAATCAGAAATATAATAAACAATGTAAATCAATTTTTTATTTATATCTTTCTCTTGCCGCCTCTAAAATTTTTGTGAATATTATCAAAATTAAATAAAATTCGTATTGTTTCTTTTAAGAGAAAGGCGCAAAAATACGAATAAAATATTATTGAAGAATTAAGTATAATTAATCAATTAAAATTAATCTGTGTACCATTAATGCGACATCGTTAAGAACGTTCTCCGAAAAAATCCATTTTCTTTAGATTTTTCTGAAACTTACAGAATAAGCTTATTTTAGTGTGCTGAACATATGTACTTTAAAACTCAATATCCGAAATGAGATTAAAAATCGAAATATTCCACTTTAAAGTTGAAGTGTTTAAAAAATATATACATACATACATAATTCATTGAATATGTCAACATTTGTGCCAGATAAAGTGTTTTTGCGGGGAGTTTTGCTTCATTACTTTAATATGAACAAAAGTGCAGCTGAAGCTCATCGTATTTTAGTGGATGTGTATAGTGAACATGCTCTGGCTGAGCAAACGTGTAGGAAGTGGTTTGCACGGTTTTAAGCTGGTGATTTCGACTTGGATGACAAGGAGCGACCTGGTCAGCCGAAAAAATTTGAAGATAACGATTTGCAGGCACTGCTCAATGAAAACTCATGTCAAACACTTAAAGAATTATCTACGTCATTGGAAGTTGACTTCTCAACAATAGGAAAACGTCTTAAAAGTTTGGGCATGATCCAGAAGGAAGGACATTGGGTCCCATATGAATTGAAACCAAGGGATATTGAGAGACGTTTTCTCACGTGCGAACTGCTGCTTCAACGGCAGAAAAGAAAAAGTTTTTGCATCGGATTGTTACCGGTGACGAAAAGTGGATCCATTATGACAATCCAAAGCGCAGAAAGTCATGGGTTAAGCCCGGCGAACCATCAACATCAGTGGCAAAGCCCAATATCCATGGCTCAAAGCTCCTGCTCTGTATTTGGTGGGATCAGAAGGGTGTCATATACTACGAACTGCTAAAACCGCATGAAACCGTTACTGGAGATCTCTACCGACGGCAACTGATGCGCTTGAGCCGTGCATTGAAGCAAAAACGGTCGGAATACTTCGAAAGACACGATAAAGTCATCTTGCTGCACGACAATGCTCGCCCACACGTTGCAAAACCGGTAAAAACATACCTGGAAACACTTAAATGGGAAGTGCTACCGCACCCGCCGTATTCTCCTGATATTGCACCTAGCGACTACCACTTGTTTCGATCATTAGCTCATAGCTTGTGCGAGCAGAAGTTCACATCTTACGAAGATTGTACAAAATGGTTCGATTCCTGGATTTCATCTAAAGATGAACAGTTCTTCCGACGCGGTATTCATTCACTGCCCGAAAGATGGTCAAAAGTAGTAGAAAGTGATGGGAAGTACTTTCATTAATGTATTTTTTAATGCTCATGTGAAATAAATAACATTCTTTCATTAAAAAAACGCTACGAATTAATTCCAACACCTAATATATAATATGTACACATGTGTATGTGTGCGTGTGTATACATAAGATCCCTATCTAAAGCTTATTCAAAAGTAGTCTTTTTATTCACTGTGAAAAAGTTTTTTTTAACAATTTTTTGAAACAATGAGATATAAAACTTGATATCACAAGAAATAATATGAAATTTGTCTGAATATGGCTTCTGGTATTCATTTTTAAGAAATCATTAAGCAAAGTAAGTAACACAGTAAGTAAAGTCGCTATTTTTTCGATCGGCGGCAGTATCGAAGACGGGAAGCATTTTATATTGTATAAAAAAAACTTGTGATAAAAATATTAACACTTATGGAATATCTTATATTATATAAAAGTGAAATAAATTTTCATAAAAATTTTCATAATGATGAGCACTAATGTGCTCATTAGGTTAAGCACAACTGCAGTCGCAGAACGTTCTTAATGCTAGCATTAGAAAAAATAAAAGTGTAGCTAAATTTGAATAAAAATTTATTGAAGTCTTCAATTTTTTCATTATCGTAACATAAGTTTATGACAATACGTGATCGTGTACATCTATATACTTATTAATATTATTCATTATTTTACATTCAGTCGCAATAGATGAACGTACATATGAACGCGCAAGATATATGGTGTGTGAGCTATGTATATGTGTATATATATATATATATATATATATAAAATATGATATACATGTAATGTACCCGTTTTTCATAAGGATTGTCTCCTTCATCGTCTTCGAACTGCATTCGGGTTCTAATATTAATTCATAACAGCAAACTAAAAACGCAATTATTCGAATCCTTAACTTTGTACTTTGTTTCATTTGTTTCCATAACTAAAACGTTATTTGGTATTGCAATGAAATATTAAAAATAAGATAATAAAATTCTTTACATTTAATAATGTACATTCGTTCGTACCTCCTGGATAATGGTACATGTCGTGTGAGCGGCGAATACGTTTTTATCCTAGACGTGTTATGATCTAATGTTACAATCGTGCTTAAAACACTGTCCTTGATGCAGTAAGTAAACAGTTAAATGCCTTTAATTGCGATAAAATTTGGGCGGTATGGCATGATATGAATGAGTAAAGAAAAGTTATACATTTTATGTACACGTAGATTGGCGCCAGTTTAATAAGGAAGTATAGTCTTTCACATGAAAAAGGCATCTCAAAGCATCTCTACTGGGCGCTTATCTTTTCGTATAAAACCAACTCTTATGATAAAATTCTCAGAAGACATCTTATTAGATATTGCATTTATTCCACACACATAGAACTTGGTGCAAATATATTCGATCCGGCCGGATATCATTATTACAGTGACAGTGTCCTTTTATATACTGTCATCAGCTTCTCCGCGATGGAACGATGGATCTCACGCTACTTTCATATATATGGTACGTTCTCGCATCTTGCAATGTTTAAGTTCCTTGAGCGCTCGCTGTGCTTCACTAGGTGACGAAAAAGCCACGCGTGCATCTCCCGTCGGCATACCCCTTTCGTTGTAACGGCGAATCACATTCTCCCGTTTCACATCAAAATCACCAAAGAATTCGATAATTTCATTAATGTCTGCCTTGAATGGAACATTCTCTAATGATAGTACGCAGCCGGGTTTACCAAAACCCTCGACGTAGTCCATGGACGGTGGATGGCGACCCATCATGTGTCGCGGCATACCCATTAGACTACCAGGCGGGCAACGAGGTCCGAAGCCGGTGTTGCCGAAACGCAACATATGGCCCATCGGGCCGGAGAAGCGCGGTGGTCTCTGGTGCTGTTCCTGTATCGGAAAGTGTTGCTGCTGTGTCTGTTGTTGCGCCTCCATCATGCCGAGAGTTTCGAGCATCTTAACTCGTGGTACCAACTCGATAGTGGGTATATTTTTGCCAAGTGGTAAACCATTCTTGGTAATCGCACGTTCCGCTTTCTCGGCCGAATCAAACTCACAAAAGCATTCACCGGCTGGTTTGCCTTGCTGATTGAGCATCATATGAATGCAAAGCGGTACTATGCCGATGTCCGAGAAGAAATCGAAAATGTCCCGGTCGATTGTCTGGAATGGCAAACCACGCATGAGAACACAATCCGTTTGATTCATGCTCGCTTGCTCGTGTTCGCGTTTCGCTTGCGCGAACTTCTCCTCGCTGATCGCAGTCGCAGTTACTTGTTTACTACCGATCTTAAGCGGCGTACTCAGAGATGACTTGGCGTCCTCGAGTCGTGCAAATTGCACGTAAGCCATATATTGAATGGTACCAGTCTCCTTACTATTGGTGATGAAGAGATCATTGATTTTCCAGTCATGGAACAGCTTGGCTATGTCCATCTCCTTGGTGAAGGACGGCAGATCGGTCAACAGGATACACATAGAATTTCTAACATCGCCATCAGTACCATCTTCCCTATTCTCGGGCGAGTAAGAATTCACTGCTTTATCGAAGATACTCTCGTCCAAATCGAGTACCTCTACCTCGGAACCTCGTACGTATCTCGTTGTGCTCAGGGCGAGTTCTTTGCCTTCGGCCTTACCAAACTTGATATACGCAATGCCTACGCGATTACCGTGGTTATCATTGATTATCTTCATGCCATCCTTCCTAATATAAATACCATGAAACGCATGACGTAGATCTGCGTACGTTGCACTCAATGGCATATTACGCACTTCCACGCAATGGCCTCCACTGCTGCCGTTCTTATTCTCGTTGGAGAATCTCGAATTGCCGGACTTTCTACCGGATGTTGGTCGATCGTTATCGAAGTTGCCAAAGTTGGAGGTGCTAGCCTGAAATGCATGTGGATTGCGACGGCCTTCGAGTTCTTGCACCTTGTTCAGGAACGGATTATTCGGCCTGGTACCACGATAATTGCCAGTAGTGCCATATTCTTGATTACTGAATTGATTCGACCGGCCGGAGAATCGCCCGGTTTGATCCATTCTACTCTGCTCGTTTTGACTCCAAGGTTCCTTGGAACGAGTTCCGAGACTACCCAAATTGGGTAGACTGGTGCCAGTGTTCAAATTCTGCGATAAGGATGTCATACCCACTGTGTGCCCGGCAAGAGTCTGCATGTGCGGTTGCATGAGATTACCAACGCCGTTAAGACCATTTATAGAGAATTGTCCAGATTGCAACATCGACTGCTGGCTCATCACGGGTGTGCCAAAGCTAGCCATGGCCGAACGCTGAGTCTCCGAGTCTTGAGATAAAGCGGCGACGCCAGCTCCCAAGATACTTGGCGCCAACAGGGCTTGCATCTGCGTTTGTGGTGGAACTTCCCATACGCCATTCTCAAGCGGTTTTTTCGATGTAACCGTCGATGCTTTGTCCTTGTGGAACTGAGCAACGCATACAACTTCGCTGTTGTCATCCTCGTTGGTATCCTTACGTCTGTCGTTCGTGGAGTTTCTCTTTGAATCGCGATCGCGTGATCTCGTGCGATCGCGCGATCTGGATCGATCGCGGCGACGACGCCGGTCTCGTCTATCGCGTTCTCGGTCCCGAGATCTGCTACGATCTCGTCGTCGTCGGTCTCTTCCGCGGTCTCGATCACGACGATCTCGGTCACGGTCACGGTCGCGCGACCGCGAGCGGTCCCGCGATCTCGATCGATCGCGTCTATCCTTCCGGTCCTTGCTGGACTCGCTGTCGTTATCTTTGTCTCTCTTGTCCGTCGGTGAACCGGGCTGTTTGCCGGAAACCACAGGCGGTACCGCCACCGGTGTGGTTTGCATGATGCATTGCAAACTCAAAGTCTGCTGTCGAGCGGCTTCAATCACCTTTTGCATCTCGGTACGTGAGCTCAGTAGCAGCTTGATCTTCATCTCCTTAATCTTACCGCCATCATGCATCATTGCCTGGCGGGCATCTTCATCGGTGCTGCAATAACAAAACATGTCCAAAATATATGAGATTTGCTTGATATCTCGATTTGTTTTATTGATTTGCATAAATCCTCTAAGCTAATTAATGCTCTAGTTTATTTTTCATTTTTTTTTTAAATTACAGACGTCTTAACCCTCCAACAATGCCAGGTCTTTTAAGGAATGTCGTTTTTTTTTATTGTGAATTTTAAAATAATGAATAGATAGCAAAATTCGATACAGTCTCCTAAAAAAAGTTGGTAATGTAATAGAGTTGAGATTTTTTGTGTATGTGTGTGTGTGTGTGTGTGTGTGTGTGGTACAAGAACGACAATGTCTAATTATTTGTGTCGTCACAAGGACGAATAAAATTCGTACTGTAACTGTAGCGACCCATGTTGTTAAAATTGCAAATAAAAAATTTGATTTTTTTTGCATGTGCAAATAAAAAATTTGATTTTTTTTCGTATTTTACATCTTTTTGACATATATTTTTAATTTCAATAAATATATAAAGACCTTTAAAATAGATTTTTCAGTATTTTATATTATTTTTGCACTGATGTAATTGCAAAATCAATATTTATAGAAATAAAGTCTTCCAGAAAAACTTGCTAAATTAAAGAAATGTAAAAAATGGTCAAATAATATTAGGAAAACTATGTATTGTCTTGTACGGCAGTAAATTTGTAGCGAGAAGTATCGTACACATTATTGTACAGGTTGTATGTCACATAATATTTTTATATGACATTTCAGCTATAAAAGTGATTTTTTTTTTCGCAAAGAAACTAGATTTTTTTAGTCATAAAAAATCTTTATTTCCAAATACTCAAATAATTCAATATTTTTTGAAGTTAATATGATTATACTATTTTTTTCTGAAATACATACCCTCAATATTGTAGAAAAAGAAATTTTTTTTCATACACTCATAAAAATTATAAACTTTTAAATTTTTAATTGATGTAAGTACCTATGTTTTTTTTCAAAATTTGTACTCACATTTACATTTGCGAAAAGTAAGTATTATAGAAGCTTATGGTGACTTTCAGCAGCATTTTCTTTAAAATAAAATAATGCAGCAAAACTTGCCGTAAATGCCGTTGTTAGCATAAAATTTGTTTTCAATGCAATGAGAAAATTTGTTGTTTACACTGCACTCTAATGTCATATATTAAATCTTACAGCTTAGGTACCTTACTTAGGTACCTAATACTTAGATATATTATCATATTAAATTACATACACGCAGTACTGGTAACGACATTTATTAGAAAACGATGGAAACTTATTTGTACACCTAATAAAATACAATCAGACTTGTATCATAGAAAAACTTAAAGGTTCCACAAGTATACAAGACTTTTTTACTAAATTTCGAACAATTAATTTTAATAAATTGCTAACATCATCGTTGCAAATTAAGTTTTAGATATAATATAAGCATAAATGATATAATGTAACGTATATGATATTCTATTCGAGAGATTTAAAAAGTAAATTTATCATTTTATGTATACATCATGAAAAGCAATTCAATAATCACATAAAGTAAACAAGGTATCAATTAGGTTTATATGCACATATACTTGTTAAGCAATGTAGGAAATAAGATGCAAATGCATTCATTATACGTTAACACATTTCTTCTTTTAGACGAGAATTCATGTAGTAGTAATTACCTGAATGCGATAAACGCATCTCCCAACTCGCCGCCGACAATATGGACTCCTCCCTCTGGGATACTTAGACCTCTGAAAAATTGGCGTATGTCCAATGCATTGGCGGACCATGCCAGATTTTGTAGCCTGATTATGACGCTCATTTTCAAAGGTTGTTCGACTCTTCTATCTGCAACCGAATCGAGAGGCAACGAAATTAAGCGGCGGAGAGAAGAAACTTCGATGAATCTATGTATGTCGCAATAGCCAAGTTGTTCGCTGTTGGCGAATAGATTGTTGAGGATGTTTGGCAAATATTTTCGGTATATGCATGCTTATATAAATAAGAAGTAAAGTGTATTTCTTTTTAAACATGTCTTTATTTATTTTCGCATGATATTGTAATCCTGCATATTTCTTCTTTGTATAGAATTTAATGTTAATAAATTTTACATCAGATTGTTATTTATATATTACATGTATTATAGTTTTTTTAAATATCATTTATTTTCATAATTTTTATTTTACATAGAAACTATTCGTTGATCAATTTACTCTTATATTACATATACTCATCACATTATAGCGATCATTATTTTTTTAATCTGATTTTCATTATTTCTTTTACCTTTCGAGTTTCACGTTTGCCTTGTTTGAACCGGGATTGATTGCTTTAGACTTTTCTTTTCTTTTGATTGTTGCTTTATTTATTTCTTCCAAGAGATGTTTTCAATAAAAAATCTAAAAATTTTAATTTCTCGTTTCTCTTTTTCTATCTTGGACAAAACTATCCTAATAAGGTTACATTCGAAAACGTTACCCGAGTGCCTCCATATATCATTTTATCCTTATTGCTTACCTAATGTAAACAAGGATAAAATGACACAAAATGGGGAACATCTATGTAATGTTTCTGAGTACAGCCTAGACAATGAATTCTCGAATGATGGTCATGAGCTACTTCAATTAAATTGTTGTCTACGATTGTCTATGTATCTCAGAATATTTTTTCTTGTATTATTTCGATAAATTAGGTTGAAATTAATTAAGAGAAACGACAAACAACCGAGTCTAATATGTACATACACTGAAAGATTGATTGAATATGGTATTTTAAATTGCTGCAGCAGTCAGTCTTTTTTTCAGTGTAATTGATATATATTTATTAATTTCGTTTCAGATTCTTTTTAAACATATATGTTTAGGTGCTTATTTAGACAATACGCATATGTCTTTCATTTCAGTTAATTTATTGGATTATTCAAAAAATTTTTGCGTTTTTTTAGTTCAAAATTGTATATACACCTTTGTTAGAAATAAATGAAATTTAAATTAAAAAAAAAAAAAACTTTAAAGCACTCGAAATCTCCATTTTTAAAAGGTTATTTATATTTTTTGAGTTTAGTAATATTTTTACATTTACAAATATACGAAAGCTGAAAAAAATGAAAAATTTTCTTCTTACTTTGTGAATCTGTTACATGTGCCTAAAAAAAATTGCAAAAATTTTCATCTATTCATCATGAAAGTTCAAATTTTTACTTACAAAATTATTTCTTAAAAATTTTTCCTAAAACTATTTATTCTTGAGTTACTACTTGCGAGTTAAATAAAAAGGAGCATTGTAATTTGTCTTGCTCATAACTATTAAAAATCATCATACTGCAATTAAAAGATTCTTAAAGCTGAAACTTTTGCTCTATCGAAAAATGGTAATTGTCAATTTTATTAAAAAATAGAATTTATATAAATTTGAGCTAAAAATGACATCACTTTCCTTGTAACCATTGCGCAATGCTTATAATCTTAGAGAAGGACAGTAATGTCACATCTTTAGCTCAAATTTATATATATTCTATATTTAAAAAATTAGCAACTACCACCATTCGATACAGCAAAGTTTTAAACATCTATTTAATTATGGTACGACGATTTTTAACAAAGTTATGAGCAATCATGTCACAATATTCCTTTTTACTTAATTCGTGAACATAAATCTCAAGAACAAAAAGTCATAGGAACATTTCTAAAAAAATGATTTTGTAAGGAAACCTTCAAGCTTTCACGGTAGATAATCGAAAATTTCGCAACAAATATATCCTACGTATAATTTTGAGCTGAAGAATAACTTTCTGAACAACCCAATATTATTCCTTATATAAGAATATTTGTTAGTTAATTATTGCATTAAAGAAATTGATAAAATATATTTGTCCTTTATATTACTTTTATCTAGAATCAATATTTTAATTTTCCTAATAAATCGATTATATTTTCCAATATTTGTGACATCTTTTTAATGGATCATGATGAAAACATAATTTTGTCTAATTTTCGCGACCAGGTTCATAAATATACATTCACAATAGTTAACGAGATATTAATTTTTAAAAATTACCGAATAAATGAATAAATCGATGTATACGACAATTTTAAGATATCTTTATAAAATATTTTGAAGATGTTTCTTAAAGAATTCTTAAAAGTATCTTAAAATTGTCTTATACGTCGATTTTAGACGTTTTGCTCCTTGAGTAATTAAAAAAGAATATTGCGAAAATTGCAAAATGGTAGAAGACTTTTCGACAGTTTTTTAATTAGAAATAGTACTATATGATTAGTAGGCATTATTTCAGATACACCCTGTATATCTCTCATGTTGGTGCACAACATATCGCTGTTACAACAATATTTCAAAGTAGTAAGTAAACTTTCTTTCTGTGCTGAAGCGATTAAAGCGAATGTAATTGTATGAATGACAGAGGGTGATGAAATATATATATATACATATCGATGATTTCTGTTATACAAAATAATCGTTGCGTTTTTTTGTATAAAAACAAACATAAGCTATAGAATATTATTTTATAGCTATAGAATATTTTATTACAAATATTTTATCACAATCTTTTTATTTGTTATTTATCGATGTTTTGTTAAATCGGAGATCACGCAAGAATACAGGTATGCCAAATCGAGTCATTGGATTTATTACAAAGAAAAAGTGTTTTGATAGCGTTTCCATGAAAAATATGCGCTTTAAATATTTTTTTCACACGTTAAATTTATTTTCATTTATTATAAATATTTAAATTACTTATTATAATTGAAAAGATATCGATTTTAGAATCTCAATAAAGTCTTTTAAATATTTATTTTTTATTACTTGTAATTATTTCGCACCGGGATTGCATGGGATAATCGTTCCATTTGACTGTGTACTCTTTCAAAAAAATAAAGCGCGCCAGAGGTTCGATGGTACAGATGATATTTAAATTTCGTTTTAAAGTACAATTGTACAATTGCATGTTTAAGTATAATTCATTTGAGTATCATTCCTTTTCGCAATCTAAAACATTGCAATATAAAACATCTTTATCGACTACAAAGTTTTAAAAATGCTCTAAAAAGTGGAGTTTCAACTACATTTTTTTCATAAACTCGACGTGATAGAATATTCTTATTTGTGGATTCAACGCAAAAAAAATTACAAAGTAATGTTTGTTTTTCAAATTACAAAATTAGACACAGACCTATGTGATTAATTAACAATTCATTATAAGCAAAAGAGAAATCAATTTTAATCTCACTATATAAAAAAATAAAATAAAAATACAATGACAAAATTAGAGTACAAAAAATATTTTATCTTCAACTTCGGATGCTCGTACACTTGAAAAGAAACGTCTAAAAAATTCACAGCATGTGTACCTGACAGCTTTATTATTACAGCGAATTCCAACGGCTTCAAGTTTGGCAGAGAAGAATTCCAAGACATACAAACCACCCACATATTACGGCTGTACATCAACAATCGAATCATTGAGTTTAGTTTCTTTTCTTTATCAATTATAAATTCTTTAGACATTCCCAAAATAAAGCTTCAAAAATATCTTATATGAAATGGATTGTAAACCGAGCATGAAAATCTACATACATATATATATAAAATATATATATATAGAGTAAATATAAAGTCAATCGTCGAAAAAAATTATTTTATAGAAATATTTTATACAATAAGTATAATTTTTATTCATTACTGATTTCTTTTAAGTAAAAAGTTATCTGGATAAATTAAAAAAAAGCAAGAAAATTATTTTTATTCATAAATGTAGATATTAGTGAAAATTTGAATTCAAGTCTTTGAAATGATAGATTAGGAAAGTATATACAAACGAATAAAATATATCAATCATTTTGTATCTGTAAAAAGTTGGTGTGTTGGAAGTAGAATTCAACCGAAACCACATTTTGACCTTCGGCCGAAATCGAAAACGAATATTCGATTGAAACCGTTCAATTCGACCGAAACCGAAAGTTAGACAAGTCTTACAGACTAAAAAAAAAAAGAAAAACAGAAAGAAGTTAATGGAATCATATTTTTTTCGATCGAAATCGACATTTTTGGATTAATTTTACAGGGACCATATGATTTTCAGAA
Source organism: Acromyrmex echinatior (assembly GCF_000204515.1). The sequence goes on along the minus strand of NW_011627244.1, from coordinate 204,116 downwards.
ATCATGACATGTATTTTTTAAAAAATAAGATTTTATTAAAATATTTAACTATAATAATAAAATAATATTGCATCCTTAACTTTTAACGAAATCAAATCACATTTATTAGAATCATATCAGAGTTTGTACTCAAATTGTTTTAAGCTTAAATGAGTTAATAATTAAAAAAAAAGTTGAATAGTTGTTTTTTGAACGCTCATTGGCGCGTTGCAACTTGTACAGTTTTAGTTTGCCGAAATTTTCTCTTACTTTGGAAATTTTCTCTAGTTGGAAGTCTCAGTTCTGAATTAAATGCAAGGAAGTATAAATCTGTATGTATCATAAATATTAGGTGTTGGAATTAATTAGTAGCGTTTTACAAGTGATGGGAAGTACTTTCATTAATGTATTTTTTAATGCTCATGTGAAATAAATAACATTCTTTCATTAAAAACGCTACGAATTAATTCCAACACCTAATATATCAATTAATTATTTAAGATTATGATAAATTAACATAAACGTAGAAAAACTAATAAGAATTAATAAAATAAAATAAAATAAACGTAGATATCAATTATTCAATAAATCGTAATTCGTAAATGCTTCATTGTGAAGGAAAAAAATAATTTTTATTGATAGACATTTATCAATAGTTAACTACTCAATATTTAAATATTTAAACTGATGGATTACACGAGAAGGAGATATTTCTTGTTTACGGAAAGGGAGAGAGAGAGAGAGAGCAATTGGGAATGGGGGAGTAACTTTCATCGAGCGTTCTCCAGTTTTACTCTGTGCATATTATTCAAAAATCGAAACGTTTCAAGTAACTATAATTATGGCAGTCGCCGTAACCGGTAATTTTCGCGCCATGGAGACAGCAATCGGCTGATGTTGGCTCCCTGATGACCATATTTGCAATATCCATATATTACTCGTTCCACCGTTGCAAGGCTTATCAGCCACGACTCGATCATTAAAAAACAATGTTCAAAGAGGAACAATTTGACACAAAGTAACTGGAACTATGACAAAATGATATAACATTTTCACTCACGTTAGAATAAATTTAAGGTAAACAACTAAATCTGTATCACAAAATTCGAAATGTTATAACTCATTCCACAGTTTCTATCGCTGATCCATGCAGGCATACATAGAAGTTTTTTTCCGAAATAAATTCGGAATCGCAGAGAAAGAAATTGTCGATAATCTCTTGGATTAAATGACCGGCAAATCACTTCCTGTTGTTTTAAGGCACGCAAAGTGTCAAACACGTGTCTGTTTCTGTCGAGCATGACGACGCCACTCGTTCCATCTCTTCAGCTTCCATCTGCCATGAACTGCTGAATCCTTTCGTCGAGACCGAGAGAAAGAGATCAACGATTGTGTTGTACTTGTTCGAAGTGTTTTCATAAATCCTTCACGGATTAATGTCAAACGCATTAATGTAACGCTTTTTTCGTAATTGTCCTATTATTGATAACGGCATCATTCTCAGGATGAAGAGAAAATTATTAGCACACTTCGCATAATATACTCCAAAAATCATTCGATTTCAATCGGAGTTGTTAGGAGTATTTCGAAGTAATTAAAACGTGCTTATGACGAAAATGAAAAACCAACTCATGTAGCGTCATCGAGTACATTAATAAGATTAATTACTTGGAATCGTCGACACAGCGAAGATGAATGTATCATATGATTTAATCATATAATATCTCGTCATACTACTTAATAACATATTTTTTAAGTTTTAATTAAATAAGATGAGACAAGAAAATAGCAAGAAGCATGGCAAAACTAGAATATACATATGTATACAAAATTACAGCAATATCTCAGATAGCCAAGTTTGCAGAGACTTGGAGTTTTTTTTTAACGAAGTATATGCTATAAATTTGTATGGCAGAAAGGCAATAAATTTTACAGAATCTTTAATATTTGACGATGTTGATAAACTGTTGTCAACATTATCAGATATTACAGAAAGAGGACAAGGCCTGCTTTGTCAGCAAATTGACGGCAGAAACTGAACAAAATTTTCAGCTCCTGTCCAATTTTTGCTGTTAGTCTGATCCTGCTCGCGCGCTCAGATCCTGCCCGGTTTTTGCCACCAAGCAGATTCATCGATAGATCATGAGTTTGTAATGCGGATACTATGTAGATAGCTATGTAGATGTGCAACGAATCTGATTGTATTTGCTACCAATACACCAGTAAACTGTTAGCATTTTATTTATTTACATCCGAGATGTAGATAAATATTCAATTCATATTAATGTTGTATTAAAATTCTTATCCATGTGCTAAAACGTATCTAATATGTCTTGATATTTAATGTCTTTTAGGTAAATTTTAATCAAACGAGACACTAGAAATAGTAGCATGTTCACAATCAGAATTCGAATATGTTCATTCGAAATTCATGCAACACATAAAAGTGATATCGATACGATGAATAATTGTTCTTAACATTTTTTTCCCTCTTAATATTGAAAAGTATTTATTATAATTATGATATCTAATAGTATAATTCAGTGAAATAATATTTAGGCTGCATTCAGGAAGTGCGCTATCAGTGCTATTCTGTCATTTTATCTTTATTGCTCATTAGACGTAAAATAGAAATAGAATGGTGCAATAGCGTTGATAGCGTTTTTCGAAGTAGCAGTTCTATTTTTATATATATATTATATATATATATATATATGTATGTGTGTGTGTGTGTGTGTATGTACACATACACACATGGTAAATAAATTCATATCGATATTAGAATCGAACAAAATTTGATTATCACAAGCTTCATTATATTTATTACCATTTGTGAATATGGTACAACTACAGTGAATTTATTGTTGCACAGAACTAAAAAGATCTTTATATTTTTTATTTTGTATTTGGTACCTGTCAAGTAAAAAATATATTTGCAATAATTTGCAAGTTTAAAATTATATTGATCAATGTTATTCGAAATATTGCAGAATTTTCTGTTTTTAAATACAACGAATTTCTCACGGCATACACCACAACGCAGGATGTTGACAGCTAATATTTTATATTTTAATCACATAACAATTAAATAAATTTCTGTTTTTATATGTAAAATCAGTGAACATTTCGTGATGTGCCAGATTTAACGAATCACGAAATTTAGAGCAGTGGAGACGTAAGAATGTAAGGACGAGGATGGAAAGTTGTGTATAGATGCGAGTTGTTACGACTTCCAGCTCGGACACCATGAAAACTTATACGAAAACGTAAGTCAAACTTGGAATTATATATAGCCAACTAGATGTAACAATTGTAGTCGCCAGCTTTTTGTTCAAACAATCCGAATCTGCAGCTGTATCGATACAATGATTTGGAACGACCATGACATAGTATATTCGTATCTCTGTATCTTTCATCAGCGATCGCTCCTGAGTAATTAATATAGAGATGCCTTTAGATTTTCTTTCGTCGAACATATCACAAACTATTGTTTTTCATTTATGCAGCTAGAGATTTCATTTATTATTTTTATATAAGAAAAAATATTGTAAGATTTCATTGGTACAGTTGTAAAATAAAAAAGAAAAAGAAAAGGAAAAGGAAATAAATCTCAGTTCGGAAGATACTTGATTATATATGCGCATATGAATCGAGAAAATCGATATATATCGTACACCTGAAATGCATCATGCATAATTCGATTCCAAAGTGCTCGCAACGATGGAAGCAAGTCGATAAATCATGGCTGCACCAACACACTTCAGTCATCCGTTGTTTTCTTCCTGCGTATTATGTATGTATCGGCAATTGATTACATTAAGATATATTAAAATAAAGGTGTATTTGCGATAATTGTTAGACATCAAATGCTGTCCAAGTGGAAGATCTTGATTCGATGGAACAGAGAAAACTGTTCTTATTATAAGTCAACATTTATTTTTCCGTATATATTACCTTTTGGAGATAATAGTAATGTTAACAGAAATTATCCGGTAATTTTTCAATTTATTTTTTATAATAATAATTTTATTGAGTGAACGCGTATTATGGTAAAGTATCATAGAAGTAAACGTGTAGAAAAATTGTACAAAATTGTTCTATCACTTATTTTCATATATGCGTGTCAAGATATTAATACAATT